>CALZFC010000029.1:3312500-3405000 GCA_945643635.1 Allodiplogaster sudhausi
ATGTTCAAGATCTCCTTTGTATATTCCTCTTTCTTGGCTCGGATGGCCTCGGCTAATGATAAACCATCATTCGAAGTGATTTCCAACTACTTCTTACTTGTACATGAACTTTCTTGCTTTAATATCTGTCTCTCTCTCACTCTCTCTCCCTCTTTATTTATCACTTTCCCTCTCTCTTTCTCTCCATGAAACTCGCCAATCACCTATATTCCCTTACTTTGTTTGTCAACAAACACATTACGTCTGCTGTCGAAATGAGCATCCTAATTATAAGGTGTTTGACCGTAATTAACTGCATATTCTATGCGATTGAGACTTCCGACAACTAGGTATTCTGATGAATACCACAGATTTGGTTTCAACAAATCGCGTTGAGGCTACAGAGAGAGAGAGAGAGAGAGAGAGAGAGAGAGAGAGAAAGAAAGAAAGAGATAGGGAAAGAGAACGAGGGACAGAGAGACAGAAGAGGAAAAGGAAGAGATAGGGAAAGAGGGACAGACAGAGAGACTCACAGAGAGAGAGAGAGACAGAGAGAGAGAGTGAACGAGAGAGAGAGAAAGAAACGGATAGAGAAAGAGATAGAGAAGGAGAACGAGGGACAAAGAGATAGAAGAGGAAGAGATAGAGAAGGAGAAAGAGGGACAGACAGAGAGACTCACAGAAAGAGAGAGAGAGAGGGAGAGAGAGAGAGAGAGAGAAATTGGAGAGAGAGGAAGGAAAACGAGAAATTAATGAAGACGATATTTGTTTGCAAATTAATATAAGCATCTTTTTCTCCTTTTCATTTTACCAAATACGCGAGATTCAATTCTGTCTTATTTTGTAAGAAAATGTTTGCGGTTGAAGCGCATATTTTGATGGCGAAAATAATTTTTTTTATGTTGTCGCATTTTCTTTCTCTTCTGATTATTATCATGTGCTCTTCTTCTTTTCTTCTTCCATTCTTATTATCTCTGTCTCTGTCTCTCTCTCTCTCTCTCGCTATCCTTGACCTTTTTATCATCCTTAATTATCCTTAATCATTGAAACTTTCTTGAAACCGAATCCGGCCCGTATGACCTTGACCCCTAGAAAAGCGCCTTTTATAGTAGTCCTTGAAGCTGACCCTATTGCATGCCTGAATGAACCTTTCACTTTTCACTTTTCCGCTTGTTAGTTAGAAGGGGGGGGGATACAGAAGCCACCCTATGTAGTATCCCCAACCTTATAGGCTATGTTAAGGGGGAGGCAAGTTGGGGTAGGGTTAGTAAACCCAAAACCCAATTGAATACCACCCCTCCCTATAGGGTATGTTAGGGGTTAGAGTTGGGGAGGAGAGGTAGTAGACCAGCCAAAATCGTTCTCCCCCCAATAGGGTAGACTACTACCCCCCTTAGGCCGTTAGAAATCTGTCGGCCGGACATGGTGTAGTCTAGATGTGTGCGTATGTATGTTCCGTGCTGCCAACCTGTGCTGGAGGAGGTGTGTCCTCTTTCTTTCTCTCTTTCTCTCTGTCTCTCTCTCTCTCTCTTTCTCTCTATTTCTCTCTCTCCGTCCCTCTCTCTCTCTCTTCTTCCATCTCTTTCACCTCTCTCTCTCTCTCTCTCTCTCTCTCTTCCTGTCTGCGCATTTGCCTACCGGCATACACGGCTCACGAGTAAAAGAGAGTGAGAGAGGGAGAGAGAGAGAGAGAGAGAGAGAGAGAGAGAGAGATAGAGAAAGAGAAAGAGAAAGAGAAAGAGAGAGAGGGTCGGCCCTGGCGTGGTCCGGGGGGTTGGGCGAGCGATCGATTTTCGGAGGGCGCCCGCCTGCAGGGCGTTCAGACACCCTCCGCCGCGGCGGCCCGGCGGCCGTTTACAATGCCCGCGCTCTCTTTCTCTGCCCCTCTCTCTTCTCTCTCTCTTTGCTCTGTCCATCTCACTCTCCTCTCTCTTTTCTCTGCCTCTCTCCCTCTCTCTCTCTCTCTATCTCCCTCTCTCCCCCCCCCATTACTTTTCCTTCCTACTCCCCGCCCCTTCTCTCCTCTCCCTCTTCTCCTTTTCCTTCCCATGCACTCTCTTCGTCCACTTTCCTTACACACTCGCCGGTCTCGTGATGCCCTCTTTTACTTCCTTCTCTTCCTCTCTATCTCTCTCTCTCTCATTCTCTTCTTCTCTCTCTTTTCTTCTCTCTCTCTCTCTCTCTCTCTCTCTCTCTCCTCTCTCTCCCACACTCTCTCTCTGTTCTTTGCCCTCTCCCCTGCACTCTGAGGTGCTATTTCGGGCATAGTCTTTTTCACCTCACACTCTGATGATTATCATTCACGATACATGCACGACGTAGAAGGAAGGAGAAGCGTCAGAGAAAGTTAGGGAGGGAGAGAGAAAGAGAGGAGCGAGGGACAGAGAGAAGTAGATAGAGAGAAAGAGAGGATATAGAGTAAAAGGGAGAGAGAGAGAGAGATAGAGAAAGAAAGACAGTGATCAAAAGGTGATCTGAAGATTATAGCACTGTCCTTAATGCTGCGATACATCAAACGCATCTCGATAATTGAAGCCAAGGAAGAATAATGGAAAGCATCCATAAAAGTAACTGATATATCCGTTATGTCTAACGGATATTATAGTACAGGTATATGTACAATAGCTAAGAGATATCACCGCCATACAGGAATGACATCGGTACATGGTGTATTACATTATGTAGTAAGTATATGGTGGAATCTTTATATTACGTATATACGTACCTGCATACATACATACGTACTATCCGTTTTCCATGATTTTTACCAGTCAGAGAATTTAACTGGAAATCTTCATGTTGCTGTTAGCCAACTTCTTGGCTAACAGTCTCTTTATCTCTCTCACTCTCTCTCTCTTTCTCTCTTTCGTTCTCTCCTGGTTTTCTTCTCTCTCTTCCTCTCCCTCTCTCTCTCTCTCTTTCTCCCTCTCTCTCTCTTGTGTGCTGTGCCAAATTATTGCTGACTCCTTGTACGCTGACTTTATTGACAACAACAACTTTGCCAATACAGAGAAACGTATTTTTATGGAACCCCTTCTTCCAATTGGAAAAAATAACACTAGGCGAATTTCATTCATATGTACTTTATGTTCATAATAATAACTTATATTCGTAACTTATATAAAGAGAGAGGGAGAGAGAGAGAGTGAAGAGAGAATCAGAGCAATAATATATATATCTCCTTTGTTCAAGAAGTACTGCTCAAAGAACAGCATCTTTCCTGCTCTTTTGGTGATTTGATTTAGTATATTTCGCATATCTTACTAATTCACATGACCTTTACGGCAAATTATGCTACATTTACATGCTTCTTTCTTTATTATGCTAATTTTGCAATTCCAACTACCAAACTTGGACTCCCTCGACTGAATCGCACTATTTTCTTTCTCATTTCAATGCCTGGTCATTTATTGTCTCTTCATTGCTTTTTTCATTTATTGTTTTCATTAATTGCTTTTATTTGTCAAATTTATTCATTATTGCCGCTTCTCATCCGTGTATGTACTTATATACATACTATTGGAGGAAAAAGGAGTAAAGCGCGGGAATTCAAACCAAAGTTTTTTTTTGGTTAGATCCAAAATCAGTTAAAACAAAAATTCTTTTCAGCCACGCCACCTCTTCGTCTCCCGCGTGCGCGAGGGCTCCGGGCGACCGTGTTTTTGGCCGCCGTTAGCCCCCATTTCACGGCCACCGCGTCCGTATCCTTCGCCGCCGGGTTCAACGCCACCGCCTCCGCCGGCGCCCTAAGCCTTCGCCTTATCCAGGACGTCGCCGCGCCACTTGCAGCCAACCACCACTGTCAGCACCACAGCCGCGGCAGCCGCATCAACAGCAGCAACTACGATTGATTGCGTCCAGGAAGCAGGTGCTTTAGCGACGGCCACTCTCCACAGCAAGGTACATACATATGTAAATACTTTTTTCTCCCCGCCGTTTCTTAATTTAAAGCCTTACTTTCTTCTTCTTCTCCATAACACCAAACTTTAAAAGCCCTTGCCATTCCTTTCGCCTCTTCTTTCTTTAGATAATTATTTTGCTAGATAAGACATGCATTTTTCTTTGGCAGAACTTCTTTTTTTAAATGTGTCTCTTTTCTTTATTAATTGACTTTCTTAATTAATTAACTTATTCCTAATTAATTAACTCTAATTAACTTGCGCCCAGGTGGATGGTGGCGTAATGCGTAGCGCACTCGGCGAGCAGGCGGCGGCCACAGCAGCAGCAGCAGCGACGACGACGTCTTCGTCGGTCGTGGCGGCGGCGGCCGGCAACGCCGCCGCCGCCGCGTGGCGCGCTGCCGCTGCCGCGGCGCCGCCCCCTCCGCCGCCGGCTCCCGCTCCCGCGTCAGCCGCCGCGTCCACGGCTACTCATGGTATGTGGCTTATGTTTGCACATGTATTTTTTGTTTGAAAAGAAAACCGGTTTTGTTTGAAAAGAAAAGCTAATTTTGTTTGAAAAGAAAAGCTAGTTTTAAAGCTAATCATGATATGTTTTTCATACATACATACAGTATGTATGTACATGCATTTTGTTTTCGCTTTTTTCTAAAGAAAAGAATAGAAGCAGACATGAAAACAATTAAAATTCTTTTCAGAAAAAAAACTAGTTTTGTCCAAAACTATCAATTCCGAGTGTTTATAAGCGCTATTGTATAGCCATGCTGCCTCATAAAGCTTGCTCTTTCTAGCGTTAAGTTACGACAGATTCATCCAATTAAAAATTGATAAGAATTTATAATATAAGCAAGCCAAACTTAATTAGCTACTCGATTACTCTTTTTGAACCTGTGCATATATGTACATATGCATGTTCCTATATACTAGTAGGTCTTCCGTGAGCCTAAGCAGCGATAATGCAATTTTGCGACACCTGCCCAATGTCTCGCCAGTGTATAAGCCGGTATCTAGTAATCGGTTTAAGAAAAAAAAGAATTTATTGCCTCGCCACGATACAAACATCCATCTTCGCCAATGTCATTATCGTTCTATCTTTCTCATTATTAGAATTGAGCGTGATAAACATACATACATACATATTAAGTATCTGCGGTAATTGCGTATCTCTGCTCCAGTACAACGGAGCGGTAAACAATCTAGACAATAAGTTTAAGGGTAGTAAAGATCTTTTTTCACATGGAATAAAGCATAGAATTTCTTATGTCTTTCTAGCAGTAAATAAGTTTTCTGTACACAAAAAAATTCTGGAAAGGTATGATTGTTTCACCTTTTACCCGGTTTTATGAGCAGTTACACACATTTTTTTTTACATTTACATATTTAAATTGTTGTGCATATGGTATTAGTATGGGTTACGGTACGGTGTTAGTACAGTGAATTACGGTATTTTATGGATGAACAGACTACATTATTTTTCATGTGAACTATACTGTATATTTTTTAGCTCGAAGGCCCTCGACATCCACAAATGCTGGATCCAATGGCAGACGGAGGGCCAAGGTCGAAGAGCCAGACGAGGAGCCAATGGAGGGTGTCGTCGAAGAAGGTCCCGCAACGACTTCTTCTTCTACCGTACCCACCACGCCGCCGGGTCCCGACACGATTGGCGCTACAGTACTTCCGGGAACAAGCTCGGAGAAGCTCGGAGACTACGCGGTTGCCGACGAAGCTGGCGACAAGTCGCGTATGTAGAGTAGATCATGTTTAATTTGCATTTCTTTGATTAATTAATACATGTAAATATGTACCTATATATTTTTTATTGGAACAAATAAAAGTACAAAACAAGACTTAAATAGATTCAGAGGACGAACCGAGAGCTTCAACATCGCGCGCCGACACTCCGTGCAGCTCCGTGACTACTGGTTCGAACTTTTTTGTCATTGTGACAATTTTATTTTAATTTCATATTTTAATGCTTTAATTCCACTTACTCGTCCTACTTCACTTGCTCCTACTTATCTACATACATTCATATATGCTTTCATTCATTCTTTCAAATTATTTTAGACTTTTATGACTTTATTTTTCAAGTACATCTTTTCACTGTTTATCATTCATTATACGCCACCAGGCTCTGCCTCGTCTTTCCATGTGATGAAAGCAAATGCAGAAAATAAAACCCGGGGAAGTATCGTTATACTGTACTTTTAAAGTACAAAACTGGATACGAGTTTGGCCGTACTCTCTCAATGTATACATACATATGTATGTATGTATATATTTACTCTTAAATAGAAAAAAAGGATTACAGATCTTTCAATCTTTCCATCTTTGATCTCTGATCTCTGATCATTGATGTTTGCCTCAGATTCATCCTCGGCGTTGCACATCAAGCGCGAAGCGATGCTGTTCGAAGACGAAGCGATGGATGAGGACTCGCTGACGTCACAACCCTTTTCCGGCGGCCCTCTCATCGGCGGTCTACAACGGCCCCCTTCCTCCGGCGAGGGCCTCCCATACGGGGGTCTCCCACCGGCGCCGCCCTCTTCCGCGCCGCCTTCCTCGCTCGCGTCGCGCTCTCCCTCCGAGCCGCCCAAACCCATCCTCTCGCGCACGGCACTAGAGAAGGTTTACTCTTTCTTCTGTTCTCTTTTTTTTCTTGTTACTTTATTATTATGTCATTATTTTGTGGAATTAATAAAACCCTCTAGATTTATTTTTTATTTTAAAATACCTAAAACTATATATATATATATATCGTTAATTATGTTGGATATTACTTATTATGAATAAAATAAAATAAAATAAAATACGGTAATTAATTAAAAAGGCGTCAACGAGCTCCGACGCGACATGCTCTTCGCTCGCGTCCATCTTCAAGTCGTCTCTGACACCGTCCTCCGGACGCGGCGGAGGCGGCGGAAAATCCAAGCTGACCTCAGTCGCCGCGGCCGAGAAGCGCAAAGAAGAGGTGGGCTTGTAATTTATTTACTTTATTAAGAAGCTATTCATTGTCATTGACTTTAAAATCCACCGTACTCTTCTGTCTCTCTCTTATTTATTACATTCTCTTTTCTTGAGGATTACGGTACCTCAAGAAAATAAAGGATATTCACGACGAGAGACACAGACTGAAGTGTACGGTAGATTTTTTGGCCACATTGACAACGGCCTCATTAAAACTTTGCGCATGGCCTTGCTTGTATTTTTTTGATAGTATCTATCCACATTTGCATTTATACACATTGTCTCAGCAATGAATTACTATACTTTTTCCTCTCTCTCTCTCTTTAGTACTTCTATCCGTATTATTACCGATTTGTGCAGGATACAACGTACGGTGAAAGTTTGCAGTAATATATATTTACAGAAAAAAAACTTCTGTAGCTTTAAGATAAGATTATCTTTTAGAATTTTGAAAGAGAGTGAGAGAGAGAGAGAGAAAGATACAGAAACCATTTAAAAATAACTTTTTTTTTAAATTCCCGTCAATTACAGGAGGCTGCCGAGCGGACGTTCAGCGTCTCATTCAAGCTTCCTTCACGCGCCGCCGCCCGCCTCAAGCGCATCCTGTCAACGCAGCCGGTCGCGCTCAAGCGACTCGGTAACGCTGCTTTTTTTAACGATTTAATTAATTAGTACAATTATTAATTAATATATAGAAAAAACAACAAAAAAAAACAAAAAGTTGAATAAAACTCGGTAGGCATCGCCTCGTTGCGCGTCGACCGCGCCGGCGTCGCCGTCACGACGGCAGCCATGTTGGCGGAGCGCGCAAAAGCGGACGCGGAAGCGGCGGCGGCGCGGCAAGCCGCCGCTGCCGCGGCGGCAGCTGCGCCCGCCTTTGCCGTGCCGCAAACACCTACGCGGCCGACGGCCGCGGCTGCCCCTGTCGCTCCTCACCACCATCCGCACCACGCGCCGCCGCCTCATGAGCGACTCATGCCGAATGGGTTAGTCATTCATAATTGATTTTGAGCTTCTTACATCGCTAATTATATGCAAATGTTCATTAGACAAGATTGGCCTTTGTTTTTAGATTATGAAATCATGGAAATGAGTTAGGCATTGGCAAGGATTTATTCTTATTCACAAAAAAAAACACATGTGTATGCATGTAAATATATACATACATGGAACGAAATCATGGTTTACTTAAAAATATTTAAAAAAAAAAAAATTTTTGCAGTGACGTCATGACGATGCGTGTGCCCGCAACGCATGGCGTCTACGCGATGCCACCCGGTGCTGGCGGCATGCCCGTCGGGGGCGTTCCCCTCGTCGGTCACCATCCTGGCGCGGCGGCCCTTCACCATCCCGGCGCCGCGGCGCATCTCCAGGCGCAAGCCCAGACGCAGCCGCCGCCTCAAGCGCCCCTCTATCTGCATCACCCGCCGATGCATCCGGTTAGCCCGATTTAATTCTTCTTCTTTGATCTTTGCTGCTTGGTCTTTGATTCTTTTTCATTGATCTTGTTTTTCTTCTTCTTTTTCTCGTTTTTTTTTTAAAATCTTTTTTCTGTATTATTCTAATCCTCCCCAGGTGCGGAAACTATCGCATTCCGCCCATACAAATCTTTACATCATTAGTAGATTATGCCTAGCTTCTTGATTAGCTGAAATGCCGCCCTAACACGCTTCGCCCCTCCTTCAGTCAGTATCCGGTGTTCCGCCTGGCGCGCCCGCCACTCTGCATCATGTGGTGCCGCCCGACGGCGGAGGTGGAGGACCAAATCACGGTTCCCAGCCGGGCGGGCCGCCTCAACCACAGCCGCAGCCCGTCTCAGCCGTCCCGCCACACATGCAGCAGCAGCAGCAGCCATCCGCGCCTACCCAGTCGCAGCCTCCGCAGCAAGCGAGACCGAGCGCTGCGAACAATTCGCCGCTACTCGTCAACTTGTTGAGGTTTCGTCCACTTTTCCAAAAATTCATCCTTTTTCTTACAGATTCTACAGTCTCAGAGAGCTCATATTTCATGCTAGCCTTACAATAAGTATGACAAAATAGTTTAGAGCTAGTCTTTTTACTTAAAAAAAAACTTTGTTGTGTTTACCATATGCAAAACAAGTGTAGCCAATAAATTATTTAGCTCTTACTACGAATCGTACGAATCGGCTTTTTTTTGTAAACCTTTTCGCGTTATTTTGAAGAGAGAAAAATTTAATTAAATATTTATTTAAATAACAAAAAAAATTTTTACAGCTCACAGCAACCGCCACAAGGCAGGCCATACTCGCCTTATGCAACAACGGCCACCTACCCGGGCCAGCCTCAACCGCCAGTCACCGCCGCTCCTCAACAGCAGCAGCAGCAGCAGGTGCCCGTGTCTGCTCAAGGACCTCAACAAGTACAGCAGCCGATGGATCCGCAGCAAATGGCTGCGTATCATCACCAGGTCTTCACTTCTTTCCGTCTCTCGCTCTTATTATATCCTATAATTTTTAAAATTACCATGTAATATAATTCATTCAACACAGCATTATGATGTGTCGGAATAATCTGCAAATTTTATTATTTATTTTATTAATAATTTTGTTCAAAAAAATATTTTGTTCATATTTATATTACCTCTGTAACTTCCAGATGCAAGAGCGGCATCGAATGTTCATGCATCAGCAGCAGCAGCAGCAAGCAGCGGTCGCCGCCATGCAACAGCAGCAACAACAACAGCCGGGTGGCCCGCCAATGACACCGACGAGCGGTCAACCGGGACAGGTAAGCAAGAGGAGTAATTAAAAAGACAATTAGTAATTAGACACATTAAAGAGGCTGTCCAAGGTCCATAGCATCTAAGGTACTCCTAAAAAAGAGTATTCATGACGGTAGACACAGACATCAAAGTACGGTGGATTTTGAGCTCCATGGACAGCCTCTTTAAGAGACATTAAGGATGGAGTCATAAGACACACTTTTCTCTTAAAAAAACCTACTACTATTCATCTACAACATATGTATGCTAGGTACAAATTGCATTATTAATATTTTTACTTACAAATTTAACATTCTCTAAAGTGTAAATTTATTCATCTATGAAGACACATATAGCTTGTAAATATCCGAATACCTGAACAGATTGTGACAACGCCGAGCGGTGGGCCGCCGCAACAATTCTACCAAATGCCCCCGGGCCAGATGAGACCGGTTTGTTTACTTTGTTTTTAAAATACTATATTTTAAATCCCCCACTTATTATTTATCTTTGTGATTGCCACTAAATCAGCCTCTTTTTGGAACTAGGTACCAATTGATCTAACTCTCTACATACATATAAGACAGTGTGAATTAAGAGAGCCTGTCAGTATCGTTCGATCAAGGCCTGCCCTAGGAATTTTTGTTCGAATTTTTTAACCAAAATTGATTATAATATATAACTCGACGTGGTGAACACAATAGGCTGTATTTCAAAGGTGGAAAAAGTTTTCCGCGCGAGACCCAGTACCGTAAACTTATAAATTTGATTGGTCATAAGTGGCTTCAAACTTATTATTAGACAACCATCGAGCTATCATTGGATAGCTCATTGAACGGGCTTTAATTTTGATCTGGGACGACATTTTCTAAAATTTGAATTTAGCCCTAAAACACGGCCCTAAACATTTTCGAAGGAGGTTTTTGGCCAAAATATGCATTTTGTGTTCATTTCCACAAAACCGCTCCAGCATATTCTTAAAGTACTTGAAATGTGCTACAACACATGTCTCTTTCAAAAAAATTGAAGGTACCAGGCCTAGATTCCGAAGCGCTTGAACATGATCCTGTGTAAACTGTAACACCGTGCAAGCGCATTCTTCGATCCATAACTGCGCTCAATGTCAATATTACAAAATCGTAAGTATAACATCTAAGAGCTCTCACGGAGATCTTCAAATGTTACATACATTATTTTATTGAAAAGTTTCAATTTATATGGGAAATTTCGTTATGTACAATTAGAAGGTTTAACAAACAACTTTAAAAACATTTTCGCCTGTCGAAACATACATCATAAGAAAGAAGATGAAATTTTCTACAAGATGAACCCCTTTCAATGGAATTCCATGCATACGATCTTTTGTTATAAGCCATAAGAGAGTAGGATAACAAGGCCTTATGGAAAAACTGTAGAAAAAAGGATTGGAATATTCTAATTCGAATAACCTAAAATGTGAATTCTTGGGCGAAATGACAGCGACGCTACTGGCACTACTTTTATGATTTATAACAAAAGATCGTATGCATGGAATTCAATAGAAAGGGGTTCATCTTGTAGCAAATTTCATCCTCTTTCTTATGATGTATGTTTCGACAGCCGCAAATGTTTTTAAAGTAGTTTTTTAAACCTTCTAATAGTACATATCGAAATTTCCCATATAAATTGAAACTTTTCAATAAAATAATGTATGCGACATTTGAAGATCTCCGTGAGAGCTCTTAGATGATATATTTACGATTTTGTAATATTGACATTGAGCGCAGTTATGGATCGAAGAATGTGCCTGCACGGTGTTACAGCTTACACAGGATCATGTTCAAGCGCTTCGGAATCTAGGCCTGGAACCTTCAATTTTTTTGAAAGAGACATGTGTTGTAGCAAATTTCAAGTACTTTAAGAATATGCTGGAGCGGTTTTGTGGAAATGAACACAAAATGCATATTTTGGCCAAAAACCTCCTCCGAAAATGTTTAGGGCCGTGTTTTAGGGCTAAATTCAAATTTTTAGAAAATGTTGTCCAGGATCAAAATTAAAGCCCATTCAATGAGCTATCCAATGATAGCTCGATGGTTGTCTAATAATACGTTTAAAGCGACTTATGACCAATCGAATTTATAAGATTACGGTACTGGGTGTCGCACGGAAAAATTTTTTCACCTTTGAAATACAGCCTATTTTGTTCACCACGTCGAGTTGTTTATAATAATCAATTTTGGTTAAGAAATTCGAAAAAAAAATTCCTAGGGCAGGTCATAAAAGGGCCATGCTCGAGTCTTACTGACATCCTCTCTTAAAAAGTTTGGTTTTTTTCTGCAATTTTCGAGTATGCTGTTATTTTTGGCACGGATTTAGAATATTCCACTGTGGATTTCGAATATTCCACTGTTTGCCATTCTTGACGATCGTTAAAATTGACAGATCACCGATTTGGCAATTTTAACGATCGTCAATCATGGCAAACAATGGAATATTCGAAATCCACAGTGGAATATTCTAAATCCGTGCCAAAAATAACAGCATACTAGAAAATTGCAGAAAAAACCAAACTTTTTAATTCACACTGTCTTATATGTATATACATATTTATGTACATACACTTGATTTAGTTTTCGAAATCAGGAATTTGAAAAAATGAAAGTATAATTTTTTCACAATATCAATTTCCGCCTTTTGAGATGTACGCCGCCGCACCAGGCCAAACACCACCGCAGGTGATGTACCCGGCAGGCGTCGCTCAGCAACAGCAGCAACAACAACAACGACTCGCGTATCCGGCACAGCAGCAACAACAACAAATGCAGCCCGTCTACCGTCCCGTTCAAGAAGCGCCGCCGCAGGTAAAGTTTTTATTCTTTTAGGAAAATTATTTGGAAAAAAACAGCGAGTCGGCTTATCACTAATCAAAAATCCTTTTATTATGGTAGAAATAGCGGGCTTAAAATTTCAGGCGAGAAACTTTAATGATGGTTATAGGAAGCACCCGCTGCGCCTGCGCCGCCAAAGAAGAAAAAGAAGCAGACAAAGAAACAGGTTAGAAAATTGAACTTTGTTTACTCTTCTTCTTCTTACGATATTACTGTTATTTTGTGATCAACTATAAAGGGATATGAAATTGAAAACGAAATTTTCTTACGATATAGTTGTCATTTCTGATCAAATTGAAACGTGTATTCTGCAATTTAAAATAAATTTTTTCTTGGGATATTGCTTTTATTTCGTCTTCTTTATCATTTATTTATTAACATGTAAAATTTCATGACGTGCTGATTATATTCGTCATGCCTCTTAAATATAAAGTTATTTTGTGCACAAACTTACAGGTATGAAAAAAAGTATACAAAATTGTAAAAAAAATAATTCTTTAGAAGGAAGCAGCCGATGCGCTCGCTCAGCAGCAGGCCGCGGCTGCAGCAGCCGCTGCAGCTGCTGCTCAGCAGCAAGCGCAGCAGCAGCCCGGCCCATACTACGCCGCCGCGCCACCGCCACACATGGTATGTTGACGTAAATGTTGACTTAAATATGTATGTATGTACATACATATGTACGTACATACTTTCGTTTTCCGGCCTCATTTTTTTTCTTGACTATTCCCTCTCTTTCACCATTTTCCTCGTCTCTACTTATTCTACTTCTTGTATACTGTAATTTGCACCACAGAGAAACATGGAGCTATGTATGTAGAAAATGATCGAGTAAGAATAAAGTTATATAAATATATGAATATATCTTAAAGCTTCTAATTTTTCTCCCTGTCAGTCTTTCACATTTCTTATATGGTTTTTTTTTATATTCCAACTTTTTTTTTACATTTTCTGTTTTTATTTTAAAAAAAAATGAATAAACAAAACATTTCGCTCCTTCTCCAGCAGCCAATGATGCATCCGGGCTACGCGGTCGCTCCTCAACAGCAGCCGCCGGGCTATCCACCGGGCGCCGCCGCCCTCCCGTCGCCCGCCTACTACCACCAGCAGCAGCAACAGCAGCAGCAGGCCATGTGGCAGCAGCAGCAGGTTTGTGTGTTTTCCATTAATTAATTAATTAATTGATTTATTTATCAATTTATTCATACATATCAAGTATGTATTATTATACATCGTAGTATGGCTATCAGTGCAAGTAATGAAAACGATGTGGGGGGCTCTTCTTCCTTATAAATTTTTTTCCTCATGTCAGCTCTCATAGCGCTTTTAAATATTTTTATTTACTAAATAAGTAAAAGAAGTTTGAAGATTAAAAATAGGACATTATGTAGCTCTACAAATATATCAATGTACATAAATAGATATATGACGGTGCCAACTAAAAAAACGGTCGTTTTTGAATTTTCGACTCGTTGTGCACACTTTTTTGGAATATTCCACATAAATATGCCAAATTGGCCAAAAAGTTCGCGTACTTTTTGACAAATTTGGCATATTCGTGTGGAATATTCCAAAAAGTGTGCATAAGGAGTCGAAAATGCAAAAACGACCGTTTTTTTAGTTGGCAACGTCATATATGTAATATATGCATGAAAATGAAAAACCAACCTCTACTTCTCTCTCCAGATGCAACAACAACGAATGATGCAGCAGCAACACGCTGCAGCACAGCAGGCAGCGCACTTTGCATCCCAGCAACAGCAGCAGCCAGGTAGCTGGCCGCCAGGCTCTTCCGCCGCGCCGCCACCACCCGGCGCCGTCCGACCGCCGCCCGTGCCGTATCCGGCGGCGCCTGCTCAGCAGCAGCCTCTATCTCATGGTAAGACACATAATTTTTTACTTTATAATGATTTAATGATCAATCATGTCAAGTCATCTTTGTACTTTTTAACGCTTTTCCTCCTCACTCATGGCAAATCTTAACTTGTACTTTTTAACGCTTTTCCTCCTCACTCATGGCAAATCTTAATTTGTACTTTTTAACACTTTTCTCTCACTCATGTCTAGTCATTTTCATACTTTTTAACAAATTCACTAGTGTTTCCTTTATTATGTATATGCCACAGCCCAGACATGACTAATTTTCATAGATATTTTTCTTATTTCCTCATATTAAACAAGATTTTTTTATATTAAATAAAAACGTGTATGAATATTGTTTTTATTATGTAAAAAAAATTTCATCAATATTCCAGGCCAACCCGTGCGCACCGCCTCTGCCGAGTATTCGGACGCGAATTCGCCGATGACTCCGCACTACATGCAGCAGCAGCAGATGTTGCAGGTATCTTTTAGTCTTTTCTATCTCTTTTTCTCTCTTTCTCTCTCTTTCTCTCTTTCCCTCTCGCTCTCTTGCTCTCATTACTTCAAACTCTTTCTTTCTCTGTCTCTCTCCCTCACTCTTTCCTTCTCCCTCTCTATACTTCAAACTCCTTCTTTCTCTGTCTCCCTCCCTTACTCTTTCCTTCTTACTTTGTAGCTCTCCATACTTCTCTCAATTTCTATCAAGCTCTTCTCACCATATCTATTTTTATACATACGTTTTCGAGTTGTTCTTTTATTTTTGTTACCTTGTTTACATTTCAAACTCGATCATTGTCCAGCAACAACAACAACAACAAATGGCCGGTCATCCATCTCCCATGTACCGTCGTGATTCGGTCGGCTCTGCTACCTCGTTCGCGTATCCCTCCACGAGTCACCCTCAGCAAAGTCAGCAAATTCATTTGTTTTTTTTTTATTTTCTCAATTAAATGTTAGTCTATTTATACATTGATTCTTCGTCGTTCGAAGGATAATCTATTCGTTGTTCTAGTGTCCGCGCAAGAGATGCATCAACACCAGCAGCAGCAGCAGCAGCAGCAGCCGGCACAAGAACACCCAGGCGACTTTGACGATAAGATCTTCCCGGGCCAAGACTGTGGTGAGTGTTCCCATTGAGGATATTCCTTATGCATACATGTATATTTGTTTGTATGTATGTATGTATATGCAAATTAAGGAGGTAATCACTCAATATACATACATATACAGTGTTCTCTTTCGCAGCCTAATAATACTCGTTGTGTCAAAAAGGCCAGCTGGATGTATTTATGCATGTTTGTGTTTACCCATACAATTTAAAATGCTCAAGCACATTTTTTTTCCAGCTCATTTTTCTCCCAATGTGAATTATCGATGACAAATTACAGTGTAGCCTCTCTAGAATTACAGTAACCTCCAAAGATTACCATATCAATTACTGTAATAACAATAACTTTGAGGTGACCTCGGCGACCTTGACGACATCGAGCCAATGAACGATCTCGTGTCTGCGCCGCCCCTCTTTGGCGAGCAACAGCAGCAGCAGCGGCCGCCCGATCAGCAGCAGGTACCCATGATCTAGCTGAAAATTTATACTGGCTTTAAAAAACATCAATTCTCTACCTCTAACAATATGTTCATACTTTTACTAGACATCATCACTTCAAACATAGTGGTTAATCATTTAGCATGATGCGGTTTTACAACATGCATATGTACTTACTTCAAAATATTTCTACGATCTTGTCAATACCACATACATACATACATACGATCATCAAACATGGAAGTGTTCCATAAAATATCGATTTTTTTTTCAATTTTACTTTCCCACTCTCTCTCTCTCTCTCTCTCTCTTTCTCTCTTAGCTGCAGCATCAGCAGCACGCCATGATGGAGAGGCCTTCGTCGTCCAGCCACGACTCGCATCAACATCATCAGACGAATGGAGATCGCTCGGCTAATCTTGGTATGACGTCACTCTTTCCCTCTTTCTTCTCTCTCTCTCTCTCTCTCTTTCTTATCTCCCTCTCTTTCTTCTATCTCCTCTCTTCTTTTCTCTCTCCATCTGCTATATTAATCTCTCGGAATGTAACTGGATTTTTTAAAGTATATATTATTCGTTTCTTCTCCGTCTTTACCTCTCGGAAATATGCGTTCCAATAATGATGACTGATTTATTGACTGTGCTATTTAGATCCACTAGATTCAAGCCATCATCTCTCTCCAGATGCCTCGATCACGTCGGTCGTCGACATGGTGGCCAAGGGTGGCGGAGGCATCGTCGACGAGGAGTCATCTCTCTCCACGTCGTCCCTCTCCTTTCCCGACGAACCGGTCGCATCTCCGCAGGTCTCTCAAATAAAAACTCACATTTGAATTCGCGCCCTTTTCTGCGTGAATGAGGAATGCGCGATTTCTTTCTAGCTTTTTTTAAAAATAAATTATACAATATAGCTGAATAATGTTTTTAACGATTTGTTTTCGAGAACAATTTACCCAACTATGAAGATATCTACATACATCTGATATGCGAAAAGTTCGTACGACCGTGCGCAAACGAGCACGATATTGCAGGGTCACGTGATGACGGCTTCGGGGCCATCACCGCAACAGCAGATGGAGCAGCAGCAGCAGCAGCAACCACGTCGTAAAGGACAACACCAACAACAGCAGCAGCAGCAACAACAACAACAACAACAACAACAAGCTCCGCCCCCTCACTCACAAGCTCCGCCCCCTCACTCACAAGCTCCGCCCATGTACGGCGGAGGCGGTGGCGATGGCGGTGGCCATCTGCATCACCACCCGCCGCACTCGCCTGCCGGCTCGTCGTCGCTGTCGTACGAGCACAACATGCGCGCTGCCGCCTTCCATGGAGCGGGAAGACAAGCCGCGACGCGACCGCAACGCGCCAATGCGGAAGTCGAGAATGGCCGCGCCAACATGGTGAATGGACACGAACAGGTGAGCCGGCATACATCAAAGGCGGCATCATCAAAGGCGATAACATCTCTCAATTCTTGTTCTCTATATGAAGAAGAAATGACGACAATTATGTCATTTAATCCTGAACATTTGTAAACTGAATACATTTATGTTAAGTAATGCTGAACATTTGTAATGGAGACAATTATGTTATATTATGCTAAATAATTTTAAACTAGAGAAATGAATACGATTATGTTATTTAATATAAAACATTTTCTATGCTCAAGAACAGAAGAAATATATGTTATATAATGCTAAACATTTTTAAACTCAAGTAACTAAACATTTTAGCAACTCTAAGAACTTGGCTTTTATTTAAGGCGCCGAACGGTGTTCGGCGCGTCCCATCGGAAACGGCCTCTGACGCACAGTGGCAGGACATAGTGCACCGGATCAAAGTTGAGGTGAGATGTTGTTTGTTGTTGTTGTTGTTGTTGGTGTTGTTTATCACGTTGTTGTTGTTGGTTTTGTTGTTCCTATTGCTGTCTTCCTTGTTTCTTTCCAAATAATGTCTTCTTTTTATTGCAAAAAAGTATACAAATAAAATGTAGGCATATTAGCTATTAGCTGTACATGAAGGAATGTTTTTTAAAATCATTTTTTGCTTCGTTTCAGACGGCGGTACACGAGCAAAAGGCGAAGCAAGCGGCACAAGGTGGGCGTTTTTTTTATTGAGCAATAAAAATATGAATTAACAAAAATTTACCAAATAAATTTGTTGAGGAATTTCTCTCTACTTCTACAACTCAGTCAAAATTTTTTTCATATTTGAAGGCAAGGGCGCCAAGGGTGGCGGAGCGACGAAGAAGAAGGTAACCAAGAAGAACTCGGACGCGCAGAATAAGAAGAAGAAGCATGACGATGACCCGTCGCACTACATGTCGCACGATGGTACGGTATCAGTTAGCTGGTCACGGTATCTGGCACGAAAAGCAATGAAGAACACCTGCTGTTTATATCATGATTACTTGCTAGTATGTTAACTAGCGGAGCTATGGGGGACCTAGTTATAGTGATAATACAACATGTACAAATTTATTATTTATTTTTTATTGTTACATTTTTTTATTATTTAATATAAATATCATATATTTTTTAATTATTTTACAATTAAACTCTCGAAATTAGACAACAACAAAAAACACTATGAAATCATGGACCGAACGAATAATAACTTCATGTATGTATGTATATCCTTTCTCCAGGCCGCCAAGGCATGGCGCCGTCTGTACATCACCACGCCATGATGCAGCAGCATCTTCAGCAGCAGCAGCACCAGATGCCGCCACCTCCGCCGCCGCCGCCGCCTCAGTCAAGTGGCGGCGGCCCCGCTATCCCTCCGCCGACGCCGCCGCGCCGCCCGCCAACCGGCCAGGCGCCCGCTGGCCCGCCGCCGCCGCCGCCCAGCTACTACCAGCAGCAGCATCAGACGACGACGCATCATCATCACAGCATGCCGAGGCAGCAGCCAATCTACAAGCCGAACGCAGCGGCGCCCGTGAGTATATATATATATTTTTTTAAAAATAATTTTTGAACTAGTAATTTGTTTTAAATATACATATTTATGCTAATTATGGTACTCTTTTTTAATCTATTTTAAGATAGATATTTTAATTAGCAGGCACTTTGTAATCGAAATGCTTCATTGGACGGCTTAAAAACAATTCATGCAAAAGAGCATGAATTAAAAAAAAGATACTTGGTTAGCATTGAATAGCCTCGTCCAGATTTGTATGAGTTTTCTGAGATAGTCATGAAAAATAGAGCTTAAAATCGCCGCTTTTATCTTCAGCCGAAGCCCTCATAACGGCAGCCGTCACTCACTACTTCACAAGTGCCAGGATACCGTCGTAGCCTCTGCCGTATTACTCCGAGAAGTGTGTGGATACGTCAGATAACAACTTTACTACTTACCCATATTACCATATATAAATATATATTAATACTACATTGTATACATGTCTGCCTTTCTCTCATCGTCAATGCCATGCCTCGTAGTGTTTTTTTTTGCGTTTTTTTTTGTGCAAAAAAAATAATCAAAATAATGCGCCTTTTCATACCCTTTCCATGACAGCTAGTCTCTGGGCTCAGAGTCAGCCCCTTTCCTCTTTTTGGCTGACCGTGAGCCCCTCTCCTTGCTCTCCGGTGCTATTTTTCTCTCTTTCTTTTTTTTCTCTCTCTCTATAATTGACATGCAATTATAAAACGTTTCTTCTTATTTTTCCATATTTTATTTTTACCCTGAAGGACCAAAAATTATTACGATTTTACTCTATCCTCACTCTCTCTCTCTCACACACACACACAGTCTAACTCTACTCTTTCATACTCAAGTGCCTTCGACCCGCTTTGTCCTTGAAGCCATCCCCTCCCTCGACCCTCACATAGAAGTAGACCCGCAGGGCGCCTCAAACCCCTAATATATGGCCTTCCAATGTAAGAATAAGAAGAATAAGCTTGTTTATTCTTTTACTTTGCTAAACAGCTGCTAGTAGCGCGATGAGATAGAAATGAAGCAAAATTTGGCTTAATTAAAATAATTCTCCCCCCCCCCCCGGAAACCATGTATGGACGCGCAAAGAAGCCCCAGTTTTCTTCACTCTGCTCTCCCACGCCCTCCTACTTTTCCATCACTCTCTCATACACCAAAAATCTCGCAAAAATTACCGGTGCGCGTGTGGATTTCTATATATGTTTGTTTCTTTTTTCTCTTCTCCTTCTTCTTTGCCTACTTCCCTACAGTAGCCCGCCGTGAGAGAAGTCGACATAGGCAACAACACTTGCATACTGTGTATTAAATATTTGGATTCTTCTAAAGAGAGTAGACTAATTATTCCTCGAGGCTGTTCTGCTTTTAATCATTTTTTTACAAGAGAGTTATTCAAAGTGTTTAGTAGGCGTAGACAATTTAGTAATTTTTTTAATCTTTTTTTTGCTGCAAAGAATAACTGTAAATGCGTCATGGTTTACTCGTTGCTCCCGAACACCGTTGAAAATTCGCCACCTTTTTTGCTCCTCCTCGAAAGATTGTTGATGACTGTGTGATTTCTTTTTCTTTTATTCGTTTTTTTGGTCGCCATTTTAATGATTGATTACTACATTGATTGGTTGGTTGCTCGTCTGCTCTTCCAGTTTTTTTACATAGTGATTTCCCCTAGCTCTCTCTCTCTCTCTCTCTCTCTCTCTCTCTCTCTCTCTCTCTCTCTCTCGTTCATATGTATGTGTTGTGTGAGATAGAAATGTAATGGGAGCTTCCTTAGTTGTCATCTTCTCTCTCTCCCACTCCCTCTCTCTCTCTCTCTCTCTCTTATTTTTATCTCTCGCTGTCTCTCGGCATCGGTAGAACCCTTGTAGATAAAAAGGAACTGTAAATTTTTTTAAGAAGGGATTTATTCAGTGGGATCTTCAGTTCAGTTAGAAAATAGCAACTATTCAGCTTTTCAAGAATTCCATTTCGAGCATTTAAGTACGGGAAAATTACAAGTGATATTACAGGAGACAGCAAGAGTAATCGTCTAAAAGAGAGAGGGAGAGAGAGAGTGAGAGATGGAGAGATTTGCAGAGTGAGAGACGGTGGGAGGAAGAAAATAAACTCGTCAGTCGAATTGCTCAAAAAATCACTCAACTGTGTTGTCTTCCTAACATTTTTTTTCCTAAATCCTTTTTCTTGAATTTGCTTACATATTTAAAACACTTAGAGCGTCGAATATTGTTTTTTTTTTGCACTCTCTTTTTTTCTCGCTCTTCCTTGTGCTCTCCTCATTTTGTCCACTATTTTCCTGCTCTCTTTGTGCACCTCGTTTGCCTTGTTTCCACATTGTGTTCCTTCGTCGCGTGACATTACTACTATTAAATATAAATATATTAAAGAATATACATAAATATATACCATATGACTGTGTAGATTCATAAATTGGCTAAACTACTACTACAATGCATATGCTGCAAATGCACAGTTGAAGTGGAACATCCCATCCGTGAGATATGGAAAATAATATGTGTCGGGCAAATAATTTATTTCGCGAAAAGCAGGATTATTTTCAATTTCACAATCACAATAATTGGACAGAACATGTATATATATATATATATATATATATATATATATATATATATGTATATATATAATTAATATATTTTATGACAAGAAATGGCGCTTTTTTATGAAAGTAGCAACAATAGGGAGAGAATTGTCAAGAAATACGGGTTTCGAGAAGAAAGAGAGAGAGAGAGAGAGAGAGAGAGAGAGAGAGAGAATAAGAGTGATAAACTTTGATGTTGGCAGAGAGAGAGAGAGAGAGATAGAGAGAGAGAGTGTGTGAGAGAGAGGAGTGAAGGAAAAGAGAAAGTTGGTAAGAGAGTGATAAAGTAGTAATGAGAAATTAATGGTACCGGAGAGCTATTTCCCCTGCCCAAACTGGTGTTTTGCTTTGCCAACCAAATCATAAAAGAACTGCAATTCTCGCAGATTCGATTCTCCTGCTTTTCCATTGATTAAGTATGTAGTAGAATATTTGTACTCTTAAGTGCCCTTGCCGTTAACCATTAATTATGTATGTAACATATGTTATGTTATATAGTTTTACTTTAATGCATATCGGGCAAATAAATTATTTCGCGCAGAAATGATTATTATCAATTTTTCAACACAATAATTGGACATAACATATATTTTAACAATAAATATTCACGTATTCTATGATGAGGAAAATTTTTTTAGTGGAAAGCAGTTGAGGAACCTTTGATCGTAATTAGATTGGGCGAGAGATTGAGATATTTAGATAGAATGAGAAATTGATTGAATTAGGGGAAAAGAGATCATGAGAGAGGAGTGGAATTTGTGTAATAGAATCCTGATGCGACCAATGGAACTGGAGATAAGCATAGGAAACGACAGAATAGCATCATGACATTTACATATAAGCAGAGATATCTGGAAATAATTTTTCTATCACAACCAGTATTTGATATTTTCGATATTGCTGTCTAGCTCATGTTTGGCTTCACATCTATTGAAAACGCATTGTATCAAAAAGGAGGCCGATGTCGGGTGCTGTGTTGAGAGGCGGTACTAGACAAATTGTTTCCGCTATTTGAGAAGCAGATTGTCGTTGTTGAGGAGCCGAGAAAAGCATGTCCACTGGAAGGCGTGCCCAACAATAACTTTAATTGAGGACTTGCTCTATTCTGGTAGAGCTTGTCGATTCATAGAAATGCGAAACATTTTCTGTTTAATATCTTTAATTTTTCTCAATTACCATAATATACTTTCTTGATACGCCCATTTTGGACATCTTCTTTTACAATCTGACTTTGATACTTTCGATAGTGCTTTACTGCTTTAAATCTAGTGAAAATGTGCTGTCTAGCTTCATCTCGTTTGCGCTGTTCACATGGTGTTCCTAGTCTAAATATCAGCACATCCAGTTACAGATCTACATGTAAGTAAGATAAGACAAATGTGGTTCGTGCAAATAGTTTATTTCTTGTAGACTTGATTATTTTCAATTTGACGATCACAATAATTTGACATAACATATACATATCAAAAATAAATTAATATATTTTTGACAAGAAAACAAACTTTAGTTTGAAAGCAGTAGAGGTACCTCGTAGTTCTCTTTGATGGTAATAAGTGGAGCCAAGCTGAATGATCTCGCATATTAATGAACAAAGAAACGATTTTAAAAAAAAGAGAGAAAAGCGTAAGAATCATAGTGATATGTAGAGGTTTGACTTTCGAAAGAGTCTCTTTGCGACAAGCAATAATGCATACTTTTTGAATTGTCCCCGACACTTGAACAATAGATACCGACAGTTGAACAATAATTGTCAAAATAGACGAAGATGAGAGGCTGAGATATATTGCTAGACAGACAGAGAAAAAGAGAGAGAAAGAGTGAGAGAGAAAGGTAGAAGAGAGAGAAAAGTGTGTGATAATTAGAAGACACAATAAATCAATAGTCAATATTCTTGTCTCATCTTGTTCGATGGCTTTCCTGGAAAGTAATGGCATAATTATATATATATATATATTTTTTTTTAAATATATTGTTCAACAAAAAATATAAATTTATAGATGAAATCTTACATGAAGTGGAAGTCGACGAACAGGCGCACGGACATCACGTGAACTGAACAGAAAATGTTTTTTTCTCTAATAAGGAAAAAAAATTAGTAACATTTTCTTTTTTCTAAAACTTTTTCCTAATGAGAATTAGATATGCGCCAACTCACATGGTCTTTCGTATCTTTGAGCTCTTTCGAGGTGCATGCAGTCGAATGTTAGTCTGAAGAGAAATAAAATAATAATTTATTCTTTTAACTATATATATTTCCTGTTGCTCTCTTCGACACCATCTCATTTTAGTGCTACCGTATCCTCGCGGCTGGCGCCGTTTCGTATCTCTCGAATGCCGTGACACTCGTCGACGCCAAAGTAGTCGACGACGACGCCGTGCTCGTCGGCGAGCGAACGCGGATGCGACGCGGCCGACGAGTCCGACAGCGCACAATTGCGTGTGCGTTCCTGAATTATTTACTGTTCGGGCGGGAAATTCAAACATTTAAATTTTCGAAAAGCGCGGGAAAATAAAAATATGTTATTACACCGTAGTAATAAGCGACGCTTCGACATCTGTACGGCAGCTGGCCGGCAGCATCGACGCACGCCGTGATGCAGTCGACAGGCGACGACACGGTTACCGTATCCCTGAAGGCGCGGGTAAACACATCAAAAATAGGATACTGTAACTTAGCACACTAAAAAAGATACTGTAAGTAAGTACACTAAAAATACACCACGTACCGAACAAGGCCAACGAGCACACGCTGTCTCCGTCGATCAACGGTGCCGCCCGAACAGCGAGCAGATGCGGTAGCTGAGAATAAAAAGAAAAATTACATTTGGCGATGATTGTCATTGTTCTTTGTTTCTCTGCTCTCTCTCTCTTTCTCTCTGCTTTCTTTCCCTACCATCTCTCCCATATCTCTCCCTCTCTCCACTCTCTCCCTCTCTCTATCTCTCTCTCTAAGCCTCTTTCTCTCTGCTCTCTCCCTCTCTTTTTCTCTGCTCTCTCCCTCTCTCTCTCTCTACTTTCTCCCTCTCCCTCTCTCTCTCTCAGTCTCTCTCTCTCTCTCTCTCTCTCTCTCTCTCTCCCTCTCCTACCATGCACGCATATCTTCTCATAGAAGTTGATCTGCGCCCCGTCGCCGCCCTCCACGAGTCGCGCGTCTTCTGCCGCGTCGCCCGCCAGCGTGCACGCCTCGGCGAATGCGTCGTACTGCGCCGTCATGCACGCGAAGGGCGACGTGTAGCCGGCCTGGCATGAGGAGGAGGAACAGTTTATTCTCTCTCTCTCTCTCTCTCACTCTCACTCTCTCTCACACACACCATCTCTGCTCTCTCTCACTCTTTCTCACTCTCTCTCACTCTCTCTCTCTTTCTTTCAACATGCGGGCGCGTTCATGTGAAATAAAGAGAGCATGTGGGAGAGAGAGAGAGAAAGAGAGAAGAAAGAGAGAAATAGAGAAAGAGGGAGAGGGAGAGGAAGAGAGTGAGAGAGAGAGAGAGAGAGTGTGTGCATCTTCTGCTTAACCTCCACCGAGATGCATTTTGTTGCACGGTGGCTTGCAGTGCGTACCAAATTATAAAATAATCAGCATTCTTTGAACGTTTGATCGTGTAAAAGTATGTTCTACTGAAAATAAAATATAGAAGATTTTCTTGGATACTGCATTTATAATGGAATTTAGGAATTTGAAGAATAAATTCATAAACAAAAAATACTTGAATAATTTTAACGTAGAGCGATATAGAGCGATAGAGAGAGGGGGCTATCTTTCTGTTTCAATCTCTCTTTCTCTCTTCATTTCCCCCCCCCCTCAATCTCACCCTCTCTCGCTCTCTTTCTTGGTCTCTCTCTCTCTCTCTCTCTCTCTATCTCTCTCCAAACTTGCCAGGTTCATCATGCAAGAGAAGACACAGTCATCTTCGTTGATATGCAGCACTGTGTCAAGATTTCGGGCGCCGACGTCACGAACGCCCTTGATAAATATATTTTCAATAAGAAAAAAAACGAGGTATAATTATTAGAAAGTAAAATTAATAATAATTTTTTATTAAAAATATTTATTCAAATTTTAAATGTATTGATTTTTTTTCTAATAAAAAAATGATTTTAATGATGTACAACACAGTAAGTGTTTACCCTCGAACGCAGGAAGAGCGGCTCCTTGCCAAAGTCGCACTGAGCTGTAATGAACATTGAATAGGTCAACATTTGAATTAAAGGATTTTTTTTTGAATTCTTATAATTTCTTGCCAATATCGTACACTTTGTGGCAAGAGTAATGTTGAGTCGGGCACGCGCGTCGCGTGCCGCGTCGCGGTCGTTGACGATATGCAGTACCTCAGAGCTGACGCTGCAATTTGCATGATATTTCCCTTTCCAGCCTCATTCTCTCTCTACTCTCCTTCTCTCTCACACTCTCTTTCTTTCTCTCTCTCTCCCTCTCTCTCTCTCCCTCTCTCATTGTCTTTCTCACGCCCTCTATATTTGTCTCTCTCTCTTTCTTTGTCTCTCTCTCTCTCTCTCTTTGTCTCTCTCTCTCTTGTCTCTCTAACTGATGTTGTCGAGTCACGTCATCGACAACTCGTAGCTTTGCCGACTTCGCGCTAACTCGTGACGCTTCAATAAATGAGTATATCAATGAACCTATTATTTTAATGGAATAGCAAATTTGTTAAATATTTAACTAATTACTTGTAAATCATAGTATATGCAAATTTGAGGCATACAAGAAAGACATTTCGCCGGCTTCGTTGAACGCGGCTCGTAGTACGAGTAGCCGAGGAGGCGAACGAGCGTAGCAGCTCCTGCAAGCCAAAGCAGAGAGAGCATAAAGAGAGTAGAGAGAGAGAGAGAGAGAGAGAGAGTGGAGAGAGAGAGAAAAAGAGACAGAAGATAGAGAGAAAGAGAGAGAGATAGAGAGAAAAAGAGAAACAGAGAAAGAGAGAGAGATACAGCAGAGAGAGAAGAGAGAGAGAGAGAGAGAGAGAGAGAGAGAGAGAGATAGAGAGAGAGAAGAGAGAGGGACAGAGAGAATAAATATGGAGGGATGTTAGAGAATGCAAAAAAAAATACAAGAGCTCTAAATATTAGCAATGCTTCGCGTTCGTGCAATCAATCAGAAGACAAGCCGAGGATTAAAAAAGAAAGAAGAATAAGCAGAACAAAAGAGCTCCTCGCCCAACCCGTTCCATTTCGGGTCGCAAAGACGTCGCAGATGGCGAGGGCGGACGCGTAGCTCGCGGAGCGGCAGCCGGCAACGCTGATTGTAAGGGAATTAATATGGATCTTTATTTGTTTAATTAATTATTTTTTTTTATTTACATGTTTATTTATTTATATTGTGGTTACTAGACATAGCTTCCACATATGTAAAACAGGATGAAATTAGACACTTGTGTTATGGGGAAGGTGAGGGTGAGAGAGAGAGAGAGAGAGAGAGAGAGAGAAAGAGAAAGAGAGAGAGAATGAGAGAGAGAGAAAGAGAAAGAGAGAGAGAATGAGAGAGAGAGAAAGAGAAAGAGAGAGAATGAGAGAGAGAGAAGAGAGATAAGACCTTGCGCAGAAACGGAGACACTCGAAGGCGTTCAGGCCGATCCGCCTTTCGAGAGGAGACGCGTCGATCAGGTAGCAGTTGGCACGCGCACGGAAACACGCACGCATTCCGGCGCGTTCCTGGGAATCAGAGAGGTGGGAGAGAGAGAGAAAGAGAGAAAGAGAGAGAAAAGAGAGAGAGAGAGAGAGAGAGAGAGAGAGAGAGATAAAGAAAGTGAGAGAGTCTATGTATGTTCTGCACTGCCAACCTGGGCTGGATGTGTGTCCTCTCTCTCTCTCTCTCTCTCTCTCTCTCTCTCTCTGTCTCTCTCTCTCTGTCTCTCTCTCTCTCTTTTTTCTTCCATTTTTTTCACCTTTCTCTCTCTCTCCGCCTCTTTCTATCACTGTATGCGCATTTGCTTACCGGCATACACGGCTTACGATTGTGTATGAGAGAGAGAGAGGGAGAGAGAGACAGAGAGAGAGAGAGAGAGAGAAGAGGGGGAAAAGAAGTGAGCACGAGTGAAAAACCGAATGCGAATGGTGAGCGTTGCTCTTTGAACCGACCGCAACCGGTGGTGGTTTTTGTATTGCCGACCAAATCATAAAGGAACTGTAAACTCTGAAGACATGCTCGGTGTTCGTTGGTGAGGTGTAAGAAGGGAAAAGATTAATGAATGAAGAACCTCTGCCGTCGGCTCATGCGCGACGACGCCAGAAGAGGCGAGAGCGCGCTCGTTCACCTGCGAGTACATTCCGGTGCCGGTGTGGAGAGAGGGGGTGTCCAGCTGAAATGGGAGAGAGCGAGAGAGAAAGAGAGGGAGTGAGAGAGAGGGAGAGAGAGCGAGAGAGAGAGAAAGGGAGAGGGAAGGAGAGGGAGAGAGAGGGAGAGAGAGTGAGAGAGAGAGAGAGGGAGGGAGAGAGAGGGAGGGAGAGAGAGAGAGGAGAGAGGGAGAGGGAGGGAGAGGGAGAGGTAGGGAGAGGGAGAGGAGAGGGAGAGAGAGAGAGGCAAAAAGAGAGAATGAAAGAAAGGGGTAGAGCAAGAGGTAGAGAAAGAGATAGAGCGTTAGAGAGATATGGAGTGGGAGAGAGAGAAAAGAGAAAGAGCGAGGGAGGGAGGTGGGTAGAGATTGGATATGGAGAGAGAATGAGAAAGCGTGAGGGATAAAGAGAGAGGGAGAGAGAGAGTCTACCTTGTTCAAGGACACACTATCGCCGTCGTCGTCGCAGCACGGCTGTAGCTTCTCTTGAAAGCACAAAGGAAACTCTGTCAATGCCAAGTACATGTCTAATCTGACTGAAAGTAAGAAAACAGTGGAAAACAGGCTAATTTATATTTTGTATTTGAGGAATTTAAAATAAAATTTAATGTAAAAATAAATAAAAATAAAGAAAAAAATTTCTCGACCACTAAAGGACGCGTCGTACGACTCGATTTGAATCGGCTCGACGCCCGCGATCGACATGGCGTCTGGAAAAGGGAAGAGAAAAATTATTTATTTTTTCTAAAAATAATCTTTATTTATGTTTCTTTTTGATTGTTGTTTAGAAACAATTAAAAGGATGTAGAACGAGGAGTGAAAGCCTTAAAAAATAAAATAATGAAAATAGCAAAAAAACCCGCACCTTCATGCGTCGTGCTCGAGAGCAGCAGCCTGTGCGCGTCGGCGCCGGGCGTCGCGCCGCTGTGCCTGCGCGACGCGGTCGAGTTGCGGCTCCCAGCTCGCAACGCGGTCGCGTCGCGGCTACCAGCTGGCCGCGCCGGCTGAGAGGGCGCTCTCGTCGTCGTCGTCACAGCTGCCGCTTCAGCAGGCGCCGCACGATGCCGGTTACGCTTTCTGAATGTGTAAAGAGTCCATGATTGTTATAGCAGTTGTTATACGACAATAGTTATAGAGAGTATTACGACAATTATGCATGTAGTACATAGTAAAGTTACACCGAAAAGTAGTCGTTGGAGAAGAGGTATAATACTTGGATTGGGGCCGTTTTCAATAATAAATAACCATTGGCAGTACCACCCACAACCCACTTTGATCTCATTGTGTGCTTTTTATTCTTCTTCTTCTTCTTCATCTTATTCTTCTTTTTTTTTGTAGTTTTACGACTTACGTTGTTTTCTGTTGCGCCTGCTTGGGCGCGTCGTAGTGGGCGCGGCGGGCCGGGGCGGCAGCGGCAGCGACATTTCTGGCGGCGGCGCCAGACGGCCTTCTTGAATTGGCGCCAAAATTGGCGCCCGCCCCTTCGCCCGAAGTGTTCGGTGACCAGCGTGGATAGGGTGGCGTACGGCTGCGCAAGTCGTCGTGGATCAGCGCGCCCGGTGACGTCATCAAGTCGACGCCGTAGAGCAGCGGGTTGGCGACGTCGACAGTCACCTGGAAAGAGGAGAGAGAGGGAGAGAGAGAGAGAGAGAGAGAGAGAGAGAGAGGAGAGGGAGAGAGGAGAGAGAGAGAGAGGGAGAGAGAGGGGAGGGAGAGAGAGGGAGAGAGAGAGGGAAGGAGGGAGAGAGAGAGGGAGGGTAGGACAGAGAAAGAGAGAGAGAGAGAGAGAGAGAGAGAGAGAGAGAGAGAGAAAGGGAGATTGAGAGAGGAGAGAGAAAGGGAGAGGGAGAGAGGGAGAAGGAGAGAGATAAAGAAAAATAGAGTAGAGAAAAAAGTAAGAGAGCAAGAGAGAAGTCAGAGAAAGAGAGAGAGAGAGAGAGAGAGAGAGGAGAGAGAGAGAGTGGGACAGTGATACAGAGAAAAAATAAGTTCTGCACCTTCTGCCCGGCAACAATGCTCGTGCGCTGCTCCACCGTTCGACCGTCGCCGACACTCACGAGATGCGCCTCGGAGAGGGGAGCGAAGACTGCTGGAGAAAGAGTGTGAGATGGAGGGAGAGACAGAGGGGAATGAGAGAGAGAGAGGCAGACAGCTCTCTCTCTCTCTCCCTCTCTCTCACTCTCTCTCTCTCTCTCCCTCTTCTTCCAGCAGGACACCTGCCCCCCGGCACCGCCCCCTCTTCAGGCGTCTTTCATTAAATTTTCTCTTCTAATCTCCAATTTAAATGCCCTCTCAGATAAGTAATTATAACCACATACAAACACTTCATATCGGATGCTCAGAATTTGCAATTTTTTAAATTTTCTAGGCAATGAAAACCACTGGAGGAAGCGTGCTCCGATACCATGCCTATGTAGTTACTATTTTCTCACTCTTACGAGCCTTTTTGCTTTTTGGGAGAGACTAAGAGTGAGAAAAAGAGAGAGAGAGAGAGAGAGAGAGAGAGTGAGAGAGAAAGAATGAGAGAGAGGAAGAGAGGGTAGAAGGGAGGACTTAAACGCACGTTTGAGGTCAACAGCCTTCTGACTGGCATACTCGCGCGGCTTGATTCGAGCCTGAAAAAGATTAAATAACAAAAAGGAAATCAATAATGAGTTTTTTCAATTACTATTTATCATCGGATGATTCTGTAACATAGATGCTACATACAACGTCGAAAGTTATCTTCGCAGCGTGATAAGATTGAGTGTGAGTGAGATAGTGCGAATAATACAGAAGATGAACGGGTTCTCGCCAGCGGTTGGCCAGAGGCTCGGCCGTCTCTTTTTATTTTCGATATTATTTATTACTTTAAAATTAGAGTCTCCAAAAAAGAAAAATTCTCAGCTTACATTCCTGTGTAAATCTCTAGAGGAGTCGCGCGCACGCGTCAACAGCCTCGCCTGGCTCACCTCGTTCTCGAGCGCGAATCTGGCACATGATGCCAGGGATTATGTGACGTCATTATTGCCTTTTAATCTTGCAACAATACCCTCTAATTTTCAATGTGCATACTGTCAGCGCCAAAATTTTCAATGTCATTTTGGCTGCAAAAAAGCAACCTCTTATCATCGAATTAAAAATTGTCAATATTCGTTTTGGCGGCAAACAAAAAAATTCAAAAAAAGTCAGCAACCCCTTATCATCGAATTAAAAAATGTCAATATTCGTTTTGGCGGCAAACAAAAAAAATTCAAAAAAAAGCAGCAACCTCTTATCATCGAATTCTGGCACGCTGCCAAGAGGCGTCGCCTTGCCGCGTCCTCGTCCGCGTCGCCGCTTCTGCCGCGGCGGTGGCCTTGCGATCCCAGTTCGTCCCTCCTGCTTCTTCCGCCGCCCGAGCAGGAACTCGTCCGAGACGCGGTTGTCCTCGTAGTAGTTGGTGCCCGCGATTCGAAAGACGACCGACTCGGGAGAGCGAGGCTGCTGTGAAAATGGCTAAAAATATATAACAGCTTATTTCTTTGCTTAATTAATTAATTAATTAATTAATCTACTTATTGGAAAGTCTATTTACTTATTTATTTATTCGTATAGTTATGCATGTTTTTAAGTTATCTACATTAGAAAATTTCTCAAAAAAATTTTTTGGCCGACTTTATTTCCTCTACCGGTGGTTTGCCTTGCAGACGAAATCATAAAAGACTAATACAATCTGTGAACATTTGATAGAAGAAGGACTGGGTATTTAAATCCACTAATGACTTTTCGAAAAACCAAATTATATCAATTATATGTCCTCACGTTTTCAATATCTGATCGCTCAGAGAAAGAGAGAAAGAGAGAGAGAGCATTTCTTAGTGATAAAAAAATTATCGATTAAAAAAAAACATTTTTGAATTGGCGCCTTTTAAAATCTTAAAATCAGTTCTCACATCTTCAACATCCTCAACGACGTAATCGTCGGGCGCTGCGGCCGAGTCGCCGCCGGAGAAGGCGGACGAGTTGCGGACGCGCGCTCTCTTCGGATTCTGATTCTGATTCTGATTCTTGCTTCCGCTTCCGCCTCCGCCACCGCCGCCACCACGACCCGAGCGGCCCATGCTGTCCTCGCTGTCGATGCGGTTAGCGCGTGATGACGGCGGCGGCTTCCGAGTTGTCGTCGCGGCGTCGACCGCGTTGAAGAGCACGAGAGTGTCGCTGAGCGAGGAAGCAGTCTCTCTCTCTCTTTCTCTCTCTCTCTCTCTCTCTCTCTCTCTTTCTCTCTCTCTCCCTATCTCTCTTTCCGTGTCTCCTTCTCGCTCAATCTCTCTTCATCTCGCTCGTATCCCTCACCCTCTCTCTCACTCTCAGTCTCACTCTCTCTCTCCTTCTTCATCTCCTCTCTCTCTCAGTTCTCTCTCTGTTCCTCTCTCTCTCTGCTCTCTCTCTCTCTTTCCCTCTCACTCCCCTCTCTCTCCCCGCACAATCAGACCTCTCTCCATCTCTCTCTCTCCTTCTCAATCTCCCTCTATCTTACTCTCTGTCTCTTTCTCTCTTTCTTTCTCTCTCTCATTCTCTCTCCCTTTTCTCTGTCTCGCTCAATCTCCCCTTCCCCTCTCTCCTGTACAAGCTGGCCACTCCCCCCTCTCGCTACACCGGCACCGTAATGTACTCGCGGGTGAACGAGAGCATATGCGTCTTCTGGCATCATCGCGAATGAGCCGACGTCAGAGGTTTCTCATTAATTATTTTAAATCGCTTTAATTCTCCTTTCTTTTTTGCTAAATTTTTTTTTTCCATTCTGTTTGCGCGTGATCAAATCTCTCAAAAATTAGCGCCACTTTTATGATTTGCTATGCAATGCAAACCACGCGGTTCGCATTGTTACCGTATTTTCTCTATTAGTGCCCCCGGGGGCACTATTTTTCAATCCTCTTGCGAGAGGGGGGTACTATTAGAGAGGGGGTTCTATTAGAGGGAGGGGTACTATTTTTCAATGTGATTGATTAAAAGTTTGATAAAAACATTTTATTCTCAAAAATGAAGAACTTTAGCTCTACTTCAATGGAATCATCACTGGAATATCAGTTTTACCGTATATTTTGAATGAATTTGCAATCAGTTCATTGGGAAGAGCATCAGATACCTCAATTATGGATTCCAGGTACGTCTCTATTGGACAATAAGGGGGGGCACTATTGGAGGGGGGGGGGGTTCTAATAGAGGGAGGGGCACTAATAGAGAAAATACGGTAACCATATTGCAATTAATCACACTTCGGTTACTGTTATCTCACTTTTACTTACAATCAGTTTCTCTTCCCTCATCCTTCTCTCACCTCTCTCTCTCTATCTCTCTCTCTCTCTCAATCTCTCTCTCTCTCTGGTCTCTCTTTCGCTCTCTCTCTCTCTCTCTCTGGTCTCTCTTTCGCTCTCTCTCTCTCTCTCTTCTCTCTTCTCTCTTCTCTCTTCTCTCTTCTCTCTCCCTCCCTTACCGCGAGTCCGGCGTGCCCCACAGCTCGTTCCAGCCGCTCCACGTCTCCGTGTTGTCGCCGTCGAGAGAGGACGCATAATCTATCAAGAAAGCCGGGACTTTGACATTTTTTATAGAACTTTTGGCTCGATGCCAAAAACATCTCCAAAAACATCGATCTTTAAGACTAATAAGAAATTTTAAAAAAAAAACTAGAATTATAGTCATACCGAACGATTCGCGACCGTCCGCGGGCGTTGCTTTCGTCGGGTGCGCAGGGCGTCTGAAGCCATTTGTTATTAAAACATATTTTGAATTGCCGCATTTTTGGACGGCCAAGAAAACTATGTAAGTAAAATGAATATTTTTTATCTAAATATTTCCCTCAGTTTCCTTGCTCTCTCTTTCTTCTTCTCTCTCTCTCTCTCTCTCTATCTCTCTTTCTCTGTTTCTCGGTCACTTACTCTCTCTCTGCACTCTCTCTCTCTCATCTCTCTCTCTCTCTTTCTCTCTCTCGCCTCGAATGGCTCGGCCGATGCTTGACGTGTGGCGCGCCCGTCGCGGCTGCCGTGACGCGTACTGGCAGCGTGCCAAGTCCTCGCTTAGTCACAGGAGGAGGTGGCCTCAGAGTGGACGACGACTCCTCGACCGACGCGAGCACTCGCCGCTCCCAGAAGGCGGCCGGCAACTCGCCCGATGGCGGCGACAATGGAAGTGGATTCTTGGAGAGCATAATTAGGGTTTTAATTAACTAATTAATTAATTAATTAATTAATATATATTTTTAAATTAATTAATTATTTATATGAATACTAAATTTCTTTTTTAACCGGCAACTTGCCCGACGATAATGACAGAGGATTCTTGAAGCATAATTAGTTTTTACTTCAGAAATTTAATTCTTAAAAAAATCATTCTAAATAACTACATATTTAGATATTAGTTTCTTTTTTCTTAAATCGATGCGGACATTTGTTTCAAGGATCGTTATAACTCTAAAGTTGTTTTTTCAACATCTGAATGACGAAAGGGCGCCAATTCAAAAAAAATAAATAAAGCTAATTTGGACTTTGGTCTCGCGACGAAAGGGCAGAAGTGCTGGCGGTGGCGTCCGTGGCGATGGCGGCGACCACGGCGGCTGCTGCGCAAGTGGCCGTTGTGCCACTTCACCGGAGCGATCGCTGTCAGAATCGTCGTCGTCGTCGGGGAGCGTTGCTGTGGCCTGGAACACAAGGGAAATAATAAAATTTCCGTTAGTAGTAACGGATATACCAAAGTACGGTTTGCCCGCACTTTCATCTCCAGGCCGGCGCAGAGATTTTGTTCTCATTTGCAAAAATAATCACATCCTTAAATTTTCTTTTTCATGTTTTCTTTTTAAATTATACATATCCATAAATGTTTAATCTCTTCTCATTTTTACTGCTTCTTCTTCGAGCATTCATCTATTCACCTTTGTTCCAATAGTATATATTTTTTTACTTAGATATAATTAAACATTTCTAAACATTTGCAAAGAAGACCTTTTATCAGCAACTTTTTTTGTTTTGAAATCTTTAATTATTTAATTTATAAAATATTATTATTAAAATAAAGCTTTTATTTCGCGCCTTCTGCCTCAACGGCGTTGCGACCGCTGCGCCAAGCTGCTCGTCGAGGAGCTTGTTCAGCATCAGCTCATTGTCAATGGTCAGGTCGTCCGGGATGCGGAAGAAGGGAGCGAACGGACTGAAGAAGGCTGTTTAATTGTTATTATTCCCTTGTAACAACAACAACAAAAAACTTTCTTTTCGGTATTCGCACCTCTTCCTCTAATACTTCACCTCTGTGTGTGGAAGTATGCATTGATACACTTTATTTTAGCATCTACGAAAAGGTGTCTGCCCTATTCGGAGAGATGAGGGGAAAAAATAAAAATATAGAGGATATTCTCATAGTAAGCGCAAAATCAATCGAAAACGGGAGAAAGGGTAAACCTCGACGGCTCTTCCGTTGTCATAGACTGCTGCGACGATCGTCCTCCCTGATCCGGCCAGTTGGGCGCAACCTCCTGAGGGAGTAATGAGTAGCAGCACAAGTTTCAATCGGAGACAAATGCGCGTTCTTTTGTTCTTATTATTATTGTTTTTTTTCTGTTTTTACTATTGTTTTTATGATTATCGATTAATTATATTAAAAAAAAAATTTTTTGCCTACACGCAGCATCCAAACATGGACACGTCTGATAGCGTACTATAAAATTACATTTAAAACTAAATAATCTAACTACATATGTACGTACGCTTCTCCTCCTCAATCTCCCTCCTCCTTACCGTAGTGCTCCAGAGAACCTTGGCGCGAGGCCTCTGAGGCAGCAGCAGCTGCGGCTGTTGTTGTTGCTGATTCTGCAATGCTGGATTCTCGGCCGCCGCCGCCGCCGCGGCTAAAGCCGCCTCAAGGCTTTCCGTCACCTGTACCGGAGCAAATCCATACATTTATTTTCCCAAAAGATTTCCATACTTTCAAAAGGAGTTTAGCACAAGACCACACTCAAAGGCATCAGCGCGATATAAAATGAAAATTAATATTAAAAAAAATAAATATGAACATTCAATAAAAAATCGTCATCTTCACTGACTTCAAACGGGAGACTCGTCACCGTCGAAGCTTCAACAGCGATATTCTCCTTGGTTGGACTGAAGAGAAGGAGTTGGGAATTGCGCTCTCATATAGCAATGTATTTGTCCATCTTGCCATTAGATGAACCCAGTAACGTTCATGATTTTATCTCTCTCTTTCTCACTAAATCTCTCTCTTCTCTCTCTCTTTCTCGCTCTCTCTCTCTCTTTATAATAACCGCATATCAATGCTCATTCGCTGGAGAGCTGGCGGTGGCTGCGGCGGAGGCAGTGAGGTCGCCGAGGTCGTCGTCCATGTCGATGACGGCGCTGAAGTGGAAGCTGGCGCCCAAGTCGGCGCAGGTGTAAATGTCACGGCGCCCCGTGTTACAGGACGCGACCTTCGGCGTGGCAGCAAGTCTCGCTCCTTAACGGAGGCCACAAAAACTCACCGCGGCATTTTGCTTGAGACCGCATGTGATTCAGAGAGAGACTAGCGACTAGAAATGTTGGGAAATTTTAAAATAAGCAGATATTTCGCACCTTTTTCTCCATTAAAAAAAATAAAAGAGAATGACAGATGAATGATATAAAAATGCAGAGAAAGTGACGACGAAAGAGAAAACAAGACAGAAGCATGCTGAAACAGAATAAAGAAGGTTTTTTTGTTTGGTGGAAGAAGTGATGAAAGAGACGAGAGAGAAAGAGAGAGGGGGAGAAAGAGAGAGAGTGAAAGAGGGAACGAGAGCGAGAGAGGGAGAGAGAGAGAGAGAGAGAGAAGGACTAGGAGAAATACGTAGACCAAAATTCAAACCGTGGCTGGCTCTGGGCTCTCAACGTCTGGCTGATCGGTAAAAGCGAAGAGGCTCCGATTCACTGCACGGTACTGCCAGTGGAAATTGTCGTCCTCAGGGCGAGGCAGCTGTGAAGAAATCAATCGATATTTTCTTCTTTTTATTTTTTTGCTAACTAAAGGTAATTTGAAAATTTTAACAAGATTATTTTGTTTTCTAACTTGAAAAACTGCCTGCGACATGTTAGACCCGCCGGCTGCCCTGGAACCAAGTGAAATGCATTGTACTTTTTTTTATAGGTAATCTCACATTTAAAAATTTACAAATAAAGAGAAAAAACAGAGTTAGCAAATTTTTATTACTAGGATTAATACGATAATCAATCGATAAACGAACACTTAAATGCGGGAATCAATAAAAAAAATCAATAAATAAATAGAAAAATCAACAAATGAATAAAATCAATATACGAATAAAATCAATAAATAAATGAAAATAAATAAAGATGTAAAAAAAAAATCAATCGACACACTCATCGCCAACGTCTACAGCCCGAAACATGTCCAGAGTGCGCAGAATGGGATTCTGTTCGAGCCACGCGTCCAGCTCAATGCTGGAGTCCTTGTCGAATGGCACAGAAGAAGAAGAAGAAGAAGAAGAAGAAGAAAGAGACGAAGGGCTTCCAGCATCTGAAACAGGCCCAAATGTTTCTAAAGGCACAAACACGTTTGCAAAACCCATATCTGACCAAAGTGTGTGGCTTGATCAAAAATAATTTGAAAGAAAGATTTGAGGAAATTTGACACCAAAAATCAGCAAACCACGATCTCTATGACGAATAGTATGACTAAGACTATGTCTATGGTTCAATATCATTATATTAAATTGTATTGACGTTGTTTGTTTTTTTGGTGTGGAATCACTTTTCTCACAATCAGGTATGTACAATAGGCTTACCGGTGAGCTCTCGCGTTTTGCGCATAATGATTCGGCCCTCTGCGACGGTGCCTACGAGGAAGAAGAAAGTCGCGTACAGAACGGCACTGGCTGGCGAAAAGCGTGCGCAATTCGCGCGGACATCACTCCGCTTTAGTGATGTCATCGCGAAGTGGTGCGGCCGTCGCGCACAATGCCGCACAGTTTTCGGCGGCACTCGAGAGAGAGAGAGAGAGAGAGAAAGACAACCTTATTAGGCCAATGTAAATTTCGACGGTGCTTGATCTTTACCGTAATCTGAAACAGCTTTGGTTGTTATATTCTAGAAAAAAAAGTCTAGGCCTAATATATGATTAAATAAAAATTTTAAAAATATTATCGTTGCAAAGAAATAAGACTAATCGATAATAGATAGAATGCTTCGAAAATGGTACCCGTATGAGAAAGAGAAGCTATACACGTAAATCTCGAGAAAATCCTCTTTTGCAACACAAAGCCGACGAGAGAGTGTGCAAAGCTCAGAGAGTGGACAGAGAAAAGAAGCAGAGAGTGGAGAGTATTTACTCTGTGGCAAAAAGTTGGAAACGGAATTCTGACGACATGGACATAAGGAGAGAAGATTGGTAAAGGAGAGAGAGAGAGAGAGACATGAGAGAAGTGAGAGAGATAGAAGCTAGAGAGAGAAAGAACGAGAGACAGAGAGAGAGAGGGGTAGATAACTATAGAGAAAAAGACAATGAATATAGTTTTCCTCAACGAAAACATTCACTTTCCTTTCGTTCAGTGCTCTCTCCTCGACCGCTTCAGTCTTCTGAACTCACCCTCTTCCTAGTCTCTTCCTTCCATCACCTTTCATTCTCACTCTCTCTCTCTCTCTCAATTTTCTCTCTATATTTCTCTCCCTCTCTCTCTTGCCACTCTCTCCCTCTCGGCCTATTCTCTCTCTGTATCTCTGCGTCTCTCTCTCGTACGCCTTCCTTGCAGGTTATTCTCCCGTCTTCAAGTTTGGAAAGGATAACAATACCGCTTGTGGGGAGAACGCTGTGCTCGCATTTTGGCAGAAAAACAATATCGAACGAGCACAGAAGAGAGATAGAACGGGGACGCAAACATTTGTGGAAAGTTTAGATGAGTTTATGCTGTAGCCATCGAGAGGAGGATAAAGCCGTATCAGAGAGCAGCCGTTCTCTCAACTCTTCCAAATGTATGTATGTATATTAGGACATCTACGACGAAGCAATTTTGAAAATAAGATGCAAACAAGCTCCCTTTACAATATAGTAATCAGGATAAGATATCTAATGCATTTGGTCATCGCTTATATATAGAGAGAGAAAGAAAGAAAGGGGGAGAGAGAAGAAGAACGAGAGATAGAGAGAGAGAGAGACGCGGTTACAAAAAAAAATTCAGAAAGTGGAAGTATGTAAATTCCGGAATATTTTCAACATTAAACTACAATATGGCAAACTATTCATGACAGAGAGGGTGATGAACGAAGAGCTATCAGTGATATCAGAAAAAGAGGAGACGGAAAAGGCGAGAACACTGAAAGTGCGCGAGAGAGAGCACGCTCGAAGAAGTCATCTCTCGGTACGAGTCGGCATGCTCTCTCTCTCTCCCTCTCTCTCTCTCTCTTTCTCTCTCTCTCTCTCTATCTCTCTCTCTTATTCTCACTCTCTCTCACTCATTCTCTTTATCTCTCTCTATCTCTCTCACTCTCTCTCTCTCTCGCTCTCTCTCTCTCTCTGCTCTTTCCTCCCTCGCTCCCTCCTCCAACTTCCTCCCATTCTTCAGTCCACCTACAGGCAAATCATTCGCGGATCCTTGGCTTTGAATAGCGTGAGAGATGGGTTCACACACAAGGCGCGAGCCGCCAGAAAAACGAGGGTGCAAGAGAGACAAAGGCAGAGAGAGAGAGAGAGAGAGAAAGAGAGAGAGAGAGAGAGAGAGAGAGAGAGGGAAAGAGACATAGACCGAGACAGAGACATTAAGTACACTGGAAAAGAAAGAAGAAGTGAAATCCATGAAAGGGAAGATGGAAAGAAATGAAAGTGAGAAGAAGAGAGAGAGAGAGAGACGGATAAATAGCCGATGGTAACTCCCCCCACCCCTTGTGGGGGGATGTCTTGGCTCCTCCTCGGAGCAGTGTAAAGAAAGGAAAGTTTAAGGCGCGTGTTGAAAAGGCATGCAAGCCGTTCTAGTCTAAACTGTAGAGAGAAGAGGTTGGGAGGGATTTGGGTGAAGATGAGGAACACGGGGAATTGGTGTGTAGAAGAAAGAGAGAGAGAGAGAGAGAGAGAGAGAGAGAGAGAGAGAGAGGGAGGGAGGGAGGGAGGGAGGGAGGGAGGGAGAGAGTGTGTTGAAAGAGAGAGAAAGAGAGAGAGAGAGAGAGAGAGAGAGAGAGAGAGAGAAGGAGAGCGAGACACAGACATCGAGTAGACATGAAAGAACCAGGGAAATTGCAGAAGACACCCCCAGTGCTACTTGAAAGATTTGGGATAAGCCCTCCGGGCGTGTTACAGGCAACGACAAGAAGTTGAGGAAGCGAAGATCGAAGTGGTGCTCGTTTGAGGAGCGGAAATCTGCGAATACATTCTAGAGAGAGAGAGAGAGAGATCTTGAGGGGAGGGGGCATAACCACCCCTAAATGTGTTCGAAATAAAAGTGCTTGAGAAAGTAGAGCCAAACTGAACTTTTGAGCCATACACTTCCGCGGTTGGAATTTCCGTGGAAACAACACACTGTAACTAAAAAAAAGTTCAATTACATAACACCTAAAAAGCATAAAACGCGGTCTTGTTTCCATTTTAGGACCAATCATCTCATTACATTCGAGGGCTACATTGAAGCATGAACAATGGGACAATTTAAATGTGTTTACAGGGATGAATTCTTTTCTTTTCCGTCGCAATCAATCAAAAGCGTTGTTTCTAGTTTGATTTACAGAAGTAACGAATATACTAGGAACGTCGTATATATACTAAAAGAGTTTATTTAGTTATTTATTTATTTATTTAGTTAAATAGATATATGTACATATGTATGTACAAACATGTATATGACACATTACAGTTTAAGAGATATACAATTACATCTCGCTGGACCGGTGTGGAATTGGAATTGTTATTGGAATTGATAGCTATTTAGAAGGCAGCCGGAATAATTGCTAGCCAGACAACGTCATAACGGGCCGGATGTTGGTGAATGGCCCCAGGGGCTGAATGACGACTAACAACGACGGCTACAAGTGGGTGCTTCCTCTGAATGTGTTTTCGCGAGGGAGGGAGGAGAGAGACAGAAAGAGAGAAACAGAGAGAGAGAGCGGGAGGGAGAAGAGAGAGAGAAGGAGAGAACGAGAGAGGGAGAAAGAGAGAGAGAGCGAGAGAGAGAAGAGAGAGAGAAAGAGAGAATGAGAGAGGGAGAGAGAAAGAGAGAGAGAGAGAGAGAAGGAGAGAGAAAGAGAACGATCAAACAGGCTGACAAAAAAGATATCGAATTGAAAAAGTAAACCAAGCACTTTTCACACTTCCGAGACGCAGATGATGCGTGTTTTGAGGAAAAGAAGGGAGAGATGAAAAACGGCAAGCGGTAGGAGGCTGCAATTTCTTTAGCTTCCTCTACCTCTCTCTCTTACTCTCTCCCTGTCTCTCTCTTTCTCTCTCTCTCTATCTCTCTCTCTCTTGCTCTCTTAGCCCCTTTGCACTTACAGAATTCTAAAGAGGGGGTGAGGGTGGGATTTCAAAGATTGAAGAGGATACATTCGAAGAGATAGGCCAATATCGCCCTCGGGGGCAAGCAACAAGAAGAAGGGAGGGATTCGTTTGGCTGCTCTCGTCGAGAGAGAGAGAGAGACACTTGATCCAGAAATCAAGCGGTCGGCATCGGTCAAGTCGAAGAGTTCTTCGGGAGAAGAGGAGTTCGTCTGGCCTATATGGGATGTGAAAGAGGGAAAGAGTGAAAAGGAGAGAGAGAGACAGAGAGGGAGAGAGGGAGAGGGAGAGGAGAGAGAGAATGGGAGAGAGAGAGAGGGAGAGGAGAGAGAGAGGAGTGGAGAGAAAGTGAGAGAGAGAGAGAGCGAGAGAGAGAGATAAAGAGAAAAAAAAGAGAAAAAAGAAACGGAATGTGTTCAAGGAAGTATACTCTGGAGCAGAAACATCAGACACATATTTTCATGCGGTCAAGAATGTTGCGAGCCCTTCACTGAGTTTGAGGCTGTTAATTCATAAGGAAAATGTTGTAGGGGGGGGGGTTGAGAAGAAGAATAAAAAGCCCGTCCCCTCCTTTTCCAGATCTTTTCAAAGGAATAAATTGGTTTTCACTGATAAGCTGCCTTCTGACCTTCCTAAATAATCCGGATCCTCTGGCGACATGCATGACGCCGAATACTATGAAAAGAAAGGGAATTTAGAATTTTTCACTAATATGCCACTAATCTGCTAATACCGCATTAACAATATTTTCAAAAATATCTGCTGTCTTTATTCAAAAGTTCTACAAAGGGAATGTGGGGGAGCGGCAAGGGAGGATATGGAGAGCTAGAAAGAGAAGTAGAGAGAGAGGGAGAGAGAGAGAGATATCAAGGGAAATATAGAGAGAATGGAGAGAGAAAGAGACAGACTGAGAAGTAAAGAGAGAACAAAAGAGAAATAGAGAGCGAAAGAAAACAGAGAGAGCGAGAGAGAGAGAGAGCAAGGGAAATACAGAGAGAAATATAGCGATAAAGAGACAGAGAGAGAGATGGCATGATAGAAATGAGGAGAGAGAGAAAGAAAAAAGACCCAGAGAGAGATAGAGTGATAGAGAGAATAAACGAGAGAGTGACAAGGGAAGGAGGGACGAACTAAGGAAACAGGGGCAAGACGGGAGCCGTTCTAGATAGTGTTTGTATTGGTTTTCCCAAGATGAATTAGGAGGCTAACAACAAGTAAAAGGCCATAAGGCTAATGCTAAGGCTAATTTAAGGGCCATAATGATTATGTGAAATTACATTATCTTTTCACAACTTTATGCTCAACCTCTTCAAAAGAGTAGAAAATTTGAACCGTGTTGCCAAGAGATTATCATCAATCTCTTTCATTTTCCCTATAACTCTCTTTCTCTCTCTCCCTCTCTATAATACAGTAACACAACATTCTCGATGCGCACTAAATGTCTGCTTCCAAACACTCAAAGTACGAAGTTGTTGCTGCCCGTTTGTTTCTCATTTACTGCGTTTCGTACACAATCGCTGTTTTTTTTAAACGCTGTAAAAGTATCTTCCTGAAGGTCGAGTTACTTCTAGTTACTTGTTCATATGCATATTTTGCGTTTGCTTCTTCAAGTTTTGATGTTTCTCGCCAATATTTTTTTAAAAATAATACTACTTCCCGCCCATTTCCTCGAGATGGATTCTCGTCTGTTGTCTCTGCTGGAGAATGAGCCGTACGGCGTCGAGTGGAAGAAGCTGACTGACCTCCTCGGCGTCTCTGGTTCGGATGGAATGGCCGCGTTCGACGTCGCGCTCAACGCACTCCTCGCCGACCATCGAGTGGAGGTGACTAGGGTTAGTTGAGAGAGAGAGAGAGAATGAAAGAGAGAGAGAGAGAGAGAAAGAGAGAGAAAGAGAGAGAAAGAAAGAGAGAGAGAGAGAGAGAGAGAAAGAGAGAGAATGAAAGAGAGAGAGAGAGAGAGAGAGAGAGAAACATAGAGAGAGAGAGAAAATTAAAGAGAGAATTAGATGAAATAGGGATGAAGAGGACGTGTATCACTGCCTTTGTGCGGGTTGGAAACGTGCACATAATCTACCGTTTATTATTGTTGCTTAAAAGTATAGATTCTCTTTTTAAATAGATAAAATACTGTGCTCTACCAAATGCCCGCGTTTTTACCTGACCATGATACCCCCTGTGCATATGTATCATTTTATCAATCATTTTCTCGCAAGAAGACAGTGTTTTAGGGTCAAGTGGAGCCCCTTGTACATAGCACGTTTTAATTCGAATTGTTAGAAAAATATACATCGCTCTTTATTCAATGCTTGCGACACGTTTTCAGTGTTTACAATATCTAACGAGATTTGCCAACTTCTATGCTTACACATCATATTGGGTTGCGAGCCTTAGCTTTCGATTTTTCACTTGGGTCTTAGCCTTCGATTTTCGCAGAGGGGGGGGCGTCTTAGCTTTCGATTTTGGACAAGGGGGGGGCGTCTTAGCTTTCGATCCTTGAATGGTTGAATGGTTTGTTATACAAGTGCATGTATGCAAATAACACACTTGCTACATTCCACAAGCATTATGGTATGGAGCAAGTGTGTTATGTGACTGCCCCCCAGACTGTCTTCATGTTGCTGCAGTACATGAGGGAGGACAGAGAGAGAAAGAGTGCTCATGCGAGAGATGCTAGCAGGGCTAGCAATGGACTCCCTCCCTCCTTTCACTGGTAAAGGAGATTTGGCGTGTTTGTGGAGAAGTTTAAGGCAAAGTACAGTCGCTTGCTCTCTGTGGAGCAGTGCGCGAACCAGTTGGTCATTCGTCTGGAAGGCGACGCGAGGAAGGCGTACGAAGTTCTTCCCGAAGACATTAAGCTCGAGGGGTTAGGTGGTGAAATCTTTGGAGAGGAGGTTCCACGGCGACCCTTCCCTGTCCGCCTTCGAAGCCGACCAGAAGCTAAGGAAGCTGAAGAAGAGAAGCGACCAGTCGGTTGCAGACTTCTGCCTCGAGTTGGAGTTGTTGAGTAAGCAGGCTTTCCCTGGCGCGTCAGAAGAGATTCTAGCGATGTTGCGCAGGTCCGGTTTGTTGAGTGGCATTGAGAGCATGCTGAGCGCTGGAAGCCACAGGCGATCATTACGGACGCGGCCAACAACATTATTGGCATCAGCGGCGCTGTTGACGATAAAGATGTCATTCGCAGATGCCATGGAAATTGGTGTCTATGTGACAAGGAATGGGCGAGAGATAATTTGCTTCACGGCCAGAATGCGCACGGGGTTTGGGAGAAATGGTGGTTGTAGAAATGGATCACTCTGGCACAGACAAGCTCACGCGAGTGAAGACGCGGAGACTGATCTGTCCGATCACAGGAAGCCGGATGCTGACCCGCGCCGTCTTCACGGTTTGCCCAAGGAGATGCCCACTGATGGAGCAGTTGAGAAGAAGTGTCTCGAGGACACGAATTTCGGCAAGTGCAGAGAGAATTAGGATGCGGCCCCGGAGAGGAAGTCGTATCAGCCTCAGGCGGACTTGTTGAAGTATCCGAGACAAACGAAGGGAAGCCGCCAGAGGAAGAGAAGCAGCGAAGCGAAGAGGCGAAAGAAAATGCAAGGAGACAGATCGAGAAAATGAAGGGACATTATGATAGAAAGAATCGAGTAGAGCGGAAAGACTATCCTAGGAAGGGAGAATAGAGCTGGTCGTTTGAACCCTTGCCCTCGTCCTCAACATCTCAAGCGGTAGAAGAAGGGTAGCTCGGGCTTCTACAGTTACTCTTCTTCTACAGCTCATGAAGAAGGAGACGGAGATGGAGGAGGAGAAGAAGAGGGAGGAGAAGAAGAAGAAGACGGAGACGGAGAAAGAGATGGAGATGGAGATGAGGAGGGCGTTTGGGTTCTGGAGAGAATGCAGGGGAGACGCCTTGATGAGATGGAGCAACTCAATGCGATTGTGAAATGTCTAGATCAGCCAGCATATGCTGCTCAAGTCGCAGTTCATAGCTAATTAAATCCACCTGCTAATTGAAATTTACAAGTGCCTAAGGTCGTCTAGAACTTCATAATTGACTACGAGTCAAAAGGTAAAAGATATAAAAGATGACCTCGTTGTCAAAGCAAAAAGGTTTCCTGCAGGAAACGACCATGGAGCAATGAGGCATTGCTGATAGGAATATGTAATCTTTCCATTATGCGAATATCGAAGTTGCAAGCCATATTCCATAATCGAAAGCTAAGACGCCCCACCTCTCCGAACATCGAAAGCTAAGACGCCCCCCACCTTCGCAGACTCGAAAAATTATCTTCGAAAGCTAAGACTCGCACTCATCATATTGGTTCACGATCACACGATCAAAAATGCCAATAAATCATCATAGAAATATGTGCGGTGCTTCTGAACGATTGTTGTTTTGACGGTAGATTAGAAATTATAGCTACCGTAACCAGACTTGTGCTGCGTTTGTTCTTACCACCGTATTCAGGCCTTGTCATGAATCATAATTTTTTAAAAATTGGCTACCGTAGCCGCCTCATGATTTGGAATTGACGGTTTTCCTACTCTTTTCCCTGAATCAGGACGTCATCTTCTCCTTGTTCAGTGGGGCGGCAGTTGCGCGTGGCGACGAAGTAGGTCGACCCGGCCGGGCTGACTATCGTGGAGAGACTTGTCAACGCGCTTGTCGTCGACGCCGGCAACAAGGGCATCTCGATTACTAAGCTACACAAGCAAAGCAGGCTCTCGCGACGACGGGCATGTTTCTGGCGGGAAATTCCATTTTTTCTCTTCAAATTTATCCTTCTTTCCCCAGCAGTTCATTGAATAATTAACATATGGTTTTATGAATCTATTCGCATCAGTCTAAAATGTACTTCTGGGAAGTTTGTCTCCACTTGCTATAAAGTTGAGAACACAAAATAAGGCTCGGCTACAACATTTTTACTGTAGCTGTTGGCCACCCTCCTATTTCACACGCTCTCTAACCAGAAGGATGGCCAAATATTTGAGGGCGCGCGTTCAAAATGGTCCTAATGTACTACTGTAGAAGCTTTCGGTGCATGGTTCCTTTAAAATAAGGCAATCCTTAAGCTCGCGTAAACAGAATTAATAGTATAAATAAAGACTGCTTACAGATCGGGACAGCGCTCGAGAAGAAGAAGCTCATCAAAGCTGTCAAGGTACCTGTTTGTAATCATTTGCTTACTTGTTAAACAAGCACTTTATAATAATACGTTATATATTGCATTCTAGATGGATGATTTACTCTGAGCTTTTGAAGTTTGAGATATATGAAAAAAAAAATTTTATTTATTTTTACAAGTTCATTTAAATGTGCTACTTATGGAAAGTTTTTTTTAAAATTGTTTTCCACCTAATTTTGCAATGATGATAATGGTAATTATAAAGTCAAAGTTAGAAGAAAATTTTTCAATTCAAAATAAACAAACTATAGACAAATTGTAAGTTTTTAATATGACGCCTTATGCGTCAAGCCTCAGGAACCTTCTGCTCCTCTTCCGCAGTCCCCTGCGGGCGCGCTGTTGCGCTCAGTCGGGGCTTCCCCGGCTCTTCTCTGCTTCTCGAGCAGAGGTGCGCTGTTGCGCTCGGTCTGGGTCTCGGCCCTGACCCTTCTCTGCCTCCTTCAGGCAGAGGTCGTGCTTCTGCACTCAGTCAGAGGCTCTCCTCTGACTCTTCTCTGCTTCCCCTTTTGGGTGCAGAGGTGGCACAGTCGTGCCCCGGTGATCCCTTAGTGCGTGGTGAGGTGCGCGAACACCGAGTTCAGAGAGCTATCTTGTTTATCGTTACAGCTCGCAACTAAACCGGCAAAGTGCAAGAACGGCAACTGTACATAAGCCATGACGACCTATACTGGGCGCGTTTTGGCGGGCTAAAAATACAAGTCCAGGCAATGTGACGACTGTAATGTACATGCAGTGTACATGCAGTGGCATTCTTAACAGAATTAGGAATGACTTATAGAAAAGTCGTAATAATTGGTAGGATTGTATGAAATGAAGAATGTATGTGGAAAATAACAAAGGGAAGAGGTTTTGTGAGTGTTTGGCCATTTGATAACATGAGAATGAGGAATATGATAGTCGGCCTTATGACATAATATTTACAAGCTCGCATACAAAAAACATAAGCAACTAGATGGAGTCCTATGAGAGAAGGAGGAGGAAGAGGGGGTTTATCCCCTGAGGGGTGGAAGAGGGAGGGCCGCTCTCCTCAGCAGACGCATCTGCCCAAGTTGCAGGGGAGTCCGTGAGAGGCGTCGCTGTTCGTGCCGTCCCCGGCAGTCTTGTAGCCCTCGTTGCAGTCGCACTTCTTGGTGTCCTTGTTGCATGCGCCCTTGAGTCCTCCGCACTGCTCGTCCGTTTCGCAGCTCCAGAAAGTGATGCACGCGTTGCAGTTGCACTTCTTGATGAAGGCGCCGATGCGCGTGCCGTTGGTGCTGTCCTTCTTAATTCCGCACTCCTCGTTCGAGTAGCATGCCTCGAAGCAAGTCGTGTTGAACTCATGTTCAGTGGTGGTCGGCTCGACAGTGGTCGTGGTCTCGGCCGGGAGCGTAGTGGTCAGCATGGCCAGGGAGGTCGTCGACTTCTGGGCGAGACAGTACACGGCGAGGAGAAAGGCGAGGAAGAGCAGAGAGGAAGGAGACATCGTGGAGAGAGGGCGAGAGTGAGAGAGAGAACGGTGCTCAAGCTATAGGTCCTTACTTAGACCTGCATGAATAGTCTGCTGCATGAATAATAGTCTGAATGTTATCGACGAGGTAAGAACGGGCCTTATTACGAGTTGGCAGAGTTCTTTAATATTCCACTACAGTAACGGAGTTTGGAATATTCCACTACAATCGTGAAGAACTTCTGCCGAAGGAACTTGAATGACCTGCGAGTACAACTTTCGTAGTTTCGTAGTAGTTTCGGGATCAGTGAACTTGGCGACACTACAACTTCCCAAGATCGGGAGCGGTACCGTTTGCATCCACGATTGCGTCCACCATCGAAAGAACGAGAGATAGAGAGAGAGAGAGAGAGAGAGAGAGAGAGGGGGTAAAGAGAGTGAGAGGGGAAAAAAAAGAGAAAAAAAAAGAAAAGGAATGTCTTCACGGAAATATACTCAGGAGCAGAAACATCAGAGAGCGACATGTAAATATACTCATGGTCAGGTCAAGCCCAGAAATATCAGATACTTATTGAAACGGCCAAAAATGTTGCGAGCTCGCCACTGTGTTCGAGGCTGTTTGATAAATGTTGGGCGTTGGAAAATAAAAAAATAAAAAAAACCCGCTCGTTTTCCATATTTTCACAATACAGTTTTCGCTAGTTGGTGGTTTGCATGGCCAACTAAATCATAAAAGAACAGCAATCTTCAAAAAACATCGCTTTGAGACCGCTGCGCCTCTTCCATTAAATAAAATTAAAAAAAATTATCTTCGAGGCTGCATTTAAAATGGAATTAAAGAATGTGAGAAGAAAAACTGAAAAATTTTAAGAAGGAGATTAGTTTAAAAAAGAATTCATGAAGAATTCGATGACAGAATACGCACGCTCGTTCTGCGAGTACATGCCGGTGCCGGTCCAGCTGGAGAGAGAGAGAGAGGGAGATAGAGGGGGGAGAGAGGGAGAGAGGGATAGAGAGAAAGAGATAGAGAGAGAGAGGAGAGAGAGTGTGAGAGAAAGAGAGAGAGAGAGAGAGAGAGAGAGAGAGAGAGCCGAACCCAATCCCGGTGGTTTGCATTTTATTACGAATTATAAAAGATACTGAGAGCTCTGGACGAATGATTTGACAATCTCTTCATAGATAGACTAAACAATGTTATATAAGAAAATGTTCGTAACGGAATGTAATGATCTTTGTTGAAGAAGGCTTTGAAGGAATTTTATTTTTTTATTTTTTTTTATTTCTCTGCGGTCGGTTGCGCGACCATGTGCCGGTGAGGCCAGACGGGTGTCCAGCAGTAACGGAAGAGAGGTGGAGGGATAGAGAGGGAGAGAGAGAGAGAGAAAGAGAGAGAGAGAGCGAGAGAGAGTGGAAGGGAAAGAGAGAGGTAGAGGGAGGCATGAGAAGAGGAGAGAGCAACGAGAGAACTATGCTGAGAGAGAGAGAAAGCGAGAGAGAGAGAAAGTGTGTTAGGATAAAGAGAAAGAGAAAGAGAAGAGGAGAGAGAGAAAGAGAGATGTAAAGAAGGAAAGAGAGAATGAAGAAAAAATATATTGCAAATTGCAGGCCAAACTTTTTAAACTACTACTTGTGCTAAATGACAATCGCGGTCCTTACGTTATTTACATAGCAAAATGTAAAAATAAAACGTAACAAAAAACTTATTTCACTTTTTGAAAAGTAAACTTCTGGCGCATGCGTCCTTGTGTTAATTTGACGGAGTTTTCGTAATAAGGATTGTTTTATAAGTTGCTATTCCGAGCATAAGAAGGTTTGTGTTTTCTAACGTTGTCGCTGCGAAACATTTGAGCTAGAATTGCTGCGCGTTTCTGCCTTAATTTCGCCGGTCTTTCTGCTTTTCCTTGGTTTGTTTAAGTTATCTTTTTTAAAGATTATTTTTTTAAGAAAGTCAATCCCACCCTTACAAGATGATGGGAGATGGAGAGCCGATACAATACGGAGACGCGGCCAAGTAAGTCATTTTCCATTAAATATTTTTCTACCCACAATGAAAGCCCAAATTTGTTACCTTTTAACAACTCTAATGTGCAGTTGTTAATTAATGGCACTATAATGTTTAACAATAATCGTCATGAAATTGTCTAGCCTTGAGTTAGCCTTCGGTTACAATTCAATCATGCAATGATTCTTTGCTAAAAAAAATAAAGTTAACATTCTCATTCTTATATAGCATCTTTAGTTATTTTTTGTTGTTTGTTGTGTTGCTGTTGTATCTTCGTTCTCTCTGTCTCTTGAAGACTTAGATGTCTTTCTCTTTCTCGTTATATCTTATATATAAGACATATAAATAACATAAAAAAATATATATATATATTTATATATATACTATGAATATAAGATATATATAGAAAGATATATAAGACTTATGTTTCTCCTTAAAGATACATCAACGACCCGTCCATCGAGATGGCGTGGGCGATCCAGACGTACGAACGTGCCAACATTCATATGAATCTGATCATGAGGTTAGCTAGCTCCCGAGACCCCGGTCATGACGAAATGTTCTATTCTTTTTTTAAGTAGTTAATATATATTTTTTTAATTTGATCGTTTTTTCTTTGCATATTCTCTTTATTCATTGTGCCAATTATTTGAATTACCAAAAAATATTCAGCGTTTGTTTTCTTTCCAGTGTTTCTGTGTAAGTATATATGCTATATAACTTAAAGAATGATAATTTAGGAGGTAGAAAGGAGGATTTTTTTGTATTTCAAAAATGAAGATTAGGACGTAATGAAAATGTCGTAAAAGAAACTTTTTTATTTCCCGCTTTCTCTTTCAGTGTCACTCCGAGCACGCTCCGTCTCAACAAGCATCAGGACACCATCTACAAGGACTTTAGGCAAAAGTTTCCCACTCTCGCCATCGAGAAGGTATTCACAGCAAGTAGTACATGTTTTTTTTAAAGACTATTACAAGTTCTGCTAATTCTACTAAGATTAAATATTATTTAATGTGAGCTAGTTAAACTGCCGCGAGTTTTGAAGTTCTCAGAAAAAAAGATGCTTTATCACTAATGGAAATCCCTGTCTGACAAGTTCTAAAATCTTTGGAAGTCAACTATCGACCTTTTCCATGATGTTCTTCATTTGCATACTAACAGTAAAATTGAATAAGAAAAGGCAAAAAAAAAGAAAAAAATTTAATGAAGAACCGTTTAAGATAACTGAAGCTGAGCTGAAGGGCGAATCCAAGCCGTTGTGGCGTGAGTTTTGCGAGGCTTACGAGGTGGAATTCGTATTCTTTTTTTAATTATAGAAAATTCATTCCATTTATTCATTACAAAAAAAGTTATGTCTGTTGATTTGAAAAATATTATGTTTCTTAGTGCGAAACATTAGAACTACTTATTCAGTGCCCGCGATATTCCGTGAATTATAGAAAAATTTTTAAAATTCTTTATGATAGATGTATCTATTCATTTCGAAAAAAAAATGGGTTGCTTACAGAAAACGCACCAGATTATGATTAATCTATCGATATATGCACGCGTGTCTTCTCTTCCTATGAACAACTTTTGAAAAGGATTAGCAAGACAGGAGAGTTATAGCCTTATAAAGCATTAATAAAGTTCGTTGAAGCTGTTTAAGGTTCTTTTGTAAAAAAAATTATAGCTCATCATTTTCTCTTTTTTTTGTAGAATCTGGTCGAGGACTACAACATGGGCTCGCTTCTGCGAGTCGACGTCACCAAGTGCTACTCGGACGAAAATACGATCATTGTGCCAAGGGTACGGTATAATAGCTTTGTAAGTTACGGTATTCTAGCTTTTTAGGGTACTACTGTATCTCGGATTGTAGGGCACAGTATGTCGGGCACGATATTCTAGTTTTGTAGGAGTTCATTAGAATACCGTATCCTTGCGAAGGCTTCTTTAGATATCCTTTTATTCAATTCTATTTAAATGCCTTCCTTATAAGATGACTCTTGTAATAAATTGAGAAAGAACAAGCAGAAGATAAAAAAAACCTTCTACTACAGTAAGCCCCTTGTATGGCTCTCTAGATGACTCTCTTTCTTCAAACAAGTAGCCTGCTCCCTTATAATACCACTTTTAAACAAATCTGAATTGTTCGTTTTTGTTCTCCAGATGATTTATCTGGCGGTCGAGATAGCACGCAACGTCGAGGGCATAAACGATCGCTCTCGCTCTGCATTCACTGCCGACCATCAGCAGAACGAGGCGAAGGAGAAGGCTGAAGAGGAGCAGCAGCAGCAGCAGAACGGAGGCTCCGCCCACCCGTCCGGTCAAGAGGAAGACTCCGCCCACCCGTCCGGAGAAGCCAACGAAGACTCCGCCCACCCGTCCTCATGACATCACCCAGAGTTACCCATTTTCCACATACACACGCGCGCGCCTTTTTCTATCCCGAACCGGTATTCATCTCAACCCAATCTTGTGGTATTCAACACAATCTTTTGGTATTCAACCCAATCTTTTGGTATTCAACCCAATCTTTTGGTATTCAACCCAATCTTTTGGTATATCTCTTACAAAAGCACGTCAGGCCTTGCTTTTTTTAAAGGAAAACAGAGAAAGAGAGAGATTTTTATTCGATGTTCTCACTTTTCATTTGATTTTGTTGGAAGAATTGCACCGAAAATTTGCGATTTTATTTTTGGCAAGAAAATAAGAACAATTTTTGTTGTCTGCAGCCTTCCCCCCTCGTCCCTCTGCCCGTATTTTCCGGATTTTTCTTGTTATTGATGTCTTGTTGTTTTTTCTTCCCAAATCAAGACTTTGTAACCTCAAACATATGAAGTGTGTTTTTCCTTGGACCTCAAGCTTGCTTGTGTTAGAGGATGTTCTTTTTTTTACATTGAAATATGTTCAGTTATATCTCATTCTCAGATATGGCAGAGTCATTGCACTTGTTGAACTCTATCTGTGGAGAGAGCTTTTGTTACGAATCATATAACAAATGATAAATAGTGATCGAAATGTGGTGTTTACTTTACTTTTTACTTTGATATTTGTCGTTTTTATCGACATCAGATACTTCTTGTCAGAATGTTAATTGGAGATATTAGTTAGCTTGGTATGCTATGTGAGTTGTACTTTGTACTATAGATTTTTTCCTCAGTGATTATTTGCAGACACCATGACGTTGACATTTGGGACAGCTGCACCACTCTTTGGATCGACAACAGGTTCGTTTTTTTAAATACAATTTAAATATATATAAAATATATTTATATATATATATATTACTGTTCACGCATAAAAAAATTATATTAATTTGATTTAAGGATTCCTACTTACCATTAATAAATTATCGGTGAAATACGATGTTCATGCTTGACTGCTCTACAGTAGTTAGGGGATGATTTGAAGAAAAGGATAAAAGCACGAAACCCTCAGTTTTTTTTTGTTGTTTCGGAAGGCCATCATCATACATTTGAGTTTTTTTACATTCCACGCCTACAAATGGTCAACGTTTTTTTTTTAATTAGAAAATTTTTTTTCTCAAATATATATAAATATTCTTCCCATTTCATAGCCGCTCCACCGTCTCTCGGCACGGCAACTTCACTCTTTGGCGCCGCGCCTACGGTAGCCAGTCAGTAAATATTTTCTTTTTTTCTTTTATTTATTTATTAATGAAAAAAGTAATTAATTATGATTTTATTGTTTTAAAAATTTCAAAATTAAAAAGAGTAATTAGACTTTAAAAAATTTTCATTCTAATATTGTAGCTACGCCAGAAAGTTGGCAAAATGTGCCGCATGCTAATAGCCGTCGAATAAAATTAGGAATAATTTGCGAGATTTTGCGAATATATCTTGAAAAAAAAATTCGGTTATTTAGTTTAAAAAAAAAACCTTAAAAAAATTTTCAGCGACTTCGGCACCCCTGTTCAGCGCGCCAGCTCCAGGTAATTAATTAATTAATGAGCTTCATTCTTTAGTAAATAAATTTCACGAAATACATTTAATTTGTCAACTGCTTTGCAAAGGGTATATGCACATTTATAACGACCCGGTAGCTTTCATATAGGCTGTTACTTGCAGTAAAGTCCAAACTAGATTGCAAATGTTAATTGCATCGCTCTCCTTTGTCTAATGAATAAAAGCACTTGTCTTTTGTTGTCTAAATTACTAAATTACTTGAACTCTAACGAATAGTTCTGATGATAGTATTGTGGTCTAAAATTGCAGCGCCCGCCAGTTCTTCAGCGCCCTTGTTCGGCGCGGCTCCAGTCGCAAGTGCCGCTGGAAGTCTCTTTGGCGCGGCGGCGGTTCCCTCAGTTGCGGCCACCACAGCGGCGAGCTTGTTTGGCGGCGCCACCATCGCGACAGCGGCCCCCAGCTTGTTTGGCACAGTGCCAACAGGTTCGCATTTTAAAATACATTTAAATTTTTAACTGAAAAGTTTGTAAGCTTACCTTAAAAGTTACTGTATAAATAAAGTAAATAAAATGAACTATATTATTAGTAGGTCTAGCCGGTATTTTGCTTTTGAAGAAAAATAATAAAGAAATTTTTTTCGCAAGGGAGCTAATTTGGTTTGATAACTTGGAGAAAAAAATATGAATAAGACAATAATACAATGAATAAGGCAATAATCAATCAATCAATCAATCAAAAAGGTGATCGTTTCTCTTCAGCGACAACCACGGCGGCACCTTTATTCGGCGGCGCGACGCCCGCTGTCTCTTCCTCTTCCTCTGCCGCCGCGCCTCTCTTTGGCGCGACATCAGCCGGTGAGCATAAATGAGAGGACTTTAGCCCCCCGGATAGTAGCCTTTTTCACTTCGTCATAATTTTTAATAGATGGGTTTAATTAATTAATTAAAGGTGACTACTTGAAAAAGGCTTTAAAATTGGCTCGGTAGAATTGTGCTCGCGGTGGTGAGTTTTTTTTTGCATTGTATGGAATGAGAAGGAGAGAGAAAGAGAGAGAGAGAGAGAAGGAAGAGAGAGGGAAGGGAGGGAGAGAGAGGGAGAGAGAGAAAAAGAGATTTCATAATTTCAGCAGCCACCACGACTGCTTCTCTCTTCGGTGCGCCTGCCACAGCAGCAGGAGCAGGAGCCAAGCCACTTTTTGGCGCGCCCGCAACCACCACGGCGACCACGTCACTATTTGGAGCAGCACCCGGAGCCACAGGTGAGTGGAATGGAGATATTTTCTCATATCTCTCTCTCACATCTCTCGCCGCCTCTCTCTTTCTATCTCTGTCTCTGTCTCTCTCTCGTCTTTCTTTCTCTCTCTCTCTCGTCCTCTCTCTTTCACTCTCTCTCTCTCTGTCTCTGTCTGTCTCTCTCTCTCTCTCTCTCGTTCTTTCTTTCTCTCTCTTTTTTCCTCTCCCCCTTCCTCCCGCTCTCTCTAAAGTCAACCTCGCTCTTTATTTCTTTTTCTTTCTTCTCTCTCTTCTCTCTCTCTCTCTCTCTCTCTCTCTCTCTCTCTCTTTCTCTTCTCCTTCTCTCTCTCTCTCTCTCTCTCTCTCTCTCTCTTTCTCTCTCTCCCTCGTCTCTTCTCTTTTCTCTCTTTCTCTTTCTCTCTGTCTCTCTCTCTCTCAGTCGGCGGCGGTCTCTTCAACACGGCTCCGACCGTCACAGCAGCAGCTGCGCCTCCTTCCATCGGCCTCGGCGGCACTTCGTCCGCATCCGCGGCATTAGGAGGAAGCACCGGAGCGGCCAAGGTGGGGCAGAGAAAGTTGTTCTTTAAAGGAGATAAAATAAGCATTCTTTTTTTTTCTTCAAAAGAAACAATTCGTTTTTTTTCTCTTCTTCAAAGGAAAACAAACAAGTCTACAGTATGCCTTTTTCTCGTTCTAAGGAAAAATATCCGCTGCGAAGTGATTCCTTTGTTTTCCATTTATTCGTTTATGTTGTTGGTCATAAAAATTAATAACAAAAAATAATAATTTGTAAAGCAAAAGTTGTAAGGCAAAAGTTGTATCTCTCTCTCTCTCTCTCTCTCTCTTTCAATGTCTCTCTCTCTCTCTCTTTCAATGTCTCTTTCTTTCTCTATTGCTCTCTTTCTTTCGCTCTCTCTATCATCTCTGCTTTCCCTCCCAGGGCTCATCGCAAGAGACGGAGAACATTCGCGAATCGAAGCTGGAGCAAGTGCACATGGAACTGCTGCAGACTGTTAGGTGTGTGACACTTATTGCATCCATTATAAGTAAAGTTTAAATGGCATCCAAATTTTGTGAGATTTGATGGTATCAGATTTCATAATATCAGGGTTTGTCTATAAATGCAAGCGACTACACAAAAACCCTGGTTTTGTTATTATAAAAAAAATTATTGATATTTACTTTGCCTAAATGTGTGACAAGTATTTACAATATGTGCACAGACTAATAATCCGGAGAAATGTTTTTTTTTATAAATTATCTTTTTATGGGCGCTTTAATGAGATGACGTCATGAACGATTATCTTTTATCAATGTATTCTTTCAGAAAAAGAATGGATGAGAATAGGAAGCTCGCAGACGAGTTTGCGAGCTCTTCCAATGATGAATGCCTCCAGATTGGCGGGCGGGTTAAGCAGGTAATCATAATCGTAATAATTTTTATATTTTATTTTCAAATAAATTTTTTAATATTAAAATTTTTTTTGAAAACAAAAAAAAAGTATGAAAAATGAAATGCTGATAAGAGCCTTTTTTCTTTTTTTTCTTCGAATTTACGGCTGACTCAGTGTAAATTTTTCATGTTAGAAAGGAGTCGTTTAGACAAGAAATATCTTTTAAAAAGAAATTAGAAAAGAAGAATGAGAGAGAGAGAGAGAGAGAGGTACAGACTTCACAATTCCAATTATTTACTCTCTGCATCTTTGCCCCCCGTCTCAGCTCTCTCGTCGTCTGGCCGCTCTGACTTCTGCGAGCTCTTCGAATAGTTCTGACGTAGCGCGCTGCGCCCAGCGATCAGCGAGGTACTGTGAACGAAGACTGATTATAGACTGATTTATTGACTGACTTTTTTATCGTCAAATAAAAAAATATAATTATTTATTTTTTTTTTATTGGGGTATAGCAATACCTATAAAGTTTTTAGTCGTGTTTTCATTTCTAGATTGGGAATGCTGGGTTATTTTCTCGTTAAAATGATTTAATTAGTTATGATATCATTAATTCCCTTCACTCTCTCTCTCTCTCTCTCTCTCTCTTTCTCTCTCTCTCTCGCTCTCTCCAGAGATCTTCACCTTGGCGAGGCTGCTGCGCGTCTCCACGAACAGAGCACGAGGGGCCAGTACGCGACGGCCAGTCAGCAAGCAATCCAGTCAGTTGGGGGGGAAGAGGATCGATGAGGCTTAAGCAATACTTAAGGATCTTAGCCTTAATGACCTTAGTGACCTTAGCTTTAATGATCTTAGTGACTTTAGCCTTGATTTAATTAGTGACTTTAGCCGTGATGAATGTATTGCTTGTGACCATAGCCTTAGTGATTTTAGCCTTGATGAACTTGCCTTTGAAACAAGGGTGTCCTTTGGGTCATCTCTTGAAAGACCGTTGCGCTCAAGTGAATCCATCTATTCAATTAGACCTAAGCAGCATTAGTGACTTAAGCCTTCAGAACGCGTGTAACCATAGTTAACTACTGCTGGACAAATAGGTAATGCGAATACAGCTTGAAAAGAAATTTATCACAATAACATAGTAATATTAATGATCATATAGATATTAAATAATAATGCTAATATAATGTCTGAGTACGACCAAGTTTGTGATCATTGAGGCTTTTCTTTAAATAATTATTTTATATTTCATTTAGTTTCATGCATGACTATGGAAATGTAATGTTAATGTTAACTATTTTAAATAATTAAATAATAATATTTCAGATACATGGCCGAGTTGGTGGGCGAATATGACTCGTGTCTCAACAGTTATCAGTCCATTGTGGCCGAGCTCGCGAAGCAACTGAAGAAGATACAGAGTGGACAGGTAATCTAATCAGTTCATTTATTATGATTAATTAATTAATTTAATTAGTCAAGTTTCACAGTGAAATGTTACACATTTGGAAAAAGTTATTATTACGAGAGATAGAGAGAGAGAGAATAAACATTACACTGGAAAGCAATGCGAGAATGGATGATGGTAAACAACTCGCAAAGTAGTTACAAATGAAATATTATGAACAGGTGATTTTCTTAGCTCTGTTTTTGATATTAGTCTAGAGAGACAGCTTATATGTCGATACAGAGAAATAAAAAGAGAATATAGAATCCTGCTTCCTACTTTTTGTCCATTCCATTATCTGATCTCTCTCCCTTCTCTCTCTCTCTCTATCTCTTTCTCTCTCTCTTCTCTCTCTCTCTCTCTCTCTCTCTCTCTCTCTTTTCAGTGTTCTCTCAGCGAACGCGAACTGAGCGAGCATCTCAAGCGTTTCGACGCCATCTTCACCACGGTCGCCGGGCAGCTCCAGCAGAGCAACGAGCGCATTCAGGTATCTGACCCATTGATAATACCGTCTGGTTACGGTATCCATCTTGCAGAGTTACGGTAGATATCCACAGAATAATGGCAACATGTTGTATCAAAAAGGTCAAGGCTGTTTACAGAAAAGTATATTCAAGGATATAATAATGTTTTTTAAACATCTAAAACAGTACCTTTAATATTAGTTATCATTTCTTCGTCTTCTACAGGATCTCAAGGACCAATTCGCAGAGGATCAGCCGGAGCTATTTGGCCGGGGCGGAGGAGGAGGAGGAGGAGGAAGCCTTAGCGGAAGTCCCTGGGGACGCGGGGGAGGAAGAGAAGAATCCATGTACGAAGAGGAAGGAAGAGGAAGCAGAATAGAGGAGGTGCCAATGACTCAGATTAGAGGAGAAGAAGCGATGCCATCGCAGTCCAGTCTCATGCGATTGGGATTGTTTGTCAAGCCGCAAGCGGGTACGGTATAAGAGTATTTTTTATTGATTATTTTTTTAACAATTATATTAAATTTTATCAAAATTTTTTTCTCTCTCTCGAATTTATCTTCATTTGAAGACGAGGAAAAAAAAGGGGTTTTTTTTTAAATTTTTTTTTACTAATTAAATTTTTAAGAAAAAAATTGTCAGGCGAATTTGAAATAAGTATTTTTATTTTATTAAAAAATTAACAATGTTTGCCAGGCGCCATGGGAGCGACCGGCGTCGGCGGTGGCGGTCTCTTTGGCACGAACACCGCTGGCACCACCACTGGCGGGCTCTTCTCGTCGATGCAGCAGCCGAAACCGTTCAGCTTCGCTAATACATCAACTGGTATCTATCGGTTTTTTTTTTCTTTTTCTAATATTATAAATTATATTTTTTTTTTTATTCTTTTAAAATACCACTGACAGCTTCTTTGCCATACCTTGAACTGGTACCTTATCTGTCTCATTCTCTTCCTTTTACAGTAAATTATTCTTTTATATTATTTAATTTCTTATTTCGCAAACTGGTTTATTCATTTATTCCACTTGAAATTATATTTAATAATAAAAAATTCGCCACTAATTATCTTGGAGATTTTTGGTGAAAGGTCGAGCTTGATATGTGCGAGTAAAATGTATGCATTAACGGGAATAAGATTATTAATTTCAAATTTAGATTTTTTTTTTATTTAATATTATTTTTTTTGAATATCTTATGAATTCTAATGTTCCACCAGGCTCGTTATTCGGCGCTCCGGCAACCACGGCAGCGTCGACTTCTCTGTTCTCTTCGCCCGCGCCGACTTCGCTGTTCTCGGCGCCAGCTACCTCAACGGCTGGCGCCGCTCCCGCCACCGGCGCAGGAATGACATTTGGGAAGACGCTGTCCAACAACGCCTCCGGCCTTCTCTTCTCCGGCTCAGCAAAGCCATTCGGAGCCAAGTAGTCTATGAGATCTCCTCTCTCCCCGAGTTATTTGGATTTATTGACTTGCTTTTCTATGAACCATTTTTGTGCTGTTATTTTTAAAATGTAATTTCAGCGGTTCTCATGCTATTTATTGCTTTTGACGTTTTGAAGTTCAGTGAAGGAAATGATACAAATGATGCACTTTGTGAACGTTTTTTTTTTGCCAGGAATTGTCTTATGAATAAAGGAATTAAGTCAGCTTAGTTTTAATTGGATTAATATTAAATGCGAACGAAACAAGCGGAATTATGAAAAGTATAAAAGGAGAAAGTGAATCGATACGAGAATCTGGAAACAGGAAGGTGATTTCGCAATGACTGGGGAGAGCAGAATGGACGGAATCGACGTCACTTCCTAGATTCATTATTTTGAAATTCGCTGTCTCTCACACTCTCTCTTTCACTCTGCCTCTCTCCCTCTCTCCTTATCTATCTATCTATCTCCTTACCTCTTCACGTGCCTTATTTTCCCGAGACTGAGCACTTTCCGCAGTTGAGAAGTCGCCGCTCTTCGTCTCCATGCACAAATGCAAATGAAGACTTGCACGAATGACCGAATGTAGGCTACGTTAGTGACGGAACTTCTACGACTTTCTCATCTTCTTTTAATATCACCACGCGGAATAAAGACCTTCGTTGTATCAGCTTGATAGTCGGTGGATGATGCTTTACACACAGAAAAAATATTCGTGATATTTCACGAAATGAGACACTAATATATTAGCATGATTAGCTACACACTAATACTATTCGCAAAAGATGCAGGAAGAATTAGTGTGTATGCGAGGAAGTATTCGTAAAAGGACGCCGCTTCCTGGCGGACATCGCAAACGCTTGCCATTTTTTGCTGTTTTTTAATATTCTCGGACAATTTTCGATGTTAATTACCACTCGTTTTCGATATCTAATTAGCTAGCCTTGTGACACACCCTCTCCTTCATTCTCTCGCTCTTTCTCGCTCTCTCTCTCACCTTTTATCCGGTTTAAAACCGCACTTAATTTCGCAGCTTTCTCAAGAAAAAAATTGTTTCTATCGATTTCTCTCTGTCTCTCTCTCTCTCTATCTCTATCTCACTCTCTCTCTCTCCCACCATCCTACGGATTAAGTTAGCTAATTATCTTACTTTTGTGAACGGAATATTTCACTGTGTTTGGCATTTCAGTGACAAAAATAACAGTGAAATAGAATAAAATTCCAACAAAGTTCACAAAAGTCGATAATTTAGCTAACCTGTGATCCGTTGTGATGATGGGAGTCGATGCCGTTGTCTGTGCCTGGAAGTAGACAGAGAGAGAGAGAGAAAGACATTTTGCTCCTGACCGTACCCGAACCACCACCCCCCGCGCGCAATTTTCCCACGTTAACCACCAGGCCACCAACACACCCATTCACCTCTCGGCATTGGATAACCTAGTGATAGGGGGGAAGGGTCGTTTTGGTGCTATCCTAGTGGGGGGGGGGCAAAATATTTTTCTTTCTAATTGACCCCAAATCGTGCACAGGGGGGTCTTAGGCCACGGGGAACACGAATCACTCTCTTCTTTCTCTATCTTGATCTCTTTCCGCCTCAGTTTACATATCTCTCTATCTCTATCTCTCTTTCTCATTCTCTCTCTCTCTCTCTTTCTCTTTCTCTGCGACCCGTGAGCTCGAAAACCTCTCAAATCGCAGAAAATTTGCCAGTTAAACGACCTTCGCAGCCTTTTTTTGTAGTTTTGGGTGTTTAAACGATTAAAAGGAGCAACTATTAAATAAATAAAAGCCTGCGAAAGTGGAAAAACTGGCATACCTGGTTTGTTGAGTCTTATTGGATTCACCTTTTTTTCTCTCTAAAAGGCATCTTTTCGTCAGGATCATGCGATATTTTGTTGTTTTTAATACAACGTGGCGCAACATTTGGTTGAAAGCTGTTGTCTGATCATACTCTAGCAGTTCATTATTGTTGCTAACAACATTCGTGGTTGATGAACATAATCAATGAAAATAGAGGGAGAGAAGGATAGAGAGAGAGAGGGAGAAGGAGAGAGAAAGGGACACAAGAGAGAAGGCGAGCGAGAGAACAAGAAGCTTTCAAGACCGACTATCTCTTCATTTTAATAACTGCGAATCGATTTTTACAATCGATTAGCAGTTAATTGAATGAAAAGAGAGCGAAACAGAGAAAGAGACAGTGAGATAGAGAGAGAGAGAGAGAGAGAGAGAGAGAGAGAGAAAGTTGGATAGAGAGGAGGAAGAAAGAGCGAAAGAGCGGGAGAGAGGAAAAGAGGATGAGAGAGAGAGAGACAGAGAGATACAGACAGAGAGAGAGAAAAAGAGAAGTTGCAATTAAAACGCGACTGACGGGCTCTTTTATTTCAAGACAATTACAATCGCAGAGAAACAGCTCAAAAATAAAAAAAAATTAACGGAATAATGTACATTTTATTATGTTGCACGAAAAGAAGATAATGTAAAATATGTAAAAGTGCACAAAAAGTCTTTTCGAGCACTTTTGCTCGCATTTGAATGTGAACATCTAAGTGTCGCAGCTCGACGTTGCCTAACTTGCCAGATCGGACGAGATCGGTACTTCGTGTCTGGCAGCAGAATTTCCTAATTCAATGTTCTTTGTGTATTTGTGTATTTGTCGGCGCAGATTACGAATTCTTACTGTACATCGATTTCGTAAAAATTACAATCGCAGAGAAACAGCAAAAAAAAAAGCCACCTGTTCTCTCACGTATCTCGCTTTCACTGATTTTCATTGCTTATATATATATATATTTTTTTTTAATTTGTCTCGCTTTCTCTCTCTGTGTCCTTCAGTTCTCTTGCTTTCTCTCTCTCTCTCTCTATCTCTCTCTCTCTTTTTTCTCTGTCTCCCTCTCTCTCCCTTCTCTCTCTCTCTCTCTCTCTCTCTCTTTTCTCTCTCTCTCCCTCTCTCTCCCTTCTCTCTCTCTCTCTCTCACTTGCTAAATTCGACGAATGACGAACTCCGTTCAGAAGCACGACAGCGATAATTCCTCCCCAGATTCTCAAAGTCGGCCAACAAATAGTCAGCAAGTTGGCGTTGTTTGCACATGCAAATGAAGCTCTAATAAATCCGTCAGATCTCATCGAACGGCCGAATATACTACGTTAGTGGTGCCGTCCTTTACTCTCTCTCTTCTTCTTTTAATAAACAAATTGAAGTTTGCGTACTCCTGTAATATGCAGCGTCAACATGGTCAAAACCATCTCTCTATCACATTTCTCCGTGTATATCTCTTTCTCAATTTTTTTGTTGCTCTTTTTTAAATCTCTCTCTCTCTCTTTTTTCTTTCTTTCTCTCTCTCTCTCTCTCTCTCTCTCTGTCTCGCTCTCTGGTTGTCTCTCTGTCTGTCTCACTCTCTCTCCCTCTCTCTCTCTCTCTCTCTTTGTCTCTCCCTCTCTCTCTCTTTCTCTCTCTCTCTCTCTCTCTCTCTCTTTCTCTCTCTCTCTCTCTCTCTCTCTCTTGTCTCTCCCTCTCTCGCTCTCTCTCTCGCTCTCTCTCTATCTCTCTCTCTCTTCTAACATACGACGAACGACAGTCACCTCTATACTGGTCATTTCCTCTTTCTCGCAAACTTGACGACTTCTCAAAGCCGACCGACAGATATTCAGAGAGCAACTCGAGCAACGCTACGCGGCATGCACTCACATATACAGTGCATTCAATAAAATGCCATTAAAAGTGACAAATATTGTTAATATTCATTTGAATATGCTCTCACATCTATTAAAAGATGTATTTAGACATAGAAAAAAAAATATATATTCGCCATTACTAATTATTAGAGATCAGTTAAGAGAAAAATGGTGTTCTTATCCTCTATTAACTGCATATTCTTTTGAATATAAATCATCTCAATGTCAGTAGTCATGCCATATCCTTTGAGAGAAAAGATTATTCTTTCCATTTGAACAAGTCAAGAGTTCAATTTTTTTCTGATCTCCTCCATGTCGAGAAACCACCTCGGAATGGCATGTTTGCTCAACAAATATTTCTGTTGACCGGGTCACGCTTCCTGATGCAAGTGGGTGACCGTGTCACACGGCCACTCTGTTTCAGCGAAATTTTTTCAAGTTGTTTATTATCAAATTCTCTCTCTCTTTCTCTCTCTCTCTCTCTCTCTCTCTCTCTCTTACTTAACCCGCTCTCTCTCTCTCTCTCTCGTTGCCTCTCTCTCTCCCTCTCTCTATCATTCTCTCTTCCTCTTTCACACTCTTTCTCGGCGCCAGCCACCTCAACGGCGCCCGCCACCGGCGCAGGAATGACATTTGGGAAGACGCTGTCCAACAACGCCTCCGGCCTTCTCTTCTCCGGCTCAGCAAAGCCATTCGGAGCCAAGTAGTCTATGAGATCTCCTCTCTCCCCGAGTTATTTGGATTTATTGACTTGCTTTTCTATGAACCATTTTTGTTGTCGTTTTTTTAAATGTAGTTTCTCATGCTATTTATTGCTTTTGACGTTTTGAAGTTCAATGCAGGAAAAAAAGAATGATGCACTTTGTGAACGTTTTTTTTTGCCAGGAATTGTCTTATGAATAAAGGAATTAAGCCAGCTTACTTAGTTTTAATTCGATTACATTAAAAGCGAACGAAGCAAGTGGAATTATAAAAAGCAGAGAAAAATTAATCGATATGAGAATCTGGAAACAAGAAGGTGATTTCACAACAACTGGGAAGCAAATTGGACGGAATAGATGTCACTTCTAGATTCATTATTTTGAAATTCGGTCTCTCTCACATTCTCCCTTTCATTCTGCTTTCATTCTGCTTTTCTCTCTCCCTCTTTCTCTCTCGCTCCCACCTCTTTCTTGCAGCGTTTTAATTAAAATGAGGGGAAGGAAGTGAGCGCAACGACGCATTTAGAAAAAAGGGTTCAAAAGTGGAAGTGGAAAAAAGAAAAAAAAAAGAAAAGAAACTGTTTGACTCTTTCCTTTTTCCTCTTCTACAACCACTCTCTCTTGCACTTTGTCTAATCGGAAATCACCACTGCGGTTTACGGTTTACCCGCTTTTCGGGCTACTGTGATGATGGAATGCACCACGGGAAATCAACACATGCCAATGTAACGCCTTTCTAGTTTATCTTTGCTTCTTTGCTTTTACATATACATAGACTTTATCTTCTTTTACATATACATAGACTTTATCTACAATTTTGCAAGACAATCACGCACTCAAAATGTTGTGTTCTTGTCCTCTTGAACTCTATTCTTTTGAATATAAATCATCTCATTCATGGTCAGTGTCAGTTGTCATGCCATGTCTTTGGAGAGAGAATACTCTTCTTTTCATTTAACGAAGACAAGAGTTCAATTTGTTCTGATCTCCTCCATATCGAGAAACCACCTCGGAATGGCATGTTTTATCAACAAATATTTTTGGTTGACCGGGTCACACTTCCTGATACAAGTGGGTGACCGTGTCACAAGGCCACTCTGTTTCATCGTCATTTTTTCAAGTTTTTATAATCCCCTTCCTCTCTCTCTCTCTCTCTCTATGTCTTTCTCTCTCTTTCACTCTCTCTCCCTGTCTCTCTCTCACTATCTCTCTCTCTCTCTCTATCTCTTTTTCACACTATCTTTCTCTCTTTCTCTCTCTCTCTATCTCTCTTTCACACTCTCTCTCTCCTCTCTTTCTCTTTCTTTCACTCTCTCTCTGTCTCTCTCTCACTATCTCTCTCTCTTTCTCTCTGTTTCTTTCGCTCTCTATACATGCTGCTAGTTGCAGTAGAGTTGGGAGCGACTGCCAATTGCACTCTTTTGTTTGTTAAACTTGTTCAATTAGACGTTTTTTTACAAGCATAAGTATGGACTTTCATAAATGGCGCAGGAAATGTGTGTGTGTGTTTGAAATCACAGTCCCGAAAATGCGGAAAAAAAATAAATTTATGTTCTATTTTCTACCTTCCAGAACACTCAAATTGGCACACACACGCATATTGAATCTCTGATGAAGGTTCAGAAGAGGAAAAAGAAGCAAAGCCTTTCTCCCTCTCTCTGTCCTTCCCTAACTCTCTCTCTCTCTCTCTCTCTCTCTCTCTACATCCCTCCCTCCCTCTCTCTCTCTCTCTCTCTCTCTCTCTGTCTCTCTCTCTGTCTCTCTCTCTCTCTCTGTCTCTCTCTCTCTTTCTCTCTCTCTGTCTCTTTCTTTCTCTCTCCCTCTGCCTGTCTTTCTCTTCCGAAATTCGACGAACGTTGCGCACCTCGCCTCTATAATAGCCATTAGCGAGTTGACAAATCGTGAACAGGGATGTCCAAAACCATTCCCGGGCCCGGTTGCTAATTAGGCGGGCCCGGGCCCGTGGGGTAAGCGGGCCGAGCCGGGCCGGGCCCGGGCCCGCCTAATTAGCAACGGGCCGGGCCGTGCCTAGGGCCAGTCCCGGGCCCGGCCCGGGCTCGGCCCGCTTTGGACATCCCTGATCGCGACTCTCAAAGGTGAACTTGAGCAATTAATATGTATCTATTCTTTAAGTCGCATATATTAAAAAAAACAGTTTGTTTTCATTTGCTATATGTACATATGTTGTCACATATATTGAAATGTTTGTGAATAAATTAATATATAAACAAACAAAATTCATTACTAATTGTTAGTAAACAATTACTGTAAAGTTGGTGCCATTTATTTGCATACTGAAATGTCTTCTCATTCGCCTGCAAAAGGCGCCTACTGTACTTTCATGGTAATCGCAAAAGGTATGATACAGAGAGAGAGAGAGAGACAGAGAGAGACAGAGAGAGAAAGAAAGAGAGCAGGATAGAAAGAGAGAGGGCGAAAGAGAGAGGAGGGAGAGACCTTTTTTCAGACTTCGCTAACCCCAACTGAACAAGTCTAACAAACTATGCAGGTGTTCTCTTGAAATGGTAATAATGAAAAATAACTCAACTTTGATCCCGCACCCACTCCGTTTCTTGATTGGGACAGCGTGAAAAATCTTGTTCTGTGCTACTTTTCTTCATTTAAGAAGATTAGCAAACAACGTTGCATCCGAGATTCGCCGGGTTTTGAAATTGCATGAAAGTGCTCTGCAACCCTCCCCCTCCCCATAATCCTGTGCATTTGTGAGCTTCGGCTAACCTTTCCATGAAACGTTATGCCCTTCGTGTGATCATGTTGTAACATTGGCCTGGTCATAAACGGTCCTCGCCATCTCTATCTCTCTCCGTCTCTCTCTCTCTCTCTCTCTCTCTCTCTCTCGATCGCTCTCTCTCTCTCACACATACGCACTCTCACTCGCTTTCTCTTTCTCATTCTCTCACTCACACACACACACTCTCTCTCCATTTCTTTCTCACTGTCTCCATAGCTCTGGCTCTTTTTCTCTCTCTCCCTCTTTCACTCTCCATTGCTCTGCTTCTCTCACCTTCTGTGTCCCTGTGTAACTGAGCATAACCTGAGCACATTTTTATTTGATCTCGAAGATTAATATTCGCTAAACTGAACGTGTATGTATGGTGTTCACTTTCCATTTTATCGCCTATCTCATGTTGGCAGGGAAGAGAGGATAAAAGAGCCTTTCTAGGGCGCGTCGATCAAACAAATACACGAATGCACTTTGCTCTGATGGGCCGATGGCGAAAGCCAAAGATATATATGTATATATCTTTTATTATATATATATATATATATATATATATATATATATATATATCTTTTAAATATAGATGTAGATACATATATATATTATATATATATATATATATATATATATATATATATATGTAATATATCGTTGAATATAGTTACTTATGCATTATTTACGGCGCCGAAGTGACATTACTTCCTATAACACCTATTACTACTCTACTTACATATTTCTTCCTGGTGCAGAAAAGATGATGTATTTTGGACGAATGATATTTTTCTTATCTCTTAATCCTTTCTCTCTCTCTCTCTCTCTCTCTCTCTCTTTAGATTTCATCTGATAAGGACTCGTGATTATACCGCTTTTTTCAATAGAACGGCAATTTGTAAGCATACTTGCAGGCATTCAACTATCAGAAATCTTTTGCATACGAATTAATGCAAACATATTCGTGCATTTTGCTACCTTTCTAACAATAAGTTAACATTTTTTGTTCCTCAGAAATTGAGCGCTCGTCCCTGTCGAGTTATCCGACGAAAATATTACTTCCTCTTTTATTTTGCAAGTGCCAAAGTGTAGGAAAAAGTGGTAGTCTCTCCCACTCATGTCCAATTAATACTACATTTTGCACCAAGGGAAGAGAGATGCATTATGAGCAATAAAAAAAGGAAACATTTGATACCGTAGATCCACAACGTATTTAGCATTTGAAATAATAATAATAATAATATCAAAGGAATCCAATGAATCTAATTGTAAGTAAGTAGCACTAGACTCGACAGGAAACCAATGCTGCACTGATCAACTCTGGTCATCTATGAGAATGTCTATGTCCTTTGTTGTAGCCAGAGTCACAACATACATATGTGTTTTAGTCACGTGAATATTCACACACGCACGTGTCTCATCCTCGTTATTTTCCCCATTCTGTTCATATCTTTTCTCACAATCAAACATGCGTCTCAAAACATTGACTTCTTTGCCTTTCTCGTTATTTTTTTCCTCATTGGACATTGTCTGTCAATGATCAGAGAAGAGAATTCTCGTAAAATCACATATCAGAGGGAGGTGGCAACAACAATTACAGGAAACCGGAGGAGAATCACAGTGAGGAGACTAAAGAAGGCGGAGAGATTTTTGTTGTCTATCTCTCTGTTATTCATTCACACAAACGCGCGATTATGTAGTAAGGCGCTCCATGAATTGATCAATCTTCAATCTCGCTTTTTTTTCTTTCTCGACCAAAACGACCAGCTATCTGGAAATTGTTCTAGCTGTTGTTGAGGCAGTAAAATATGAGTATCCGTCATACAATATTTGTGCACATTAATATGTACATGCATGCAGACAATACTTTTTAGTGCGCGACCTTTCCTAAGTGTAATAGATTCCTACCGTATGCACCTCTTTCTTTCCGCAGTTTAGAAACGACATCGTCGCGCAGTGAGAGATATGAAGCTGTATCCGTCAGATCTCAACGACCGTATCGAAAGACCAAATGGCCGTTAGTATTTACTTTTCTCTCACTATTCAACTTCTAATATTACGCAAACACCCGAGTCCTGACACCACAGATTACAGTTCTGGACAAATGCAATATGCAAAAGTACACTGTCAAAATCACCTGCTGCTCTCGGAAATCTCTATTTTGACATAGTTTTATTTTATTATTATTTTTTTCTCTCTCTCTCTCCCACTTTCTCCCTCTCGCTCTCAGTATTTCTCCCTCTCCCTCCCTCTCTTTCTCTCTCTCTCTCTCTCTCTCTCTCTTTCCCTCTCTCTCTCTTCAGCATCCAAATCTGGCACGAAGCCAAGTCCGCCGAGTGCCATTCCGTCGCTCCGTCTCCTCTTCACTGCGCTCGTCGCTGTCCTCGGTGGCGCCTTCCACTTTGGCTACCAGATCGCAGTGATCAATCCGATGGCCGATGTCCTCGAGCAGTTCATCAGAGACGCCTACAAGGGGTAAGTGGCCAATTATTGACTAATTAATGAAATTTTTATTTTATATTATTACACTTATTTCAAGCCTTCAATTTATTGATGAATGCATGTGAATTTATTGACGTTATTCATTGACGAATTAAAAATAAATATCTTTTAAAACGTATTCGCTTCCTTCAGTCAAAACGGAGAGGAACTCTCGGAGACAGCGATGACATGGGCGTGGTCGATAATTACAGGTGGACCAAAGTTCAATTTTACAAGTTTTAATTTAAAAATAAAAATTTAAAAATAAAAATAAAGGATAATAAAGAACATAATTAAGCTGTAGATTTAGTACATATGTTCATATCTATTTAAAAAAATCCCCCACCTTACTGACAGAAAATTAAATGTTGTGACATCGGATGTCACAATTTTGTTTGTTACAATATAGTATTACGGTGGTAGTACAATAGTATTGTCCAGGAATACTCTTCCTTGGCGCAACACTCGGCGCATGGATCGCGTCATCGGCCGTGAACCGCCTCGGCCCCACGCGCACTCTGCTCATCTCGGCACCGGTGGGGAACTTTTTTTAAAAAAATAATTAAGTGAATTTTAACCAATTAATTTTGTATTATTAATTTTTTTCCCTCTCAACACATTCACACATTGATATCCAACAAGTTTGGCCACAAAAAAGGCACCAATTTTTCGTTTAATAACGCTATTCTCTAAGCCTAAGCCTGTGTTGCACAGAATGTTAAAGACCTACAGTATGCTCTGACAAATATGTTTCGTCATCAGTTGGTAGAAGTTGTGCGAAAGGAGAAGACATCAAAAATCGCGATTAAAGAAAAAGTGGCCTGCTCCGGATTATCTGTGTCCGGCTCGGCCATACAAATATATTTACGATCCTGTTCTCTTGCATATCTCTCGAGTATGTTCGTGACCAAACATTGCGGCCCCTCTCGCTGTGAGAAGAAGACCTCTCAAACACAAATTGCGTACCCTTATCATCATTTTATCATTTGAGTACAAAATCGATTTTTCATGATGACATATAAAGTGCACGTCACATGCTTGACTGGCTAAACAAAAAAGTGAAGTAATATGCAAGAACGGAGATGTGATGGATTTAAAAATAACATAAAACACACACATGTTCCAAGAAAGAAAAGGAAGTAGAAATTAAAGGAAGACGTTTTCTGCCATATTCCAAAAAAAAAAAACAAATGCAAATTTCTGGCTAAATACTGACTTTCGTAAAGCGGGACCACCTCTAATCGATCTCTTTTAGGCCAAATTTGATAGTATATGGGAATATAAGAGAAGAAGTTATTTCTTTTAAGATAAAAAAATTCGAAAAATAATAAAATTAATTAATTAATTACTTAATTAATTAATTAATTAATTAATTAATTAATTAATTTCCATCACAGCTTCTTGTCCTCTCCGAGACACTCGCCGGCTCGTCCCGCTACATCTCCTCGATCGTACTCTTCGTTATCGGAAGGGCGATCGCAGGCATCGGCGTTGGCGTCGGGATGACTGCGAGCGGCGTGCTGCTCAGCGAGATTAGTCCAGGTTAAGAAATTTTGTAAGCATAATTAATTAGTCTAATTAGCCTAATTAGCATAATTAGCCTAATTAGTCTAATTAGCATAATTAATTAATTAATTACCATTAATTGCCAGTACGCCACCGTGGCCTGATCGGCTCGTTCGCCGGCTTCTCCTCGAACATTGGCTACTTCCTCGCGTCCGCCTTGGGCATCTCGCCACTCCTCGGCACGGAAGACCGCTGGCCCTTTGCCTACTTTGGCCCCGCAGCCGCGTGCTTTGTCAGTTGAAAATTCACGTTTGAATTCGCGCCATTTTCCCTGAGACGCGAGGGCGATGTGGCATGTGTGTGTGTGATTTTCGAGAGAAAATTTTAAATAGATTACGCAATACGTGTTACGTGCTCCTTTAAGCGTTGCAATTATGCAAATTCGAATGTGTGTCAACGAAAAAGTTTCTGCTTTTAATGAGGATGAGTCATCCGTACATATATTTTCACAATTTCTCTATAGAATACATAATTTCACATACTTTCGTTATCGCTCCGTTCCGAGCGTGTCAATAACAAAAACTTTATTTCCTAGTTGACCTGTATCAGAGTGTGGTGCGAGAGAAAACAAAATATATACGAGAGAATACGGAACAGGTTCCGGCCATTTCCTCCTACTTTCTCTATTTATGTGTATCTTTTTCTCTATGACCTTCTCTCTCTCCTTCTCTCTCTCCCTCTCCCTCTCTCTCTCTATCAATCTCTTTCTCTCCAACTGTCTAATTCTCTTGATTACGCACACTCTCTCTCTCTCGCTCTGTCTTGCATTCTCCTGTTCTCTTAGAAACGTCACCAGCTAATCACTGTTATCTTTATCAAGTTTCCACTTCTTTCCAGGTGGCTACCATCTTTTTGTCATTCGCGTGTCGGGAGAGTCCCGTGTTTCTCCTACGAAAAGGAGACGTCCGAGGTCAGTAAATGATTAAACTTTGGCCAAGGCAACGGTTCAAAGGAAAAGACATCATTATACATAAGAATCTTCTTTCTTTCTCTCTATACATACGTGTAGATTGAACTATAACCTTGGCAAGACATGTTGGAAAAAAATGATGATGAGGAATGAAGATGAAGAGAGCGTTTGAGAAAAAGATACATACATATATGAACATAAAAAGAGAGATAACAGAAAGCTAAAGATTTAGAGCGTAATCATTCAAGAAATGATAACAGCAACTCTCCGTGAGGAAGATGTATGACGTGCAACAAAAATGGAATAGTATCGGAGACAACTATTTGTCTCTGTTCGAGAACACGAATATTTTCCTTGATGAGAGTTCTGTTGGGGAGATGTGAGTCGGAAGCATAGAAGAGGAAACAAAATATATTTAAAAAAAAATGTTAATTATGACCTAGGCCACGAGAAAGGCTCTCTAGTCCTTATAATTGTTTAGTGTTGAATCTATTGGACGGTATAGACAAACCCAAGAGGCAAACTCTCATTATCTGGAAAAATTAAGTTTTAAAGTCTATGTACATAGCTGACCATGAGAGTATTCAGTTGATTATAAAATAAAAATGTATAAAAAAAATGAACAGTTTGTTAATCTAGATGAAAATGGAAGTAATTAAAGTTAAATTGTAATTAAACACTGTAATTACGTGACATTTTTGAGCCAATTTTTTTTGAGCCGCCGAAGAGTCGATCGCCACGTACGCGCCGCGAGATCCCGTCGAGGAGAGGGTCGCTGAGATTTGCGCCGAACTAGAATCGAAGCCAAGAGTCGCGACTTGGTCGGAAGTCTATAGCGATCGGTGAGTGGCATAGCGATTATTGAATCGTTCGATTATTTATTTAATTGATTGATTGATTAATTAATTGATTGATTTATTTATTGATTAATTTGTTTATGTTCCGTAGAAAGGTTAGGAAAATGGATATAGTTGTAGTAAATTTTAAAGAAAATAGAGAGAAATTTTTTTCAAAGAACAAATACCTAGCCTTTATTTTCACAATGTTTTTCTCTCTCTGAATTTGAGCGCTTCTTGGAAGGCGTGCTGGTTGTCCATGGTGCTCAACGCGACAATCTCGTTTAGTGGTAACATAAAACTTCTTCTTTTTTCTTGAAATATTAACTTTATTAAGTTTTTTTACTTTATTTTATTCATCTCAAATTGGTGTTGTTGGTCACGGAAAGATTTAAAAGGAAAACACGATGTTTTGCAGAGAAAGTGCAATCGTTCAGCAAGCAAAGGTCATTGGCATAATTTGAATAGAGAAGATGGATGGATATTCATTATTTCTAACCGTGAGCGAAAGACAGCGAGAAAGAATATGAGATGGAGAGGGTGATTACACTGAAACAGAGTGGCCGTGTGGCACGGTCACCCATTTTCATATCAGGAAGTGTGACCCGGCCGGTCAACAAAACAAGTTTGCCAAACATGCCATTCCGAAGTGGTTTCTCGATTTGGAAGCGATCAGAAAAAAATTTGAACTCTTGTCTTCTTCAAATGGAAAGAATACTCTTCTCTGTCAAAAGACATGGCATGGCTACTGACATTGAGATGATTTATATGCAAAAGAATAGAGTCCAAGAGGAAAAGAACGCCATTTTGTGTGCGTGAAAAAAGTTTATTGCCAAATTGTGTTCCAAAAAAGATGCTAAAGATTATATGTATGTTAAATCAACGGAGCAAAAATAAACAAGAAAGAAATACATGCATGTGTATACGTTCAATCAGCGCATTTACCTGATAAGCAGATAAACCATAAACCGCAAGGTTTTTTTTCGAAGTATTAGGCGAATAATTATACAGTAGCGCTAGAGAACCAGTTTGAATGCGCGCGCTCATAAAGTTGCCTGTCGCTCGGTCGAGAGAGCGTGTGAAATAGGAGGGCGGCTCTGACCCACCGTAGCTGATTCTCTACCCGCCAGTTTTCACGTTACTATTGCTCATAATGTAATGGAAGAAAATCGCTCAAACTTTCTGGATATATGTTTTTCGCCAAGATGAACTTATCCCCATAGAACAAAACATGGGTTAATTATTCCCGGATACCTCCATTAAACAAAGTACAAGAGAATGGTTGTAGGAGAGGGGAAAAAAAGTAGGAGTCAAACAATTTCTTTCGTTTTTAAAACTTTTATTCCTTTTTCATTTTTCTCCTTTTTACCTTTTTTTATCCTCTTTTCCTAAGGCGTCGTCGCTCTCTCTTCCTACGGCTCGCTCATGCTGCAAGACATGGGCTTCAGTGAACTCAACGCAGGCATCGCCAACGCTGCTGGCAGCTTGATTGGTAAGGGGAGGAAATTGATTCATTAATTTCAGATTTTTTTTTGAAATCTCAAACAATATTCTAACCATAATATAACAGATAAGAATTATCCTTTCAAAGCTTTTCTAATGTTATCTATGTATGTAGAACACGAAATGAAAAAAAAAGAAAAAAAATATGTAATTTTAATATATGTATGTAGGTGTCATTGGCGCGATTGTCGGCTCGCTCACCGTTGAAAAGGTCAGTGATATTGTGTCATTTGCGATGACGTCAGATAAAGTTCGGTCAGTCCGCACTTTATATCCGTACCTATGTACCAACGGATATCTTATCCAGGCCGGCCGCCGTGCACTAGTGATCAGCTCGCTCGGCTCGCTCGCTCTTCTTAACGGGCTCATGATGGCGACGGCGCTAGTCTACGAGAGAAATAACCGTATTGCTTGGCTGCGATACGCCTTTTTTGCCGCCTTCTTCGCATTCAAATTCATGTTCAGGCGAGCGAATCAATCTACCGTATACATCGTTCATTCATACTTTTCCATTCGGGAGCCACAACAACTTTAAAAGATAATAATAGATTTTTTTCTCTATATGTATGTATGTAAATAAGTATGAAATTGATGGAAAATGTTATCCAATGTTAAAAAGAAACTCAAATTAAAAAAATAAATAAAAAGAAGAGAAAAAAGATTTTATCACCAAATTCAAATTCTCAAACTTTCAGCATTGGCGCCGGTCCTTCGGCGTACTTCATTGGCGCCGAGTTGGCGCCCGCCGAATCGCGCGCCCGCGTCCAGTCGGCCGCCATCGGCGCGCAGTACATCACGTGCTTCCTCTCGCCCATCATTCACTATCCTCTCAAAACGTATGATTTTGATTAATTAATTAATTAGTTAATTAAATGTTTAATTTTTTTAATTGATCATTTTCTTATTATCATTTGTTATTTATAATTTCTTTGTAAAAGAAAAAAACAAGAGAAAACTTTCCACACGAGCAAACGATTTGAATTTGTTTTCCTGACTTTTGTGGTGTCTTCTCTCCAAATTACACGCTTTCTCGCGTTCATATTAGGCAAAAAGGCGCGAATTCAAACGTCTGTTTTGACACCTTTCTAGGTACATTGGCGCCTTCTCCTTCCTGCTCTTCATTGTGCCGCTATGCGCGTCGACCTTCTGCTTCTATCGCTGTCTGCCCGAGACGAGAGCGAGGACGGCCGAGCAGATTGCGCGCGCGCTCAGAGGAGAGCGCGAGATCGAGGAAGAGGAGACAGCTTAGGGCCGTGAATTGGTTGAAGCCACAAGTACGGGCCGTATTTTAGTAGAACCTCAGGCCACAATTACGGACCGAACTTTTGCTGAACCTCCGGCCACAATAACGGGCCGTATTTTAGAAAATATTCGAAACGCGTTTTTGATGTAATAGAGAATGTTGTTGTTGACCGGCCGGGTCACACTTCCTGATATTCATTAGCCTGTTGTTCGCACTTTTCTTCTTTATGACACCAAAGGAACGGGATCATCATATTAACGGATAACAGGGATATCATTAAAGGAATATGGCTTATTCTGCCTTTCAGAAGTACTCTATAGTTATAAATAGTGTTCATGAGCACAGATTTTTCTCGAATTTCCATAATGCATGTCAATCTCTTGATTCTTATTGATTAACATTATTCGGTTCATGTTTCCTTTGAATTTGAAGTACGTGTTGCCTTTAAACTCGATTGCATTTACCGATTACTTCTATCCAATTCACAATTGTTGCCCTGTGTATTCTCGTAACAACGAGAGCAGAATGGCCAATGGCTATTGATAAATCCGAGTTGACATTAACTTATCTATTTCATTTCATATTTCTCTAACATAAGATAACTTCGGCGTAAAAATAACCAGGTCTCTTTCCCAATGAGTTATTTCAAACTTTCTCTTCTGCAACCTGAACATCCGCTTACAATGAGTGCTACTGCATTTGCAATATTTCGAAGAATTCCAAAGAATAAGCACGTATGATATGAATTTGGTTTAGTAGATCAAAATAAATTGTCTGTTAAGGTAACAAAGAAAACAATCGACAAGTCAAATCACCCTGTCAATTTCAATTGAACATGTTTTATGCACTTCCGCACGTTGCATAGTAAAGAACATGCAATGAACAAGAGGCAGATATCCTTTTTCCACGTTTTTGGGAGTGTAAATATCAAAATGAATAATGTACCAGTTGGATTCTCACTAATGCTTTGCTAACAAGTGAAATGATCCTTCGTTCACTTCACCCAACTGCCTCCTCGCTGATCAATTGGCACCTCCGAGGCTCTCTTCTCCCGCTTTCTCTCTTTCTCTTCCTCGTCGTCCCTAGTGTGATGTTGCTTCTGAAGACCTTCTTCATCGTGCTCTTCTGCCTGGGTGCATTTGCACACGAAGAATGCGAAACATCTGTCTACCCCTTCAATGTGAGGCATAGCGAGAACAAAGGAAATGGCTATTGAAATAACTATTTTATATTTAAACTTTAACTTTTAATTACGGAATCAAGTTTAAAGAAAGAAATAATGGATATTAAAAACAACTATTTTATATTTAAACTTTAACTTTTAATTACGGAATCAAGTTTAAAGAAAGAAATAATGGATATTAAAAACAACTATTTTATATTTAAACTTTAACTTTTAATTACGGAATCAAGTTTAAAGAAAGAAATAATGGATATTAAAAACAACTATTTTATATTTAAACTTTAACTTTTAATTACGGAATCAAGTTTAATGTTTTTTAACCGCTTCCCATCCTCAGAGGAACTGCTACAACAGGAGGAACGGCCACGAATGCAAAGTATCCTGCAAGACCTGGTTTTGGCAGCAGTGTCTCCACGAGTACGAGGAACATCCAGGAGAAATGCGTGTCAAACAAACCTGCCTTACTGTAGACGCGGTGGAACATCTGCATTGCATGTTGGGTCTGTTAAAATTGTCATAAGGCCGACTATCATATTCCTCATTCTCATTTTATCAAATGGCCAAACACTCACAAAACCTCTTCCCTTTGTTATTTTCCACATGCATTCTTCATTTCATACAATCCTACCAATTATTACCACTTTTCTATAAGTCATTCCTAATTCTGTTAAGAATGCCACTGCATGTACATACAGTTGTCACATTGCCTGGACTTGTATTTTTAGCCCGCCAGAACGCGCCCAGTATAGGTCGTCATGGCTTATGTACAGTTGCCGTTCTTGCACTTTGCCGGTTTTAATTGCGAGCTGTAACGATAAACAAGATCGCTCTCTGAACTCGGTGTTCGCGCACCTCACCACGCACTAAGGGATCACCGGGGCACGACTGTGCCACCTCTGCACCCAAAAGGGGAAGCAGAGAAGAGTCAGAGGAGAGCCTCTGACTGAGTGCAGAAGCACGACCTCTGCCTGAAGGAGGCAGAGAAGGGTCAGGGCCGAGACCCAGACCGAGCGCAACAGCGCACCTCTGCTCGAGAAGCAGAGAAGAGCCGGGGAAGCCCCGACTGAGCGCAACAGCGCGCCCGCAGGGGACTGCGGAAGAGGAGCAGAAGGTTCCTGAGGCTTGACGCGTAAAGCGTCGCCCAGAGGCACACTCACTCCCCGGCCATATCCAAAGACTTATCCGTCACAAAATAGCCTCTATAAGATTCAAGGAGACTTCTATGGACACCTGCCCCCCGGGGGAATTTTTTTATATTTATTTTACTCTTTGAAAAAAAACTTTATGACGGAAGCATCTAGTATTCATAGCGAAGTTTAGGTGGTATTCTTCTAATTTGCACAAAAATTGGCAGCATAGGAACACTCGAATAGAAGAAGATGAGCGAAGAAAAGTGCCCTATTGCAGAGTGGAAGGACGGCGTCTTCAGCAAACTATCATGCTATTGTGGTTACGGTACGGAGGGTGATGACTGCAAGCTCAACTTGACTGCGATCCCCAACCGGATTGATCGTCTCAACTCCTTTCGAAATCCGTACAAGCACTATGTCAATCTTCACGTTCATGAGGTTTATTGCCAATATTTATAGGATACGAAAAACTCTCTTTTGAATTCGCGCGCCTACCTGAGTATTGGGCAAGAGAGCGAATTCAGAGGTATTAAAAACCTAAAAAAAACCTTTGAAGTTGAGAACTAAAAAAAAATGCTGGACGAAGGTGTGCTATAGTGATTCATATGAGGAATATTTAGCGAAAAGCGAGGAAAGACAGGAAAGGTTTATAAAGAATGAGCCTTCTCCGAAAAAGGACTTAATCAGTACTAATCTAGGCATATAGCATAAATAAATAAAAACACAAACAAAATAATGTAATACTAGGTAATGCATGCCCTTAACGCTCCAATTCCAACGGCAACGACTTCCACATCTACAAGGCATGATTTTTGATCATCTCCTGCTGTCTTCCAAGAACAAAACATGCGACATTTGGACAGCAATTATTTCTCAAATAAAACAAAATAAAATTAATCTAATTTAAATTATATATTTTTGTAGATCGACAACGATGGCTTTCTCCACAACCACAATGACTTCGGAGGAACTGACGTTAGCACATATGCGTGTTCTTCTAAGGGATTAAACATTTAAATGTTGCCATTTTCTGCAAAATTCCAGTTCGCCAGCATTGAGCACTTCGGCGAAATTGACAACAATTCGAGCGCTGCCTCTGCAGCCTCTAAGAAGTAAGTCCGAAAGATATAATATTATTCCTGTAAAATTCGAAAGAATTTTTTTCAGCGACTTGTCGCTTTGTAAGACCACAAAAAAAAACCAACAGAAGCTAGCCTTATAAACAAATAATCATTCTATATGCAAATTCATAAATTATGCTTTCATTTCGTCCTTTTCACAAGAAGAACCGCTGCCGCATCTGAAGTCCATCTTCGATTCTCCAGTAAGAATTATCATATTTGAAGATAATTATATTATTTAATGTAATATTATTATAAATTTTTATTGTTTAATTCTATTACAATAAGAAAAGAAAAAAACTGGTTTCCAGCTTCATACATATATGAAAGTAACATATTTTCCTTGGGTGTCACAGTTCTTCTGGGTCGGCGTGGCCTTTTTCGCGGTCGCCGTGCTCGTCACGCTGGCAGTCATCGTGTTAACCTACGACGAATTCCGACAGCTGCCTACTTCGTAAATGGAAATAAACCTTGTTCTTTTTGTGTACCTTAAACCTTAGAACAAATAAATTATCCAGACAAGAACGAAGGCAATTTCTTGCTTAAAGTAGCATGAACACAATAAGTCGTTCACGGAAAAAATTCTTGCGGTCAAACGTTCACCTCTGTCATATCGCACATCTACTCTAGGGCAGTTGTTGAATTTTACTTCAAGCAATTCCGCATCAATCCACGATGTTCACATCGTTTTTTTATGAACTACATACATATCTGACACTTATTTGCCCCTGAAGTTGCCCATTATGCTTAGATGCATCTCTACTGTCGAACATTCAATCGCAACAATATAACAACCGCCTTCTTTATAACAATGACACGTATGTAGTTCTCTCAAATAGCACTACTTAACTACACTTCCATAAGTGGCATTGTCCATATTGCTTAATTGTAAGTTGGGCGCATGTTCTTGGCGCTGTTCGCTGCTGGCTTCTTCCGCGTGACCAACCGCTTCCGCTTCCGCGACCGACTCGGCAGCAACCGCCACCACGTCACGCGGTACGCTCCATGAAGAGAACGCGAAGCAGACGGCGCACACGCCAAGCAGCGGATTGATGGCGTAGAAGCCGTCGAGAAGCGCGTAAAAGTGTGCGCGAGGCCCGTCTGCATCTGCTAGCGATGGCCGCACGGCATCGGCGATCTACATATAAAATGGTGTGATAATTGTGTTTTCGCACCAAATCCACCATTTGAATTTCGCTCCAATTTATTTTGAATTTGAATTTGGCGCCAAAACTAACCGCGCCAACAATGCTCGCGGCAGGCGCGTCGCCGAGAAGGCTACTCACGACGTAGTAGATGGCTGTCGCGGTCGCACGCCGCTGCTCAGGAATGACGCGCTTAGGAGAAGAAAAATTGAATTTGAATTTGGCGCCATTTTTCTTGGGTAAACGTTTTTGTGTCAATAACGAGGTAATTTTCATATATACATATGAACTGAACTATATCTTCTGAATAAACATAGATTAAAATTTTTTTTAAATAATTATTATACACAATAATTTCGCCAACCATAACGATGCCCATCGCTAGAGCGTAGATGCCAAAGATCGCGAAGGAACCAATGAGCGCAAGTATCTACATATGTATATTAAAGGAACCAAGTACGGAATGATTCTACATAAGTACATGTGTAAATCAAATCCATTTTGAATTACATACTTTATTGGAGAAGGATTTAGACAAATTCAAATTGATCCGCGTATGTAAAACCAAATGATAAGTATTCAGTGTACGGCTCCTTAAAATTGAAGAAGAATGAAAGATTTTTTTTTGAAAATTAAGAAGCTAATTTTTTGTTGGATAACCTGTCGCTCCTTTCGATTCGACAACTATTGACTTAATTAAGTTGATGCCTATGTATGTATGTATGAAAAATAAAATAAAATAAAATAAAAACAGAGAGAAAAGCAAGACGACCGTTCGCGATGGCTGGCATATAGTTGAACTGACATAGTTGATGATGACGTCAATCATGAGGAATCGTTGTACGACGAACGTCGTGCATGTCGAAATGGCCGCCGCGACGGCGCCCACGATCGATGCGGCGCGCGGTGAATGCCAACGCTGTGCGAGAAATCAACAAATACATTGTATTTTAATCTTATTCAATTGTATAATAATTGTATATTGGCTGAACAATATCGCATGGAAATTATCGATTGAATTTGATCGAGACTGAAAATAATGGATTGAAATTATCGATTAAACTTTATCGATTGAAATTTAAAAAAAAAATACAAATAAATCACTCAAGAAGTTCTCTGCGATCAAAACAACAGAGAGTCAAAAATAGACAACAAAAAAAAAACCTCCGTGAGCCACGAGGTGAAAGTCGCGCCGAGAATGCCGCCCGTCGAAGTGCTAATGCTGTAGACGGTGAGAATGCTGAAATTGTAACATTGTACGAATCCAAATGTGACACTTTGTATTCCTGTGGAGAACAATCGCTCGCTTAATATATACATATATATATATATTGTACGAAAACACCTAGCTCTTATAAGTAGTCGTTTATCAAGCAAAAATCGGCAATTATGAAGTTAGCCAATCATTCTATGTAGCTAGCTCATACTCTCCCCTTTAAATTTCAATCGATTTATCGCTGATCGGCGCCGATCGTGTGATGAGATGCGCAGCGTTCAGAGCAGCAGCGTCGGTTCAATTTGTCACACATGAATTGGCCGTGAACTAGAAGGACTTGTTGGATACGGTATACCGCGCGTTCCAAAGAAACGGGTCCGTAAATTAGCAATAATTAACGGAATATATGCGTAGTTTGATGCTCCTCAAAGTACGGAGGACAAAACGCTGTGGCTGTGTTCTATGGTCGACTTCCACATTTGGACATGGTAAACAATGAACACTGGAAGAGCACAGAAGTGCACACAGCGCATATAGTTCGGAACTATTGGCACGCTGCAAATAGTTCAGTTTGATAGTTCGCTCAGGCCGAACGATCATGCCAGCCGGCGGTGAACTATCAGGGCCAAAGCAAACATGCTTTACTGACAGTGGAAGACTGAGGCCGTGGAAGATGGCCGAATCGTGGTCGGTGGCATCTGAAGCCAGCTGCATCAGATACGGATTCCACCATCCGTGCGCGTCCGTCACCGCCTGCACGCAGGAGATTGCCAGAGTCATCAGTACAAAGGACGGACTGTAATCATAACAAGATGATGATTTGTCAGCTAACAGCTACATAGTATGTATTAAATTCCGGGGCTAACATTTCTTACTCTGATCTCACAGCATTGTAAATATATGCAGGATTTCGCATAAATGAGGAAAATTGGGTTTTTGGGCATTGCTTACACTTTGATGATAGCGACAATGTCACGAAGAATGGACGAGGCCGTTCGCTGGCTACTTGACGTAGAGTCGACTTTGGCGCTCTTCACTGAGGCCTCCTGAAACGTCCGGTTTATGAGAGCGCGAACCTTGGCCGTAATACAGATATCTTAATCAGATTTGATTGTTAACTCGGTTTCTCTCTCTAACGTCCTTCCTCTCTTGTGACTGCTGAACTTGTCATCAGGCCGAGTAAATCGTATTCAAACGGCAGACTTTTCCCGCGCTCGAAGATCGCGCGCGGAATATGCACCAACCGGTAGCGTGAGAAGAAAGGTCACAAGAGTGGCGGCTGCAAACGGCGTCGCTATCCGTGCTGTCCATTGCCACGAAATGCCGTTTGCGATGGTGGCAGATGAAATGGAAGCCGAGGCGCTCCTGACAAAAAAAACTTGGAAATGACAGAAAGCTACAGTAATCCGGCTCGAGGCCACGCTAAAAATGGTAGCTTTTGTTACCATCCCATCGGCAATGCATAATAGAAGAACATGAGCGCGTAGCCACGACCGCTGTCTAAACGGAATTAATTAAAAGTAATATTCAAAATGCATATATTGAAAAGTAGTTTTTTTTCTCTTACAATTAGCGTAACTTTTCCATGGGGCACATGATCATTCAATATGAGAACATGGTGAATGATTAGAAAATTTTTTTGAAATCTACGTTTTTCCTATTCTTCAATAAGAAAAGAAGCTTAGTTTAGACAACAAAAATTGCGCCTTCTGCAAAAAGCTGCGCGAGCAACGGTGGCCCTATCGTGTTCAGCGATGCGGAGCCGATCGCTCCAGCAGCGCGTAGCACGCAAAAGAGCCAGAAGAGCTGGAATTCGAGATAAAAGGATAGTGTAACGCTTTCAATGTCGCTTGCTTTTTGAAAGTTCGCTTTGCGCATACTTTAATCGGCACCAGACAAAGTATTGAACTTGTCGCGCTGCATCAATAAAACAAAGAGAAGAAGAACCCACCTCGCCCGGAACGAGCGACGACAGCAGACTGGCGGCCAGCCAGACTACGCAGCCACTCGCACACACCAAACGGCGGCTGTACCTGAAGAAGAAGACGAGGAGAAGTAGACGGATCACCATGGTGAATAGTATTACAGGCAGATACTATCAGATAGTACACAGATAGTATTATGGACAGAAGACTCGCTCATAGTACGGATATGTAAGTATGGAGGAGATGAACAATGTAAAGTACGGAAATATCCGTACTTTATATCCGTCACCAGTAACTGATTTTTTTTCCGGATACATCAAATAATATAAATAATATATGTTAATAGAATATAAATAAATAAATGCATAAATAAATACCTGTCAGCGAGCGCGCCAATGACCGGCGCACTCGCGACGTACACGACAATGTAGAAGGTGGAGATGAGGCCGGCACTCGTGTCCGCGAGCGAGAAGAAGGTGGTCACAGAGCCAAGGCGACCTTGAGGGAGGAATAAATAATGAGAGCGAAAAAAGGGAAAAAAAGGAAAAAAGAAAAGAAGACAAAGAAACCAGCGACGACGTAGCGATCGAGGACGCAGAGAAACAAGAGGAATGTAAGCAGAAAGACAACGGCAATTCGTCGACGGAGACGCATCCTTTGAATTGACTAGAATATTCACGTTTGAATTGGCGCCCTTTTGCCTGATTGTGAGACGCAAGGGCGAGAGAGCATGGGATATAGAGAGACGCCGATTACAATGGCCAGGAATATTAGAATAGATAACGTTTCGTGCTCCTTTAAAAGGAATAAAGATAAATTCCATAGTTTGACATAGCCTGTTTAGCCATTATATTATATTTCCTAGGAGACGCACAGTAAGCATCTATATACATACATACATACATATGTATGCATGTATGGATGTATGTATAACGACCTAGGCAAATACGCTCAATATATACATATGTATATACTTTGGTCTCTGAACACATTTAATGCACTTTACAAACGCGGCGAAACAATGCAAAGCGCGATGCAATAGGGACAGTCATGACTGTCTGACTTTAGCACCGCTTTGCAGTGCGTATTATTCGCAGAAAGCGAAAGTGTTTGAGAGAGAGAGCGAGAGAGAAAATAATGCGACAGCAGATGGAAAAGGGAGATGCGAGAGAAAGAGAGTGAGAGAGAGAATAATGGAGAGAGAGAGAACGAGCGAGTTGGAGACTGAGTGAGAATCGGAGTACTTATTGCGATTGACTGAAGTGTGAGTAGTATGGAGATGGACAGATAGAGAGAGAGAGAGAGAGAAAGAGAGAGAGAGAAAAGCTCGTGTTCTTGCTACTGATAAGTATTTATGATGGAAGAGGTAGTCGTTCTCTGTGCTTCGTGCATGCAAATCAGGCGAAATCGAACTTCGCTATTGTTCTACTTTGTCTGTGATATCTGAACTATGAACAGTGAACAACAGTGAAAACCAAAAGGTCTCCTCTGATAAAAAAGACCAAAAGGTCTCCCCTGATAAAAAAAATCCGTAAAAGAATTCATTGCAATTTCACTAACATAAGCAACAAATAAAATGATGCGTTTATTAACGTTATTTGGTCAACCTGGAGTCTGTTTTTGCAAGAATAATTTACTGTTAGCGAAAATGTTTTTATAGATGCATGTAACATAAAATTAGACAAACAAATGTATGTACATATGTATATGCAACTTTTTATTTTATGCCAAGTTCACTATGCTTCATTTCAGTCTAACCCTTTTTATTCTTCACAAATTCAGTAAATTAAAATGAAAAATGGTATCTCAATGGTCAAACTTTCGGTGCTCTTGCACTTGAGGCCGTAAAGGAGCACGACACTCAGCCGTAATCTACTATTTCCTTTTTCCTGACCATTGCAGACGATTCTCTCTCTCTCTCTCTCACTCTCTCTCTAAAACACATTATCGCTTGCCCTCGCGCCAGGCAACGCTTTTCTTTCCGCACATATTTCGCTCCTTTTTGGCCTGCACCTTGGCGATAACGATGAATATTGCGCCTAGTTTCGGTAAATTGGAAATTTGATGTCCATCAAAATATTATAGACTCCTTTATTCGTTCAATCGGACATTTCAACTGAATTGAATTGAAAGACATTGAAAAAGGATAAATTGGCGTCCGGCGTCAAAATAAAAAAAGTGTGGTTCGAAATTCTCCTCTAGCGTCCGACAGCATATCCGCCGCCGCCGCCACGGCCACCGCCCTGAAGAACGATTGTTTTTCAATTTAAATTACTTTTTTTTCTCCGTAATATTTAATGCTTTATACGCCATGTGTGCCTCTTGGTTTGTTCTCTTTTTTTCTAACCGGTTTCGTAGCGGCTTGGGGAAACTAAGCTCAAGTGGTCCATAATTTTGACGTGATCAAATAAATAAATAAAAACATACATATATATATATATATATATATATATATAGAAATAAATAACTATTTCGATTTGTAGGAAAAAAATAAATAAATTAAAAAGAATCTGAAGCTCCAACCGAGTATCCATCGCCACCGAACGAGGGTGCGGGCGCGGCGAAGCCACCACCGCCACCGGTAGAGTATCCGCCGCCGCCGCCGCCGTAGGAAGGCGCCGGCGCCCGGAATCCGCCGCCGCCGCCTCCGTAGCTGGGCGCGGGCGCTGCGAAGGAAGACGCAGGAGCAGCGAAGCCACCTGCAGAAATATTATTATTTTATTTAAATTATTTATTTTGATTATTAATAAAGATAAGTATTTTATGTAAAAACAGAAATTGCAAACTCTGCCAAAGGAGGAGGTTTTTATTTTTAATTAAGATAAGTTTTTTTAGGTAAAAAAAAAGAAATTGCAACCTCATCAGCCAAAGGAGGAAAAATGTACCTGAGCTATAACCGCCACCGCCACCGCCGAACGAAGGAGCGGGCGCAGCGAAACCTCCGCCGCCGCCGCTAGAATAGCCACCGCCTCCAAACGAGGGCGCGGGTGCGGAGAAGCCGCGGCTTCCGCCGCCACCGCCATAGCCACCGCCAAACGAGGGCGCGGGCGCAGCGAAGCCTCCGCCGCCGCCACCGGTAGCATAGCCGCCGCCGCCACCGAATGAAGGAGCGGGCGCCGGGAATCCTCCTCCTCCTCCATACGAAGGCGCGGGTGCAGCGAAGCCTCCACCGCCACCGGAGGAGTAACCGCCACCTCAATAAAAAATAATATTAAATTCAGGAGGTTTATCTGCTTTTTTTTTAAATGAAGGCATAGATACGCAAAAACATATATACTATATATGTACATACATATGTATACGTTTCTAAAGCAGGCAGCTACGACGCATAGTACCTACGGCTCAAAGGAAACAAACTACAGCGAATTTTTAAGGAGAATGAAAGTCAAAAAGATTTGCGGCGGGACATCATTCATTACCTCCGAAGGAAGGCGCGGGCGCTCGGAACCCTCCTCCTCCTCCGCCACCATAACCACCACCTCCGCCGCCGCCAGGAAGGGCATAGCCTTGCGAGAAGGCGCCAGGCGCCAGCACAAGTAAAGTCAACGCGACGACACGGCCAGTAACTCTCATGGTTTGTTGACGAGACGAGGGTTGACGAGTGCTCAAGCTGCTCCCTTGTCTTGGCTTTCCTGTCTCGGCCGGCTTTTATACGGAATGCCATTCAGTGATGATGCCATTACAACGAATTTGTTTGTGGCTACTACTTCTACTACTATATCAGTTTTTACGGGTGTTCATGTCGTTAGACATGCCACTAGCGCATATAATTAGACTTCTCAGAAAGCCAGAGAGACAGGGAGAGATAGAGAGAGAGAAAGAAAGAAAGAAGCGGAGAGTGAATGAGAAAAGGAGAGAGCGCTGATGACCGAGGGAGAGAGAGAGAGAGAGAGAGAGAGAGAGCGAGTGAGACGGAGTTGCAGAGAAACTGCAACTTACAAGGAGGGCTCATTGCATCATCGTCTGGCATGATTTTTCCAGCGCATTCTGCCGTTGCAAAGCGATGGCTTTGGCAAACGTTACGAGAGAACAGAGAGCAGAACTCTTTGTGAGGAAAAGCTAATCAGAGAGAGAGAGAGAGAGCGAAAGAGAGAGAGAGAGAGAGAGAGAGAGAGAGAGAGAGAAAGAGAAAGAGAGATAGGGAGGGAATGAGAGAGAGAAGTAGAGGGAGAGAAGGAGAGAGAGAACGAAAGAGAGAGAGAGAGAGAGAGAGAAAGAGAGAGAGGGGTGGGGGGACGAGTATTGCCTCTAGAATGTGCAACCTTGGCAGACCATGAAAAACTTGTTTGTCAACAAATTCATTCAACGAAGCATTAGTGACAATCAGCTAGAAGAATGTTCTAATGTAAGCACCAAATATAAAGTGCACGGATATAGCATGGGCTTAAATTAGGATAATCACCGAAAAATGATGTTTTCACAGTGTCTAGAGATAGTTGGACAGACGAAAGGGCGAATTCCCGCAGGCTGGGATAAAGGAACGTATTTTGTAAGATCTTAATGTTAGAAAACTTTTTTGCACCTAAATTTTCTTTTCGAACAAAAAGCAAATTATGTATATGCCTGTAGATCAGCTGCAGAGATTCAGATTCTGGAGTAACCCTTTTTTTCTCCCTATCTCTAAACGTTATGAACAACTTGATATTCTAGGGTTATATTTATTTATTTATTCGTAGGTTGGCATTCTATGGTGAGGCTATTGCATTTTAATATAACCATCGTATTGAGTTTAGGCCAATTCGATTACTGAAAAGAACAGCCGTGTTTTTCATTTATTTTTTTAGCTATTGTTTGCCTATGAAAGTACATACATATGTATTTCTTAATGTATGTAACTCATGAATGGACCCATTTGTGAAATAATGTTTGCAATAATTTAGACAATTCGGAGGATCCTGATTGAATATGCAAAGAAAAAAGGAAAGGCAGTTCTTGAATCTTCTTTGGAACTAATGTGAGCGTGAATGCGAAAGAGAGAGAGAGAGAGAGAAAGAATAAATAGAATGGAAAACGATGAGAGAGAACTCTTCGAGATAATGTGAACTTACAGTTGTTGTCGACTTTCGCACGTATGTATGCACTCACTTTGTCCCTAAAGTGAAAGAAAGAAGCCAAAATGCACTTTCATCCAGTTCGTCAGCTATAAAAGTCGGCTAAATTCTCTCCATCGCTCTTCCTGAAGTCGCCTCCAGCTGCCCTTCCCTCTACTCTCTCTCTCTCTCTTTCTCTCTCTCTCTCTCGTCTCACCACACTCTCTCACCCGCCCTCGCTCCCTCCCTTCCTCGACGAATGGCCGAATGTAATTAGAATGAAAAGCCGGAAGACGATGTGAAGACCACAAAAAGTGAGACGAATACAAACAAGGTTGCATTACTTTCTAATAATACGATTTTTTTAAATTGTAAACATTATAACAATTTTAGAAATCAAAATTTAATAACTATTTTAAAAAAAGAGAAAACTAAATGATAAAATAATTTTTTTAGAATGAGACGCCGGAGGATGGCCTGAAAAACGACCCCTTGCAGCAGGAAATTCTCCGTAAGATGCTCAAGAGGCTCATGAAGCAGAAGAACTTTGGCAGCTACGTGAGAAAGCGCAACTTTTTATTAGCCAAGTTTCCCCGAATTCGCACTCGCAAATCATTACTTCATTTGAACTTTTCATTTTTGCACTAATTCTAAACTTCCGCAAATATCTCGGCACCCTCCGCTTCGAAAGAAACGAGTTGTTTGCAAGGAATATGTTGAACTCGAATGGGAGCATGCACTATATATGATCTATCTATTTCTCTTGTTTCATTCTTTCTTTTACCCGGTACTCTTTCAGTTTCCCTTCAAGTACAAGGCCCAAAATTAGAACGTCCCACCGCGTCCCAGGAAACTAGTTTTTTGAAATGAATATGTTGAACTCAAGACGGAGTAATTACTACAAGAATGGAAATAATAGAAGGAGAGTATGATCCCTCCTTCTCTTTCTTATTTCCATTCTTTTCATTTACCGTGCACTCTTGCAGTTTCCCTTCAAGTACAAGGATCTGCTGAAGATCCTATGGCTCGCGAAGGACATCTTCGAGAGGGAGAGTCCCCTCGTCGAGATCCCCGCTCCCTGCATCGTGGCTGGCGACATCCATGGCCACGTTTGAAGGTGGAGGGCGATCGAAAAGAAAAAAAAAATTAGGAGAGATTTCAAATTGCCGCGGCACTTGGAACTCTCATTTACTCGTGCTATTTTTTTATATAAAAGGCTGTCTGCTGTTGGCGAAATTCTTTTAAACAATGCAAAAAAAGAAAGAGATGATTTTGCCTCTTTTTTTTTTTAGTTCACTGATCTCTGCCGCATCTTCCAGTCGTTTTCGACGGACGGAAAGATGGCATGTTTTATATACATATATGTAAATATAATTAACATATATATATATAAATATTTCTTCCATCGTTTATTTTCTTAAGCGACACTAAAAATCGACTATGATAATAATAATAATAATAAAATTTTTTTGGAAATTCAGGGAAGTTCACCTTCCTCGCCGACTACGTCGACCGCGGCAAGCAGTTGATCGAGTGCGTGATTCTGCTCTTCGTCATCAAGATCTTGTATCCGGCCAAGGTATTCTTTCTATTCTCTTATTTTCTCTAATCATCTTTTTAAAAAATTAAAAAAAAGTGGTATGATTTATTATTGTAATTTATTTGCATTATTATTTATTTGACCTACCGTAACCGTCATAGATCATGCTTCTGCGCGGGAACCACGAGTCGCAGACGATCAACCAAGTCTACGGATTCAAGGATGAGATCTTCGAGCGATTCCCTGTTGTCACGCCATGATTTTGGCCTTGAAAGTTTTCATGACCATTGTACAGCCTCGTTTCTCTAAATCACACGCTCTCTCGCCTTCAAGAAAATGGCGCGAATTCAAATGTGAATTTTGGGTTCTGTGAATCGATGTCATTTTGCTTGTGTCGCAGAAGGATGAGGCGGCCGGTCTGTGGCTGCTCTTCAACGACCTCTTTGCCTATCTCCATCTCGCCTGCCTCATCCACAACACCGTCCTCTGCACGCATGGCGGCATCTCGCCGCACCTCAACAGCCTCGACGATATCAGGAAGGTCAGATAATAAATAAATATATATATATATATATATATATATATATATATATATATCATAGGTCTTTCGCGGCAAGCACGACGAGGGCACCGATGAGGACTTTGGCTGCATCCACCGCAAGCGGAACTGAGGGCGCTGAGACAATCGGAAGCCCCGCCCACTTTAAGAGAATGCCCCGCCCACTTTAAGAGAATGCCACGCCCACTTTAAGAGAATGCCCCGCCCACTGGAAGAGGAAGCTCCGCCCTCTACCGACAAGAGAAACCCATTCCACTACAACCCCCCTCCCCACTTCTTTTGAAATAAATTGGAGTGGCTGATATTGGTTAGCAGTTTTCCGGTATACATAAAAAAACAAAGTGGAAAACGGAAAAAGGCTAGGAAATTTAAAAAAAAAGCTTGTACTGTAACTAGGACTAGTTTTAGTTACTTTGAATCCAAATCCTTGGTGGAGGGGGATATGAGAATGAGAGAGATAGAGTGAAAGAGAGAGAGTGTCAGACGGAACTCTCAAATACTTGCCGAGTGGAAGAGGTTGAATGTGTGACAAGATCGCGAAAGATTTGGATTAATTAGCCTCACAAGAGAACCTTGCTCTCGCTTTCGAATCATTCAAATGTTTGAAAGCGAAAGCAAGGAACTCTTGTGACGCCTAGGCCCTCCAAGGCCCTAGCCTCCCTAGATATCAAAGTTGTTCAGCCACCCTTTGGGTACTCCAATCAATTAACCATCGTAATTTGCACACATTTTGGACACCTTTCGCGGAAGGTCTGGGGAACATCGATTGGACAACCTAATTTGTATAAATTAGAATATTTCACCAATAATAATAATACTGATTGTGAGGGAAACTTGCGACTTTACGATCAAATTATAGAAAAAAATTTCATTTGACTTTTTCAAAGTCAAATCAAAAAGTAGGGAAACCCTTGTTTCCCCTGCTTTCCGGCGGGGATTAGAAGGGATCTCCTTTCTTCACGCTCTTCGCGCGAATAGAAATGCCGTCTATTTCTCTTCCGAGATCGTCGAATAAACGTAGAAAAAGACTGAAAATTCTCTCTTGTTATCGATTTTTTTGCTCTAGAATTCTCAGTCCAACTTGTATGGTTTTTTTTTCAACTTTTATTCGACCTTGTTCCGTAACCAAAAGTGAATATATTCGCGCGAAGAGCGCGAAGAAAGGAGATCCCTTCTAATCCGCCGGAAAGCAGGCGAAAGAAATGTCTTCATTCCGTTCTGTTCGCGTTCCAAAGATGGACATTTCCTTTCAGTCGGTCAACGCCTGCAAATGTCCGCCGCTGTCTGTAGGTGTCAACTCACTCGCCAAATCACGGAAGACAGTGCACCCACCATGCAAAGATGTCAACACTTTTTTCCCTCTCATAGGCCGACTGAGAGAGAGAGATGGAAAGAGAACGAGAGAAAGAAAGTTTGGGATTACGGGAGAGAGAGAGAGAGAGAGAGCGCGAGAAACCGAAAGCGTGAAAGAAAGAGAGCAATAGGGCGAGAAGAATTGTGCACGATTGAAACAAGGCCGTATGGGTAGACCTGTACCTACGACCGTGATACGCTAGAGTGATAAAGTGATAAAGGAAGTGGGCGTGGGCTATGGATGTACTCAATGTAGAAAGCCAAATGGATCTCAATTGGCTAGACGCTCGAGAGAGAGAGAGAGAGAGAGAGAGAGAGAGAGAAAGTGAGAGAGAGAGAGAGAGAAATGGAAGGGAGGGACAGAGAGAAATGGAAGAGGGAGGGAGAGATAAAAAGAGAGAATGGGAGGGAGGGACAGAAAGAAATGGAAGAGAGAGAGAGAGAGAGAGAGAAATGAAAGGGAGAGACAGAAAGAAATGGGAGAGAGGGGGAAATGGATGAGGAGAGAGAGAGAAATGGAAGAGGTGAGAGATAGTGAGAGAAGGAGAGAAAGTGCTCTAAATTTGCGCAGATTGAGAGAAACAGGAGTGATATGTCCGAATGCCTAGACAAAAAAGCTGATATTGTTAAGAGTGAGCGTGTTTAAGTGGGCCATGCATTCTCTCTTTCACTCCTCACAATCAGTGTCTCAGTTTAAATTCTCTTATATTTCTCTCTTTCTGTCTCGCTCTCTCTTTCTCTCTCTCTTTTTCCTCTCTTTTTTTCTCTCTCTTTCTCCTTTTCTCTCTATCTCTCGTCCTCTCTGTTAGTTCAATTTTCACAATCATCTCTAACATGCTCTCTGTTATTAAATTCGGCAATCACCTCTCTCGCTAACATTCTCACTGCTTAATCGACCATTTCCTCGAATTCAGACGAGCATAATGATCTATTTCAGAAAGAATTTTTAAAATGTATTTTTAGTTTTCTTAAATTAAGTAAAAACAAAAAAAGTACATCAAATGACATTGAACTTTGCATGATTTTTTTTTGTAATACTTGAAGCTTTATGTCTTCAATTTAATT
>CALZFC010000029.1:3410000-3417500 GCA_945643635.1 Allodiplogaster sudhausi
CCGGCGACGCGCGAGGAGTGCGATGCGCGCGCCAAAAGTCGCGCGCTTCCACGGAAGCGCGTCGTGTTCGAGAGTAGCGGAAATTGCTGCCTTTCGGCACCTTCTCGCCTTCAATTCCATGCTGCTCATCACCACGATTAGCAAGTCGCCTTCCTCTTTTTCCTTTTTTTTTGCTAGACTACAATCTTATTTTTCTAAATTGATGCTCCTAATCCACTTCATATCGTGTACTGTTTCCCGCCTAAATGAAGATTTACGTTTTATTTACGTATGCATTAGTCTTCCATATGAAATTCACTATTCATAACCTATCTACATATTTCTTTTATTCTTCGCTTTTACATCCACGTGTCACTGCGGTGCCGTATATAAAGTATATATATGTAAAATTTGTGCTACGTCCTGTTGTGGCCAAAATCGTTCTCCTTGGAAATCGAAAAAATAAATAAATATTACACAATTGATGGGCACAGTGTAAAATTCACCACTGACTATGAGAGTTAAATTGCTTAAGTGGAAAGGCGAAAAGTGCACAGGAAAGTAAAGCTGCATCCGCAAGTCGGCTTTCGGGTAGATCATAAAGGGATTCTTAAATTGGAAATATGTATGTATCTTGAAAATACAAAGTAAAATTACTTTAAAAAAAATGCTGTTACGCACTTGTTACATGTGCGCGTTGCATATTTATATACATGACGAAAAAGAAAGAAGAAAATGACGAAGAAGAAAGCAGTCTTGTCAATTCTTGTTCTCCCTCCTTCCGATCACAGCTGTGAGCTCGCTTCGAAAGTTGTCGACTTCATGTTGCGCACCATCGGGCAGCGCGGACTTGAAGTGGTTGATCTGAAAGAAGGATATATATATATATATATATATATATATATATATTTAGTTTATAAAAATTTGAAAAAAAATTACTCGTAGTCACGGAATAGAGTTGCATATACTTATTTATAACGAGTTCTTGTGGAGCGAGCTCATGTGAAATTGGCTATTGTTCAAGGTGATTGTTTTTTCCTGCACAAGTGTGACTGCAATCTATTAGTCAAAAGTTTAATATATCAAAACTTGATCTCATTAAGACTTTTAAAGATTATTAACCAAGGAATGGTCAGAAACCCTGGAAACCAAAATTAATAGTTTTTGGCCCATCGTTAAAGGAGGTCATAAAAAGATGCGGAATCGAAAAAAAAACATTCGAGAATGCACTTATACAAAAAGAAAAAAAAGTTGTACCGAAGTGGTATCGAACTCGCGCCCAAAAAACTTCAGCCAAGCCCACTATCCACCATGCCACACTCCGTTGTTTAAAATCTTAAAACAGTTTTTAACATAGCTATTTCACAAGCAGCAAAACTTTCATGAAACTTTAAAGGGTTTTAAATTTTTTTTTGTATATCGATTCAGCTGTTTATTTTTCGATTCCGCATTTTTTATGACCTCCTTTAACGATGGACCAAAAACTATTAATTTTGGTTTCCATTGTTTCTGACCATTCCCTGGTAAGATACTATAATATTTAATTAATTAATTAATTACTAATCGAAAGAAGCACCTTGAAGAGAGCGTTCCTCGCTTCTTCTCGATTGTCCGCGAGTGTTGCAATGGCGTGTTCGAGCGAGACATTCACGACAGAGACGCTCTCCGCTGACGCATCGTCCAGCCATGAAGACATCCCTGTATACTTACATATTCTTTTCCTTTTCTTAGTTCTTTTTCTTCTCAGATCACATTTTTTTTAGAAGAGGATGGCTTTTTTCCTATCTTGTTCTCTTTTGCGACACCCATACTGTATTCCAGTTTATGATTATATGTTATTATCATAGTAAATCCATGCAATGCAAAGCGATAAAGAATATACATACATATATGTGTATAAAAATAGGAATAATATTTATTCAAAAACAAGGGACTTTATCCCCAAATTGACAAGCAGAAATGTAAGTAAGAAAAGTAGGGCATTAATTAAAGCATTTAAATTATAGCTGCATATCTAGTACATACAGTGCCGTGCAAAATTCTATTTACTTTTAGTATTTCATTCATAACTTCCTTCAACCTTCATGAAAGTCAATGAAATTTTCAGGGTTACTTTTTTATGCTGTTAGACGTATAGTCGCAGAGTATTGGTTTCATTGATCAACTATAAAGCCAGAAAAAAATCAATAACGCAAATCATCCGGGTTGCACATTTAGGAACGCTGAACCAAATGGGTTATTTCTTTAATATTTGGATAGATTTTATTGGATTAATGGTTTATTTATAATCTAGAACATCTCTGCTATATGTTTTTTTGTCTAATTGCTTTTTAATCACATCTCGTTACATGCTGCCAGCCTTCAGTTCGCGATCCATGCACTCAGCCAGAGATGCAGAAGGTTCAGAAGCATAAAATCGATCATTTACCACTATGCCTACAGCGACAATGATTTTAATATATTCACAATACATCACTGTACTAACTCAGATGGTTACTCGACCTGTGGAAATTAGATGCTAACTATTTGTGCACATTTTGAACGCCGAGGTCAACATTGGTCCGCAGCGCAGACGTGCTAAAAGTGATGTTGTGTTGGGGTCCGTGTATCAAAAGCGATTTTGTCAAATCATAGCTATTAGGCTTTTATATCTTTAGAAGTTCTATTTCATCCCTGACTTCATGAACACAGTAGATACAGTAGATCGTTTGAATGTACCCCTGGCATAAGGTTGCACTGTTTATTGGCAGCTGTCTGTTCTAGATCAATCACAATTTTAAAATAGCAATTTGAGAGTAAGACTATTGATGAACACTGCTGTATCGGTTAAAGTGATTTATGACTCGATCAAAACACTTTCGGGTTAAGATTCCTGGCTAAAAAATGGGAGTTGAACTGGCTCAGCGTGCGTGTGCGCCTGTAGATGTACACTCAACTGTGAATGGGATTACGAAGCGGAGAAATGGATCTCAATCGGTGAGGAGAGAGAGAGAGAGGAGAAAGAGGGAGAGGGAGAGAGTGAGGAGAGAGAGGATGGAAGGGAGAGAGAGAAATGGAAGAGAGAGAGAGAGAGAGAGAGAGAGAGAGAGAGAGCGAGAGAATGGAAGGGGGAGGGAGAAATGGAAGAGGGAGAGGGAGAGAGAGGGAATTGAAGGGAGAGAGTGAAATGGAAGAGGGACAGAGAGAGAATTGAAAGAAGAGATAGAAATGGAAGCGAGAGAGAGAGAGAGAGGGAGAGAGAGGGAGAAGCTAGCTAAATGGATATCAATTGGCGAGACGGCCCGAGAGAGAGATTTGCGCTGATTGTGATAAACAGGAATTACTGACACCTCCCTCGATTGGGGACAATTGGTAGGAATGGAAATGACAAAGGTGGAAAGAATTGGTGAAAAAGGCCCTTTTTGACACTGGCTCGAAGTGTGATCCAGAACGACTAATTAATTAATTGTCAATGAGTCCTCTAAATAAATGGCATCCTAAAAGGTATATGACTTCATTAGCGTAGTATCTCTCGTCAATATCACCGGACATACTCAGAGATGATACTAGTTTCACCGCCCCCTTATCATCTGCACAAAATGCGCAAAGGGCCGGTCAACGGAGTGGTGTGGGATGGATGGAGATCGACACCAGTTTGTGTGAATTGACTCCTTTAAATTTTGTTTTCTTGCATGAAACTTCGATCTCGCAATTCTTTCTCTTTAGGTCGAGGCTCTCTGTCTCAACTCGGGTCCTTTCTTTTTCTCATTCTCTTTTTCTCCATCTTCTTCTCTCTTTCTCTCCCTCCATTCTCTCTTTCTTTCCTCTCTCCCACTTTCCCACCCTCTCTCTCTATCTCTGTCTCTCTCTCTCTCTCTCTCTCTCTCTCTCTCTCTCTCTCTCTCTCTCTCTCTCTCTCTTCTCTCTCTCTCTCTCTCTCTCTCTCTCTCTCTCTCTCTCTCTCTCTCTCTCTCTCTCTCTCTCTCTCTCTCTCTCTCTCTCTCTTCTCTCTCTCTCTCTCTCTCTCTCTCTCTCTCTCTCTCTCTCTCTCTCTCTCTCTCTCTCTCTCTCTCTCTCTCTCTCTCTCTCTCTCTCTCTCTCTCTCTCTCTCTCTCTCTCTCTCTCTCTCTCTCTCTTCTCTCTCTCTCTCTCTCTCTCTCTCTCTCTCTCTTCTCTCTCTCTCTCTCTCTCTCTCTCTCTCTCTCTCTCTCTCTCTCTCTCTCTCTCTCTCTCTCTCTCTCTCTCTCTCTCTCTCTCTCTCTCTCTCTCTCTCTCTCTCTCTCTCTCTCTCTCTCTCTCTCTCTCTCTCTCTCTCTCTCTCTCTCTCTCTCTCTCTCTCTCTCTCTCTCTCTCTCTCTCTCTCTCTCTCTCTCTCTCTCTCTCTCTCTCTCTCTCTCTCTCTCTCTCTCTCTCTCTCTCTCTCTCTCTCTCTCTCTCTCTCTCTCTCTCTCTCTCTCTCTCTCTCTCTCTCTCTCTCTCTCTCTCTCTCTCTCTCTCTCTCTCTCTCTCTCTCTCTCTCTCTTTCTCAACCACGTAGCCATCAAACTCAAAGTGCGACGAAGCAAAGAGAAGTGCGTTTTCTTTGAAAATGCTGCTCTTTGCCATTGTCTCTGTCTGCAAGTTGCGATCATTTGATGGCGCCCCTCTCTAAAATCACTGAGCATTGATCTACACATTTAATTAAGTATTTTACAAAGGTAAAACGAGATCAATGTTGCAAAAAAACAATAACAGCCCAAAAAACACTGATGAACGTTGATAATGATGCAAAATGTTTGTTTATTTATTCAGAGGGAGAAAAAAAAAGACCACCAATAGATTGCATAGCTAATTGTGTAAATAATTTGCGCAAAGCAGCTAAATAAACTATTCGTGGAGAGAAAAAGAAGAAGCTTTGATTAGAATTCGATCACATTTGTGCAGAAGTTGCCAGTGAATGATTTATGAATGTGTGCATGAGTGATCTCTTCTTGATCTGCGAGCCAAGAATGGAATTAGAACAGACTAAAGCACAAAAGTACAAAATCTCTCTGTCTCTCTTTCTCCCTCTCGCTCTCTCTCTCTCTCTCTCTCTCTCGCTTTCACTCTTCCTCCTCTCACACACCCACTCTCCCTCTCTCTCTCTCTCTCTCTCTCTCTCTCTCTCTTTGATCTGTCATTTAAAGGCAGACTCTTGAGAGTGGTTCATGTCAGTTGTGCCGTTCTCATTTTCAGCTCGATCTACACACAGGTTCATGAATGTTTTTTCTCTCGCAAAAATCATCAGTTTTATGAGTTGTTTTTGCCGGTTTGCAATAAAAGCATGCCTCATGAAGCTGTTCGCAGGGTAGCTTATTGTTAGAGGAATATTTAAAAATATTCGTCAACGATGAGAAGCATCAGCCTTGAACTATCATACATATGCATATAAAAATGCCTAGCGTAAAATAGACTCTCCATTGGCATTCCACAGCTCTTTAGAATTTTGTTTATTTTTATTAAATTTTCGTGTTTTAATTTTTGATATCATTTAATTGCTACTTTCACATGACCAACAACAGGCAAAATTGCACTTTTCTTTAATTTGTTAAAAAAAATCCTATTCAATTTTATTTCTGATGCTTTTTTTTGTATAGCAATGCGACTCTTCGCATTCTTCTTGCTGTTCGCCATTGCGATGGCGAGCGTTGTTGGTGATACAGAAAAGGTAAGAAGACAAATCAAAGTGCAGGAGGGGTGTTGGCATAGGCCCCATGACTGTGTGGAAACACAGAAAGTATCGCTTGGCAACAGTTTCACCCTCTCACTTTTGTAGTTTTCTGAAAGTCGTTTTTTTTTTCAAACCTCATTTTTATGAAACTCAAAGGCGGTCTGCTTGAGACTTTTCCTGACCATTGTCTCAATCGAATTATAGGCGTCCCATTGCAATGAGACGCCTTTATTTTTCACTGATGGGGCTCCTTTATTTCTCATGGGACGCCTATAATTCGATACTAGAATAGAGCCGGCAAATATGTATGTAATAACATTCACCCATTAACCCATTCACCTATTCACCCAGTGTTCCCAACATTCACCCACATGGTAAAATCGATAGCGGCGGCGATTGTGCCATTTGGGAGAATATATGGATGAATAATGCTGGGTGAATGGCTAATTTTTTTAAATTCGCGCCTTTTTTCCTTGTGCCAGGAAAAAAGGCGCGAATTCAAAAATGAGTTTTTGGCTCTATTCCAAAAATGTCTTATTTCGACTACACAGGAGTGCTATCCGGCGACGCGCGAGGAGTGCGATGCGCGCGCCAAAAGTCGCGCGCTTCCACGGAAGCGCGTCGTGTTCGAGAGTAGCGGAAATTGCTGCCTTTCGGCACCTTCTCGCCTTCAATTCCATGCTGCTCATCACCACGATTAGCAAGTCGCCTTCCTCTTTTTCCTTTTTTTTTGCTAGACTACAATCTTATTTTTCTAAATTGATGCTCCTAATCCACTTCATATCGTGTACTGTTTCCCGCATAAATGAAGATTTACGTTTTATTTACGTATGCATTAGTCTTCCATATGAAATTCACTATTCATAACCTATCTACATATTTCTTTTATTCTTCGCTTTTACATCCACGTGTCACTGCGGTGCCGTATATAAAGTATATATATGTAAAATTTGTGCTACGTCCTGTTGTGGCCAAAATCGTTCTCCTTGGAAATCGAAAAAAAAAATAAATATTACACAATTGATGGGCACAGTGTAAAATTCACCACTGACAATGAGAGTTAAATTGCTTAAGTGGAAAGGCGAAAAGTGCACAGGAAAGTAAAGCTGCATCCGCAAGTCGGCTTTCGGGTAGATCATAAAGGGATTCTTATAATTAAATAGGCCACGATGCAGCAAACCATGTTTTTGGGGAGGAACATAAGTATGTCGAAGAGCAAGACCTAAAGAACCATTTAATAATTCTTTATTTGTACCACCGCCCCCCAGTCCAGTTTAAATTCCTTGAAATCTTCTTCTCTCTTTCTCTCTGATCTATCACACTTTCTCTTGCTCTGCTCTCTAATCTCTCTCTCTCTCTCTCTCTCTTGCTACGCATTTTTTTTCACTCTAGGCTTTCTCTCTCTTTCTCCGATCCGAGAGGTTGGGTCCGATGGTCCGTGCCGTGCCAAAAATGTTAGAGGGCCGTTGGCCACCTCTGACCATTAATGTGAGTAAGGTAAGCACACCATAACTCACCTCTAAAGTTTCTCCTTTTAGCCAAGAGTCCACCTCTCGCCCTTGTGTCACGCATAGAGATTGAGTTTGTTCACTCATTTGAAAAGGTTAACATAATGCATCTCGTTTGGAACGGATCAGATTTACTCCAGTTTGACTTTTGAGAAATGTTTTTTTTTTAATTTCCAGTTTTTTGAATACATTATAAATGGAACCCCTGTTATTCGAGAACATTTTTGGTGTCTATCCAACCTGTTCTACCAAGGGTGGGTGTTCGTCCTTTCTTCCATGTCTGCGTGGGAGGGTTACTACGTCCGTTCAGACGTGCTCAATGCTGCAAATATCCTTCCAACCAGT
>CALZFC010000029.1:3420000-3467500 GCA_945643635.1 Allodiplogaster sudhausi
GAGTTCTTGTGGAGCGAGCTCATGTGAAATTGGCTATTGTTCAAGGTGATTGTTTTTTCCTGCACAAGTGTGACTGCAATCTATTAGTCAAAAGTTTAATATATCAAAACTTGATCTCATTAAGACTTTTAAAGATTATTAACCAAGGAATGGTCAGAAACCCTGGAAACCAAAATTAATAGTTTTTGGCCCATCGTTAAAGGAGGTCATAAAAAGATGCGGAATCGAAAAAAAAACATTCGAGAATGCACTTATACAAAAAGAAAAAAAAAGTTGTACCGAAGTGGTATCGAACTCGCGCCCAAAAAACGTCAGCCAAGCCCACTATCCACCATGCCACACTCCGTTGTTTAAAATCTTAAAACAGTTTTTAACATCGCTATTTCACAAGCAGCAAAACTTTCATGAATCTTTAAAGGGTTTTAAATTTTTTTTGTATATCGATTCAGCTGTTTATTTTTCGATTCCGCATCTTTTTATGACCTCCTTTAACGATGGACCAAAAACTATTAATTTTGGTTTCCATTGTTTCTGACCATTCCCTGGTAAGATACTATAATATTTAATTAATTAATTAATTACTAATCGAAAGAAGCACCTTGAAGAGAGCGTTCCTCGCTTCTTCTCGATTGTCCGCGAGTGTTGCAATGGCGTGTTCGAGCGAGACATTCACGACAGAGACGCTCTCCGCTGACGCATCGTCCAGCCACGAAGACATCCCTGTATACTTACATATTCTTTTCCTTTTCTTAGTTCTTTTTCTTCTCAGATCACATTTTTTTTAGAAGAGGAGGGCTTTTTTCCTATCTTGTTCTCTTTTGCGACACCCATACTGTATTCCAGTTTATGATTATATGTTATTATCATAGTAAATCCATGCAATGCAAAGCGATAAAGAATATACATACATATATGTGTATAAAAATAGTAATAATATTTATTCAAAAACAAATGACTTTATCCCCAAATTGACAAGCAGAAATGTAAGTAAGAAAAGTAGGGCATTAATTAAAGCATTTAAATTATAGCTGCATATCTAGTACATACAGTGCCGTGCAAAATTCTATTTACTTTTAGTTTTTCATTCATAACTTCCTTCAACCTTCATGAAAGTCAATGAAATTTTCAGGGTTACTTTTTTATGCTGTTAGACGTATAGTCGCAGAGTATTGGTTTCATTGATCAACTATAAAGCCAAAAAAAAATCAATAACGCAAATCATCCGGGTTGCACATTTAGGAACGCTGAACCAAATGATTTATTTCTTTAATATTTGGATAGATTTTATTGGATTAATGGTTTATTTATAATCTAGAACATCTCTGCTATATGTTTTTTGTCTAATTGCTTTTTAATCACATCTCGTTACATGCTGCCAGCCTTCAGTTCGCGATCCATGCACTCAGCCAGAGATGCAGAAGGTTCAGAAGCATAAAATCGATCATTTACCACTATGCCTACAGCGACAATGATTTTAATATATTCACAATACATCACTGTACTAACTCAGATGGTTACTCGACCTGTGGAAATTAGATGCTAACTATTTGTGCACATTTTGAACGCCGAGGTCAACATTGGTCCGCAGCGCAGACGTGCTAAAAGTGATGTTGTGTTGGGGTCCGTGTATCAAAAGCGATTTTGTCAAATCATAGCTATTAGGCTTTTATATCTTTAGAAGTTCTATTTCATCCCTGACTTCATGAACACAGTAGATACAGTAGATCGTTTGCATGTACCCCTGGCATAAGGTTGCACTGTTTATTGGCAGCTATCTGTTCTAGATCAATCACAATTTTAAAATAGCAATTTGAGAGTAAGACTATTGATGAACACTGCTGTATCGGTTAAAGTGATTTATGACTCGATCAAAACACTTTCGGGTTTAGATTCCTGGCTACAATGTCATCGTACTACTCTATGCCAAGGGTCCATTCAAAACGATCTACTGTATCTTGTGAGTTCATGAAGTCAGGGATGAAATAGGACTTTAAAAGATATAAAAGCCTATTAGCTATTATTTGAGATAGGCAAAATCGCTTTTGATGCACGGACCTCAACACAACATCACTTTTAGCACGTCTGCGCTGCGGACCAATGTTGACCTCGGTGTTCAAAATGTGCAAAAATAGTTAGCACCTAATTTCCAGAGGTCGAGTAACAATCTGAATTAGTTTAGTGATGTATTGTGAATATAGTAAAATCATTATCGCCGTAGGCGTAGTGGTAAATGATCGATTTTATGCTTCTGAACCTTCTGCATCTCTGGCTGAGTATATGCTTCTGAACCTTCTGCATCTCTGGCTGAGGGGGATCGCGAACTGAAGGCTGGCAGCATGTAACGAGATGTGATTAAAAAGCAATTAGACAAAAAACTTATAGCAGAGATGTTCTAGATTATAAATAAACCATTAATCCAATAAAATCTATCCAAATATTTAAGAAATAACCCATTTGGTTCAGCATGCCTAAATGTGCAACCCGGATGATTTGCGTTATTGATTTTTTTTTCTGGCTTTATAGTAGTTCAATGAAACCAACACTCTGCGATTATACGTCTAACAGCATAAAAAACAACCCTGAAAATTTCATTGACTTTCATGAAGTTTGAAGGAAGTTATGAATGAAAAACTAAAAGTAAATAGAATTTTGCACGGCACTGTATGTAAATCCGCCAAGTACATACACATACATCTAAATGGCAAAAGAGAAAGATTTAAATAATTAAATAATAAAAAAGGACAATAGAGTAATATTGCTGACTATGAGAGATACAAAAATGTTGCAAGTTTTCACCTTTTGTTTTCGTTGTTGTGTAACAGAGAGTGGTGAGTTAAAAATAAAAGCGTAACGACGCACAAAAGGAAAGGCCGGAAAATCTCTCTTAATTCCAAATAATAAATGAGTAGAGAATACGAGAGAATGAATAATGTGAATGGGAGGAGTGAAAAGTGAATATCGGGAAATGATGACAGGGGATAGAGATACAATGATGTACCGCCAAAATGGCCGATTTTAAACGCTACGCGCGCAATGTTCCAAATGGCACGCAAGTCGTAGCTCGTTGGGAAGTAAAATATATGAAAAGATCTTTATATATTTAGAATCCTCTTGTTTTGTCATATCCAGCAAACTGTGATTGAGGGTACGGTGACCATATTTAAAATAAAGCTCAAAGATTAGAGCATGGCGCCTTACTAAAACTTCAAAGTCATTTTACTCCTTTCCAACTCATATTTGGAATGAAGTAATATTTGTGCTGTATGTGGAATTTAATTTCCTTTTCAACGAAAACAGAATCAATATGGTCCAAGGTGTCTGCGATGAGATATTTAATGCGCGCTGATTGGAACATTTCGGCCATTTTGGAGGAACATCACTGTACATACATAGATAGAGAAGGTGCTTATCACTCAAACAAACCTATAGCATTCTTTGAGCTCTCTCTCTCTCTCTCACAAAAGATTTCTGATATTTTCAGAAATAGTAAAGATGATATTTTTCCTGATCTTAACCTTCAGAAAATGAACGGGGGCCGATGAGGGCATGGAGTAGGCGGAGATCAACACACCTTGAGATCTTCTGCTCACCTATCGCCACGTAGTTGCTCTTCAGACAACCTATTTCTCTTCTTTCTTGTTCTCATTCTCTTTCTTCTCTCTCTTTTTCTCTCACTCTCTCTCTCTCTCTCCCTTTATAGCTTCTCCTTCGCTCATGGTATCTAGAAAACGAATTCATGGTGTCTTTTTCGAAGCGCCATCCACCCCGCCCTTCTACTATCACAGGCATATGATGATTGATGGGCCTCGCTGTCTCGGCTTCCTTTCCCCTTCCCCGGTTGTTTTTCTAACCCCTCTCGCCGGCCCAAGAGAACGCCGCTCTGCACACGCACTCACCACTCGCTCTTTAGTCCTCACAACAAGCCAGTGGCCAGACAACGCGTGTTTGGACGCCTCCTTCTCATAGCCATATTTTATACATATATATCTAATAAACAATGTATTTTCAAGGAATACAATAGTTATTTTTATAGAGCACAATTAGTATTATCTAAAAGTGCACAAAGCTGAAGAAGCAGCATCGTAAAAGGAGCACTCGGATGCTGCCCAGCAGCTCGGATGCCAAATGCTGGAAGTGAAAAAGGAAAAATAAAAATAAAAACTAAATTTTGAATTCGCGCCCTTTTGCCTGATAATATTGCATAAGAAGGAGTAGATAATCTTTTTCTTCTTCTTCTTGTTCATACGTTTTTTTTATGCTGTAGCATATCATGAATGGAGCATGCCGATAATCAATCAACCTTGTAATCTCATATTGAATTTCCCTCTCTCGCTAAATCACACTCCGCGCGAAGCAAAAAGGCGGCGAATTCAAGCGTGAGTCTGATGGGCGCTCTTTAAAGTGTGTGTGATTAGATGAGAGATTTCTGTAATGTATAACATTTGTAAAGATAAAAAAAAATTAAAATTAAAATTACAATTAAAATAATGATTTAAAAAAGAAGCAAAAACACTTACATTTGCAATGGAAACCAGCGATAGCATGCGTGCGATACGTCCGATGACGTCATTGCTCGAATCGTTGCACAAGCCATCTGCCCGATACTTCTCAGCCAGTTGGCGTTGCAGCGACGCGACCACTCGCTCACCGACAACGCCACAGGAATCTGATTTTGTCTCTTATATTTATCATTATATATATATTTTTTTTTTTGAATTTTGTTTATGTACCGTTTAATTGATATTATTGTTTTCTTTTTCCATCCTGTTTGTTTTCCAAAGCGAACAAAATTATTTTAAATAATTAATTAACAGTTATGTTTTTTTTAATCTACCTACATAACATGTTAAGAAAAGGATGGGAAAAAATTGAAGCGCAGAAAATGCACCATTCGACCAGAGGACCAGCCCGAGCAGGACAGAAAGCTCCGTTTCGGAGAGACGCAGACGTTGCAGAAGAGGCTGGCATGCAGAATGTATTGCTGAGAGATTCCTGAGAGAAAGATGGAGAGTGAATCTGAGAGAGAGAGAGAAAGAGAGTGAATCAGAGAGAGAGAGAAAGAGAGAGAGAGAGAGAGAGAGAAAGAGAGAACGAGAGTTGAAGAGAGTAGTGATACATGTACATATATGCATAAAGAGAGAGCATAGATAAAGAGATAGAAGAGACTGCATATACATATTTTCAGTCACCGCCTGAATTCTTCGTTGTTCTTTCGTTACTACTTCAACAACAGTCACACTACTTCCGCAAGCTCGCTCATGCTGAATAACTTCTTCTTACAAATCGCCTCTTTCTCACTCCTTGACTTACAAAGTAATCAAAATAATACACACACAAACGTCTGTCCCCTTTCTTCTTGTGTAAAGTAATGCGGAAGAAAACGAAGAAGACAAAAACACTGCCACACCTTGTCAAATCTCGGACTGTCTCTTCGCTGCCAAAATATCGATCGATCTCCTCAAGCTTAAGCTGGACATGGAAGGCGACGAAGATTCTGAATTATTATTTTTTTTATGATTACAATATAAATAAATATATATATATATATTTATATTGTAATCATAAAAAAAAAAAATATATATATATATATATATATGATTTAAGAGAGATTGTGTGCACCAAGGATCTGAAATGTCGCAAATTTACAAGTTTTAAAATTCATTATAGATTAAACTTGTAAATTTGAAAAATAATAATAGCATCGACTCTTGCCTCTCTCTTGCCTTGTCGGGAAACAGATTCGACATGCGAGCGAAGCTCTCGAGAAGCCCGCCAACCAGGGCCATGTGCACAAGCATGTGCTCCTTAAAAAATTTTTTTTAAATTCCCGCCACAATCCCTTTAAATGCGATATAGATTGCTTTCATGAACAGAAGATAACTCGCCTGTTCTAGGGTGCCAAGACGACTGAACTCATCAAAGGACTCGACGCAGAACGTGTGCAGAGAGTGCGCGGCTGCGCCGTAGACCTCTCGTAACAGAACAGCGAGACCATGCTGCTAATTATGAAACAATTAAATATTTAAGGAATTGTTTGGAAAAAATTCTTTTAAATAATTCTGCATTAATTTGTGCGCACATATATGTATGTAGCTGGGCAATTTAGCTGTTAATGGCTAAATTGCCCACCTATATATTATATATCCTCTTTGCTGTTAATGCCTAGACTCTTCACCTTGACAGCTTAAAAAAAAATCATCGCTCCTTCAAGGTGAAAAAACCAATTTTTCTTCCTTTTCAGCTAAACAAAAAATTGTAGTAATATCTTTCTGACTCTTGCCCAGAGATGTCAACGGGCCTAACATTTTTGGGCCGGCCCGGCCCATCGGGCTAAAACTCTCGGCCAGGCCCGGCCCGTACTTTTCCGGGCCTTTTAATTTTGGGCCCGGCCCGGCCCGGCCCGCACACAGAAAACATATTCGTAAAATTGGTGATCCGCCGAAAGGGCTAAGTAAATATTCGTAGAATCTAGCTTTTCGGGCGCGGAGGTTTGCGCCCAAAGGAAGTATTCGTTGTACGTATCACAACAAACAGTTCAAAATTACATTTAAAAATTCATTACTGGTAAATGCCTGAAGTAATTCTATAGAATGAAACTCCGATTAATAGATCTTTTTACGCTCTATGCAAATAAAAATGTCCCCAAAAAGTGCATTCTGACTGTAAAGCCGAAAGAGAGGCTTAAATATTTTGACAACGTAAAACAAGATTAAAAATTGTTGAACCAAAAAGAAATGTATGGGAAAGTTGTTCGCCTTCGCGAAAGCTATCGATTGATATACGTATGACGTGTGTAGCTTGTATTCCGAGCATGAAGCCATACAGCTCCAAGCACCCCCCGCCTATGAGAGAGTTGGAGAAAGAGAGAGAGAGAGAGCGAGAGAGCGAGAGACTCATTGCCTGAGGAGAGAGAGAGAGTGAGAAAAATGGGGTAGATAAAGCTTTTTTCTCTCTCTCTCTCTCTCTCTCTTTCTCTCTTACTGTCTCGTTTCTCTCACAGCAGCCTTTTTGTAAAGAAATGCAAAATCAGAAGCACCGAATCCTTAAGAAATAATGGCATTTTTTAAAAGAAAAGGATGAGAGAGGGAGAATGCGATGCGTAAACCATACAAACTTATTACATACATATTACGATTTGAACGCCTTTATCGATCGGTTAAAATTGATTTTTTTTTCCATTTTCTTTCTATCGTTCTGTATATCTCCCTCTCTTTCTCTCTCTCTCTCTCTCTCTCTCTCTCTCTTCTCTCTCTGTCTCTCTCTCTTTCTTTCTCTCTCTCTCTCACTCTCTCTCTGTCTCTCGGCATTGCATGCTGATCGATCGTATGCGAGCCAACTTGAAAGGCTGCATACATCTTTCTTTCTCTGGCCTTCTTCTCTGTTTCTCGCCTTCTTTCTCTGTCTGTCTGTCTCTGACTGTCTGTCTCTGTCTGTCTCTGTCTGTCTGTCTCTGTCTGTCTGTGTGTCTCTCTCTCTCTCCCTCTCTCTCTCTCTCATTCTAATAGCTGCTAATCGATCGCAAAGACGACTGCAGTTTCATATATCATAGTAAAATGCCCCTTTTTCCATAAATCAACCATTCCGGATGGCCCCGGAGAAACAGGCTCTACGAAATCGGTCTCTTCATCTGTGCCAAGTTGGCTGTGCCAAAAGTCATTTCTTAGAGTTTTACCGCTTGAATGGATACATAATATTACAAAATTGAACAAAGAGTAACTTGTTAACTCTCTGAACTCATTAGAACCGCCTTTCTGTGTAGAATCTAATGACATAGAGAGAGAGCGACTTTTCGGTCTCTTTATAGCGTTCACAGCAAAAGAAACACAAAAACTCACAAATCTCAGAAACAGTCGTTTCTGCGCTCAATTCAATCAATATGGTCTCTCTCTCTCTTCCTCTCTCTCTCTATTTTACTCTCTCTCTCTCTCTCGGTGTTTCGCTCCCTCGCTCCCTCTCTCCTTCTCTCCCTCCCTCTCTCTCTCTCCCTTCTCTCTCTCTCTCTCTCTCTCTCTATCCGCAGCGAGCAAAACAAGGGGGGGTGCATGCATACATCTCTGCGCATATGTCATATTCCCCCCCCTATCACTAGGTTATCCAATGCCGAATGGTGCATGGGTGGGTTGGTGGCCTCATGGTTAACGTGGGAAAATTGCGCGCGAGGGGTGGTGGTTCGGGTCCGGTCAGGAGCAAAATGTCTTTCTCTCTCTCTCTCTGTCTACTTTCAGGTACAAGCAACGACGACGACTCCCAACATCACAACGGATTACAGGTTAGCTAAATTATCGACTTTTGCGAACTTTATTGGCATTTTATTCTATTTCTCTGCTATTTTGTTCACCAAACGGTCGAAAACCCAAAAGAAAGAAAATTAGCTAACCTCATCCGCAGGATGGTGGGCAGCGATGAGAGAGAGAGAGAGAGAGAAAGAGAGAGAGAGAAAGAGGGAGAGAGAGAGAAATAGCAACTTTCATCAATTGGATGCGAAAAGTAGCACAAATGGGTGTAAAACTAATTATAACGGACGAAAGAGGAGCAGACTTGGCACGAAAATGACAGAGAGGATGTAGCAGACTGTCTGCTAGGTAGATATCAAGAAAAATTTCGAAAAAATTCAGATAAACAGCTTTAAACTGTTCAAAAAATGGCAAAAATTAATTGCGCCTGGGTGATCCGGCTGCCCGCGGCGACATTCTACAAATACTTCCTTTGGAGACACTAATTCTCCCTGCGGTATTCATGAATAGTTTAGTGTTACGTTAATCACAATAATATATTCGTACCTCCTTTCGTGATATATCACGAAAATTTTTTCCGGCCCGGCCCGATTTTCAAGCTGAACTGATTTTTCTTTAAAAAATTTTTTTCAAGTGACTTTCTTCAATATTTTTTGCTGATTTATCATCTTCCTTTTTTTTTTCTTCAAATGGCAAATCCTTGAATGATTGTTCATTAACTGATTTTCTTCAAGTGATTTTGGAGGTGTAGTTATCTCACAGTAAGTCGATGAACATATTGAAGAGTGAAACTGTTGTTCGCTTTGAAATTCAGTCTTTTAATTATTTAGACCTCTTGACACGAACTTCAATTACTCCGTTGTTCAGAAACCCAGTAGTGCATTAAGAAATCATGGTGTTCACTACGTCAATGCTTACCATTGAGGGGGACTCTGTATACAAAGTGGTAAAAATAAGCTCACTTAAAAACTTCAACATTAAAAAATTATCGTAAGAAGAATTATTTGAAGGAAATCATTCAAGGAATTGCTCTTTCAAGAAAAATCAGCAAAACATTTGAAGAAAAATCATGGGAATATTTAAAAACCAGTTGACCATACACTAATTTCTCAAATAATCGGGCCCAATCGGGCCCACGGGCCGGGCCCACGGAATGTTGGGCCCGCCGGCCCATCGGGCCGGGCCGGGCCGTTGACACCTCTGCTCTTGCCTCGCCGCCATCCAATTCCAAGGCGGCTTTCTCGTGATTCTGCACCAACTGCCTCTCGGCATCCTCGCGCGCATCACACATTGTTCTTAAAAAAATATTTAAAAAAAATTAAATTTGGAGATTATTTTTTTTATACTATAGCATTAAATATTCGTGAAATGTTTATGTAATATGACATCTTTATTTCTATTTGCAATTAAATGTATAATTTTTTTATGTCCCTTCACTTTTCTTCCCGGACGAACCGGTAGTTTTGCAGCAGACGACTGAGCAACGGCTTCTCAAGGGTCGAAGCTGTTGCTGGACTCGATGAAGAACTCGTCGTTAATGACACGTGTGGCTCCATCTAGATACAAAACAAAAAAAAACATCATCACAATAACTGGCTTCCTTTAACGAAAAAAGAGAGAAGCACAGATTGCTAAAGGAAAGAAAGTTTTAAAAAAAAAGAAGAAGAAGATCAAAAAAACCTCTTTTGCGCCTGCGGCATCTTCACTCTCCGCTTGAATGTACTGCAGGACGTCTGAAGGGTATTTATTTTCTATCTTCTTAATTATGCAACACAACAATAAAAAATGGCAAGAAAGTACCTATTGCATTAAAATTACGATATATTACTTTAAAAAATAAATAAAAATAATAAATAAATAAATAAGACTAAGCCAACTTTCACGCTTCATGCCCGAATCAAAGCACTTTTGAAGGCGACATCCACTGCAGACTCGACGATCATCTGAATTTTGTTTTGCAGTTTTATTTTATTTTAATTTTATTTTGTTTTAAATAAATAATTATTTAAAGTCAAGATTATATGTTTTTTTAAATAAATTATTATTTAATCTAAAGTTAAGTATCCCTCTGCTGACATCCCCGAAGGAGGCACTTCTGAGCAGCGGAGCACGTCCGCTCTCTGTTCGATAGAATCGCTCGTCTGCATACACAAATAGAGAAGCTTATGGTAAGAGTAAAAGTGTTCATTTCGATCTATTCTCAACTTCTCTATGCTTGCCTGAAGAAATGCGAGCAGGGCCTGCAGACGCGACCGCCGTAGCGGAAGCCTTTGGCTGGATGGCCACACACGCCACACGTCGTCATCCTTTGTGGAGTACCTGAGAAAACTCGCTTTTGAACTTGCTATTGAATTCGCGCGCTCTTGCCGGACATTCTGATTGGTATTCATGGCCACCAATGCCATTCAATTCATCTTAATCTTTAACTGAAAACCATTTATCAAATATAAGAGTACAACGAAAATTGAACGAATATGACAAAAAATAAAAGTACAAAATGAGAAAAGTAAACTAATATAACAAGCTCATAACTGTCTAGAATGTAAAATTTGGAAGTGAAGAAATTGTTTCGTAGAAAGTCACTGGGTCTACGATGTGGCGAGATTGCAATCTTGCGCTCTACATTCGACGATTCTTTCTCTAATTCCATACTCTTTTCTTTCCGCCCGTACATTGTCATTTCTCTCTCTCTTTCTCTCGCTCTCTCTCTCTCTCTCTCGAATCTTTCCCTTGATGCTCTCTCAGTCTCTTTCTATCTTTTCTCACACTTTCTCTCTTTCTCTATCTCTGTCAATCTCTAACTCTCTCTCTCTCTCTGGCTCTCTGTCTCTATGTCTCTCTCTCTACTCTCTGTATCTCTTCAACCCACTCAGTACTCTTACGGCATAGTGTTATCGCACTCATGGATCAGGAGAACCAAGAAGGCTACTGCTGTCACTGCAAAATACAATTCGTTGGCTTTCACATATACATTTCTGGCAAGCAAGGCTAAATTTTTATGAAACGTATTTTTTTCAAAACAATGAGAAGAACGAGAGCCAAAATGCAGCAACTTTTTTGAGAGAACAGCCTACGGCTATCCTCTCAAAAAAGTTGCAGCATTTTGCCAAGCACTTTGTGACCAAAGAGGAGATCACTGATTTAGAATATTCCACTGCTTGCCATTTTTGACGATCATTAAAATTGTCAAAGCGCTGATCTGGCAATTTTCAGGATCGTCAATAATGGCAAACAGTGGAATATTCTAAATCCATGCCAAAAATAATAGCTTATTCGAAATTGCAGAAAAAAATTCACACTGTCTTATATACATACATGCATGTGATTCAGTCGATGCCGTGGCATCGCTACAGCCGCCGCTTCGATCGGCGTGTCCCTTGCGCCGTCCTCCCGCACTCGTCGACCGACGCCGAGTGCGGTTTCTGTCCTGGCGGTGGCGTCTCGTGAGCGCCACTGATATACTGCTCGAGGGATGCTTCGTCGAGATTCTCGGCTACACGTCGTCGTCATCGTCGCCTCTCTTTGATGGTCACGTCGAATGCTCTCTCGTGCATTCCTTTCGAGTGGCCACTAGCCGGATGACCGAGGAGAGCATCGCGCTGCATGACAACGACGACGACGACGCTTCGTCGTTGCCGCTCGACTTTGTGTGACGCTCGAAAAGTGGAAGGTGCCGGCGGCATGGCATGACGAGTGGAAGTACAACTAGAGACATGCGCGCCATGCACCATCGAATGGACGGCAGCAGCGATTGCGCGCCGATGCGTACGAGTCAGCAGCAGAGATCGCAGAGCGCTCAAGTCTCGCGAGGACACGCCCCTGAAGACGCGCGCCACTTTGCGGACGCACTCGGCCGGCCATGCTATATCGTTCGGGGCCAAGTGTTCAAAAAGGCACGCACTCTTTTCTCCACTTTACATTTTGGCTAATCAAGCTCTCTTTTTTGTTGCAAATATCGTGAAAACCAGTGAGGAAAAAACCTTTCTCAATGTTCAATCAATAAATCGTTCAGGAAATGGAATCTTATTGAATACTCAACTAACGTTTATGGAGGTGGAGGGCTAAAAACAATCTTTTCTCTCTATCTTAATGTTTCTGAATTTCGGTGTAAATAATACGTTCTTAGGTTCTTTTCTCATAGCATGTGTGGATTCGCGTAGTTTTCCACCACCTTATTCAAGGGCGCCGGTAGCGGTTGGGATGCGGAGTCGATCCAGTTCCCACCAAATGAAACTGCAAGCTGGCAGGAGCTGACCAAGACGCGACTCGAACCCTTCGTCGCTTTATCATAGTGTTCCGGATGAGCGACAGAAGGAGTCTGATGTCGCTGTCGGCTCCTTCATACTTGAGTACGTTCGCAAGTTGGTTCAGAAGGATATGCAGTCAGTGGATCCGCGGTGGTATCTATCACTTTAATTGTGAAAATTAATATAATAATTAAAATTACAAGGCAACTTCCTGGTGTTGAGCTGGTGGGGGAGAAGTTGCCGGACAACGCCTACTCCTTCAAGATGCGCCGTGTCCTCTTCGTGTGTGTAGCGACTCCCACAACACGGCATCTTGGCTGATGTTGTTTCTCTTTGCGAAAAAAAAAACATTTTTTTTTATGTAGTGGCCTTAAAATTTTTTTTATGTGCATGTAGCGAGATAGCTCTGACGCTATTTTGGCATCGATCGCCAGTGTACTGTGCGACGTGATAGCTGTTATGTCCCTGGGATATTGTATTATGTTTTTCTTTAGCCTTGGTTTTTTTTAAAAATCTATTTGTCTATTTAATGAAGAAGAAAAAATTTACCATCAAATAACTCATCGTTTTGCGATACGTTTTCTTAACTTGCTGTCTATAAATATAGAAATTTGTTTTCAAGTTTAACCGTCGAACAATCCCCAACTAACCTCGAGCGTAGGCTGCCATCTCATTGGAGGAAGCGGCGTGGACTGCTAGTTTTGTCTCTCTTCTGAACCCGGCGCCGGAGTGGCAGCTCAGGCGGAGTGTGGCCTCTTCGACTTCAATTCCCTCGTGGACATGTTTGCAACGAGCTCCCGTTGAGGATAAGAGAAAGAGAAGTTAACGGAGTACCACGGCCCCTATACCACTTCGTACTGAATGCTGCACTGACACCTAGCGTTAACTTTCTATTTCACACAGAAAACGATGTGACACGGGATGTCACAATTTGATGTCACAATAATGTACCGATTTTACTTCGGTACATATGTGTTCCACCCCATGTCACAATTTATGTTCCAAAAAATTGTGACCTCCAGTGAAACAGAAATGTGACGCGCCATGTCACAATTTTCGAGCGGTGGAGGGCAGCGTATCCCAGCAAAAATGTGACATTGCATGTCACAATTAGGCGGCAGCACATAAATTGTGACATGCTCCCACCGTTAGCTCCGCCCCTTTTGCTCTCCCTCCCCCTTCATCCATTCTTCGAATTAGTGATTCATTTACTATTATGCATGCCACTGGCATTTAATAACAAGAAGAATTATTCATTAAGTTAGTGAGACCTTCAAAAGATTACAGTAACAACTCAACACATTCACAAGGAAACAGTAACAACTAACACACTTACAAGATAACCGCGCCGAGTTAAATGAATTTGGGCTACTTAATCATGATAAAATTGAGTTACTGGTCATAAAACGACAAGAATTAATACATTCTGTAAAGACTGTTTTTCTTAGAAGGATATGTCTATGTTACCAGTTACTTTCTGAATGAATCTTGGAAATAAAAATTCGATAGTTCTAAAATGAAAGAAACGTATAGCATGAAAGCAAGTTAAAAAATGAAACAATCTTTTACTAAGATGAAAGAATGTTCTCAAGTGAAATAAACTCAAGTAAAAGAAAATTTTCAGATGTAAGAGTCAACAAAAAAATGTGATCTAATGAGATCAGACTGGCCTCTATTCGGCCATAATGGCCTCCAACTTGCGGTAGATGAGCCCTGCATCTCTTGACATGGGCTCCGGAATGCCGAGCAGATTCGCAAGAAGGGACAGCTCTTGTTTCACTTCGTGTGGGTACTCGAGGTCGAACAACCAGAAGCAAGCGAGGTAGGAGAGAAGCGCATGGGCAAGGTCTCCAGAAACCTGCAGCATGCGTATTATAAAGCAGGTAAAAAATAAATAAAAAAGCTATGAGTATAAGAATTTTTTTTAATTTGTTAAAATTAAATTTTTTTAATTTGTTAAAATTACATTTCAACTTTTTTTTTAAACAAAACATGACTGACGGTTACATCGACTCCCTCAAGAGCGATGATGAACTTGGCAGAGACATCACCGTATGCGACTATCACCGGCTGCCGGATGCCCTCATTCTTGAGTTGATCAAGAGCCGACGACGCAGAATGATGTGCCTAAGCAGCATAGTTTACACTCCTCTCGCTGTATCGTCTCTCTTTCTCGCTCCTTTTCACTCACAAGATAAGAAAAAGGCAACAGGAAACTAATGTCACTTAACTTATAAGCAATAGGTAGATATTGATTGGGAATTTGAATTGTAATAAATAACGGACCAGGAAGCGATTGTAGACGAACTTGACACGAGATGGCTTCTTCTTTTTGTCTGTATGCTCGAACAGTGCCAGCATGTTGAGTAAGAACTCGAATGTAGCGAAATCTGAGGCATACAATTATTCTCTTTTTAACAGTTCGATGAATAGTTTGGAAATACAATTGAACCTGGGTTACAAAGATAAATACTTAGTACACATGGATGCATTTTTTTCGATAACTCAAAACTTTATAAGGTTGAGAATACCGAACCATTTGTTCCAGGCGGGAAGGCGTTCGCTTCAACAAGAGATCTTCTCTTCGCTTCGGATATTACGCGCAGGGCACGCTGAGACATTGCCGGCGCAATCTTCTCTTGCAATCTCCGTGGAAAGTCTCCCGCGGAAGCGCACTTTGACGCGATGAAGTCATCGACAATCTGCAAGCAAATTCAAAAGTATATTTGTCTAATGTGAATTCCAAAAATTTTGTTCTAAACTCAAGCCATAGAGCAAGAAATAACTCATGTAAGTATAGACAAATTATTTAAATGTAAAACAAAATCCGACAAATAAAAAATCACATACGTAACGGGACTGCGCGTAGAAGGAGTAACGTGTCATTGTTGCTCGCGGAGGATTGTTCTGGCAAAAGCGTATACGACAGTTTCTAAAAAAAATTATATATCGCCATTTGTGAGAGAGCTGCTACTAGTAGTAGAATTTTACATTTTAATCTAAAGACTCTCTTATATATGACAAAATGAAATATCTGTATAACTTTAAAGACTCGAGAGACAAAAACCTCTTCTGCTTAAGGAGTTCGAGGTGCTCGACAGAGCCGTGTATCAAGTTGTTAATTCGCTTAAACAAAAGGTTTTGTAATGCCTTTAATTTTCAAAATATAACAGTATCTTGTAGAGCTTTAACTGACATTTAAATGATCGTCAGTTTCTCTCTCCTCCTCGTTATCCGAAGAAGCAAGCCACTCTCGGCTGCCTGCTTTCTTCTTGTACTCTCTGATGGGCTGTGATAGCAAGCTTCTTTTTCCAAGAAGAGATCTGACCCGCCTAACGCGGCATTCGACAAGTCCCTTGTGGCTGTCGATGAAGGCATCCTGAAATGCTTTCTGTAGTTACATCAGAGAAAATTCAGGTAACTAGCAATGCGTTATCGAGTCTTTCAAATTTCATAATGATCTTCATTCAGTTAAAAACTGTTGTGTAGAAAAAAAGGTTGCTAACTATAGAACAGTTGGGGTATCCTGCGAATAGATGCGTAACGAAGCTCCGCGTCTCTTTCGGGGATGGTTTTTCTCTGCTAAAAAAGTGCGGTAAAATATCAGTTGTTCAAGAGTTGAAAACTAGCGTGTCAGCGTATGTCAGCAGAAAGTCGGCGATCCTTCTCGTAAGCAGGCAGCGGCCAACCCTGTCGTCCGAAATGTCATACGACGGGTCATCTTGTAGCCTCTTGAGGAATGGAGCTCCTTGCTTGCCAACCAATAACTTCTCAAAGCTGCATTTCAAAAGGCGCTGGTTCAGACGATGGTAGAAGGGGTCTTAAACGCATACGTTTACTTGTTTAAAAGGAAAATTAATTAGAAATCTGCTTGCGCCGAGTTTTGCTTGCATACTAAAGGATACAACAGACAAAAGTGCAGTTTACTAAACAGAAATTTAAAGGCCTGCCTGTGTACATCGTCCGATCTGGAACTGCCGAGGGAGTTCTGACCAACGGTGACTCCGAGCGAACTTGAGGTGTCGAGGGATGAGAAATCGCTAAGTAAATTAAATGAATTACTAGCTGCGCTTACAATCTGAGTATGATTTACCTCCAAGCTCTTCAAGATCGCGATCTTTGTCGACTTCTCTCTCACAAGGGTTAGCATCTTCAACATCAACTGAAAATTCATGAATCTAAGATATGAGCATTCATTTTAGTATAACCTTGCTCCGCTCGAGTATCATCAGGAAAAACTGCGTTTTTCTCCCACGAGAGCGCAGTCGGATTGGTTGGCGAAAGGGACTCATTTTTTGCCAGGAATGTGGAAGAAATCGAGAGGGATAGCTCCTGGCTGTTCATCGTAGTCGAAGTTGCCGGACTCTGAGAAGTGATCCACGTAAAAATATACTCATTTAGAGAGATAGGCAATCGGTAAACCTCGAGTAAGCTTCCTGTTGCTATGTAATGTGCGTGTGGCGCCGCAACAACTTGAGAGGGGTGAACGTCTATCATACGCTGAGGAGTGTTGAGCTGCAGCCTGACATTTGTCAGAGGGGAGCCAGTCCGTGTACTCACATATTGCTTGACTTGTGCAATGGTCTCGAAGTAGCAGTCCTCTTCGCCCAAACACTCGGGCTCAGGAGCACCCGCTTCCAACAGAATGGTTAGACGCATTGGGTCTAACGCTAAAGATCACACTAACTAGGAAATAAATCATGCAAATGATCACATATTCGTGAGCCGTCGTAAATAACGGGATAAATTGAAATATTGATCTTCAGATCAAAGTATTTGTTTATTGCTAAGAGAAAATAACGAAAATATTCTAGCAGTGGCAGAGGGCGTGTCTTGGCATGAAAGCGGTCTCATTTCCCTCGGGGTAGCCGTCAAGAGGCAGTGGATCAAAAAGTTCCTTGAAAAAGACAGTTGTGATCGCTCCAGATGCGGTGAAGAAGCAACATTGTCTGCTGTCATCAAATCGAGCGGGATGTCCGATCTTTGCAACGATCTTCCATGTTTGTTCCGTGAATGCGAAGCAATCGATCTGGGCAGGAACAAAGCTGCTACTCTTGTTCAGCAAAACGATGTCTCCCGACTTGTAGAGTGTCCCGTGATGCTGGAGTAGGAGAGTGCACTTCACCCGTCGTTCCTTCAGAACTGCCCGTGCGAGCGCTGACACTTGATGTTGCTCGATTCCTTTTCCGGGAACGAATTCCACCTCCTTCTGAAGACGTAGTGCCCAAAGAGTGCGCTGGATGTGAGTTGCGAACGTGCACGGCAGACACGTGAAGTTCCTTGTAATGTAGGACCGTCGCTTGACGTACGCATTCAGTTGCTCGAATTGCAGAGTACTCAGTTGTCCAACTGGCCCTAGAGAACGAATCGCAGCTGCATAGTGCAGCAACGCGTGCGTCTTGTAGATGGGCCTGGACGAATGGGCTGCAGCTGCGCGAGAGGGCGGAATGTCCAGAGGGACAACTCGCCAAGCAAGAGACACGTATTCCTCGGCCGTAGAACGTACCAAATCAATGTCGCCAGATGTCAACTCGAATGAGCAGAGAAGGCGACTCAACTCGGAAAAGCGCTGGAACAGAAGCCGGATCTCAGGTTCCGCAACCATTACGTCCAACGGGAAGAGAAATGGGACGAGCCGAATGAGAAATGCTGTGTCGGCTGCCTTTTGCCCGGACACAGGGTCACCTTGCGAAACATCGGCCGGGATTGGGTTGATTGTGCAGCTGCTGTCGACTCGCCCAGTAGCAAAGGCACATAACTTATCGTTGATATCCTTGAGCGGAAGTCCATTCCGAATGATGGCCCGAATGACCACTCCTAGAAGACGGCAGCTCTCGCCCTCGTACAAGTCGTGGGCGATATCACAGTAGGCATCCTCCGACACGTGGTATCCCGTAATGCCGTTGAGTGGCGAATCCCCCATCACGCCAAAAGCAGGAGGGCCGTTCGCTTGATACCTTAAGTTATCGCTTAAATTCATCCTATCTCCGATCAACGACAAAGGAACCGACCACGCCAAAGTCCGTAATTGGCAGTCCTTCTCTAGGTGAACGGCTCCAAAGTCGCGGTAGTTGGTCAAGCAGTGACGGCAAGGGAAACCTCCGGAAAAGCACGTCTGCATCTGGCGGACTTGGTTTAGTGCCAGGTTATCACCAAGAACCGAGTGCAGCCAAGGGTAGACGACAACGCTTCGCCCTCTCCACGACACCATGATTCCGTTTTCGTAGAGTACGTTCAACTCTACCTAAGAAGTTAAACTAATTGTTGATCTTTATTTACAACTTTTACGCTTTTTTAAAAATTTTACTTCAAATATATTACGGCACCTTGAAGCTTTCTAGAAGAGGCTTGTAGCCATAAGCCTTGTGATCAGACCCGTACGATGTCGCGTAGAGAAACCTAAAGCATTTACTTGAAGAACTGCTTTTTTTATTTTAGCATTTTGACACTTACTTCCATTTATGTAGACACGAAGCATGCCGTCTCAGTCCGGAAAAAGTGAAGAACATCATGGTTTGAGAGTGGATAGACGACGCCTTTCGTAGACCACTTCCAGGGCAAACGTCATCGAGGTATACCACAATCGGAAGTAGTGGTTTCTTCGTTCTGGAGGTAGCGTCACGAAACCGTTGCCCGTCCAGTGGAGACAGGAAATTCCCCCTTCCGAATGGCTCCATTTCTAACACCTGAAAAGCATACAGATTCTATATACTTCAATGTAACACAAAATAGCGATAAACCTGTTGAAATTCCACGTTCCGAAAGGCCGCTTCTATCGAATCCTTCAGTGGGACAATGTAGAACTTGCACGGTCGATCGACACGACTCTGCTTCCCATCCAAGTCGCGTACGGGGACAGTCATCGTCCCCATTTGTCGAGGCAAAGGTTCAATGTAGTCCTGTTCTTGTCGAAGCGCAGCCTTCCTTCTGTATGATGTAGCAACGGTGTTCAGTGTCGCCATAAACTGATCGAAATGGGAGTCGTTCATGGCTCGAACGTTCTTAGCGATACGGCGAATCAGATCCACCATTTTATCCGTTTCCGACTCTGTTATTCCAATTCGGCTTGTGGAGGTGAGGATCTCGGCTCTAATCGTTTCGCAGAAGTTGGTCGAATCATCAGCTTCGAGCGCTTCCGAGTCGTCATTCTCATCGTCCTCCTCCTCCAGCTCAGTTGCAGATATGTCGCCGTCCAACTCCTCAACATCCTCTTGAAGAGACGAGGCATCCATGTTGCCATTGTCAGCAACATCCACATCCATTGCACCATCGCTATCGCTGCTGTCGGAATAAAGACCCCTCATCAGAGCAGGATCTGAAGAGAAGACTTGCGATGTTCAATAGTGAGGTACTGTTATTACTTGTTTAAATTACTACTCACGTTGTTGGCTCAAGTGAACCCGCCATGCTTGAAATCGTCCGAACTCAGATGAGCAAAAGCGGCAGTGATATTGATTTTCTCCAAGGTGTGACTGTTGACAATGCCGTTTTAAGTGGGCCAATGTAGGAAGCTCCTCCTCGCAGACGTCCGCTGGACAACGCATCGTTAAGATTCTAAACTGTAATTTGTTGTTTTCCTTTTTCATTAGATATTAACATTCAATGTTATCTTTCTATGTGCTCTTTCTTTCTATAGTTCTTGCAGCCTTGTATTCCTTTTTTCGTCTAAAACTTTCTTCCATAACTATATTGTTTTCTCTTAATAATGAATTTTTTTTCTGTATGAATATTCTTAAGCATATAACATGCTTAACAAATATTGGATATTGTAACGTAATTAAAAACCAACTTTGTAACAGAAAAATACAAATCACACGTTTGCATTTGTGCAATTCGTTAATTCTCAATTCGTTGTAACCAGTGGGTTGTGTTACAGTAGTTCATAGTAAACAAAAGAGTTGCCCAGAAAAAAATACTTTGTAAAAACTTTCAAATAACACTCTTACAATGGAGCGATTCGCTTATTTTCAATCAGTTGTAACTACTGGTTGGGTTACGGTAGTTTATAGTAAACATAAAGGTGCCCAGAAAAATCCACTCAAAAAACTTACTCTTTTGAATAGGAACGCAATCGCTTATTCTCAATTACTTCAAGGAATTTACTTGCACAGACACATACAGAACAGATTGGGATACGGTACCTTTAAGAAATTAAACTTGTCCAGAAATTTATCACTTTCCATTTAAAATAAATCATTGGTACGGATTCGCGAATTAATTCGCTCAAATTTCGTAAGGTTACGGTTCTGGGCAACTCTCCTGAAAATCAAGAACAGTTTCCCAGAAATGGGAGAAAATAAATACCTTTGAATATAATTTAAAAGTCAAAAGATATAAGCTTACATTCTCTAAACTTAGCGTAACTTCGCTAATCAATAGCAACTACAGCTTCGATAATTGTAATTGTAAGTCACATAAAGCACTTACAAAAGCATCTCAAGGTTTCAAGTAACTTTTCACTTGCACCAACAGTATTCCAATACTCGATAAGTTTAAGGACGAGAGTACGGTATGTTAAATATTTAAAAAAAATAAGTTAAATCATATCCCACCTTGCTGCAAATGTCGCACCGGAACGGCTTCCGATCAGTGTGGTTGACGGCGTGTTGTTGGAGACCTGGAAAAAACTTACATTTGGAAATATTTCAGTTCAGAATATACAATGGTAATCCTGTATAAAATGTTGAGCAAAAAAGAAGCATTAATTATTCGTCGTACCAAAATTTATTTTCTTTTTTTAAAATATACACATCGAGTTGGGTTACGGTACTTCTTAGAAAAGAAAAGAAAGAAACAAGAAAAGAACAGTTTCGCTTATTTTAAATAAGTTATACAGAGCTGGTTTGATTACGGTTTTTTTTCTGGAAAACAAAAGAAACTTGCCCAGAAATTGAATTAACTACATAACCGATAGGGTATAAAAAGGTATTGTCGATTTCACAGAATAATTCCTAATTTTGGGCATCATCCTGAGGGACAGATGGGCAGAAACAGCTAACAAACCTTGCTAATATTTAGGATCATCGACAGTGGCTTCTATTCCCTGATAATAACAACTACAAATTTCTAACCACGTTACCCTAGAATTGAAGACTAGACAATGTATATAAACATAACGAACCTTCGCAAGTCTGCGGCAGCTTCAGATGGCAGAAGCGCGGTCTGCGCGGAGATGCGATGTCTTCCAGCTCCGGTAGGAAGTCAGGGGAAGAGTGCGTACCGATTTTCTAAACAACGCATTATTTATATTTAAAATCTTTTGAATTGTATTATCCTGCTTTCAAAGTTAAGAAAAATAATAAACGTGGAATAGGTAATAACAAATGAACAAGGAAAAAAAATGTTCGGAACAAACTTTTCAATGTGTGGGAAAATGAGTTTTTTGTACTCTTAAAGAACAATAAACGAACGAAACTTATTTAAAAGTCAAAGTTGTTAGACGAGTCTGAAAAGTTATCGTACCTGGACAAAAATGCAGCAGCTTAAGCGTTGAAGCTGCGCGGTGCGCGGTTGTTGGGTGGATTGGGCAAGAGAAATACTGAAAATATAAAATTGCTGAAATAAGTATACGAATTTCAACATGAAATATAAACGATAGTTAATGTACCAATAAAGAGAAAACACATTAAATATTTAAATTCGTTGGGAAGAATGGCAGCATCAATTAACAGATGTATCAACTTATGAAGAAAAGAATTAAAAGCAAACCACGCTCGGATGTCGAAAGAATTTGATCTTGCTGCGCGCGCCGACACGCTGTCTAGTTCCAGCAATCGCAGACAAGAAGGGCTAGCCTGATAATAAAAGAACAACGTTGCATATTCAGCATATTTAATAATGTTAATTTTATCACTCATTCGTGAGAAAAGAAGACAAAAGTGCTAACAATAAGGGAATAAAAACTGCAATAGAAACTTGCAAGAATAACCATTAACAAATCAGCTTTTTCATATCAATAGCGGGATGAATGAGTTAAACTTTTCAATTACTTACTATTAGAAGTTGAGTCTCCAGTTGTTGATCGAGAGCACAAAGAGCAGCTTGGCTAACTACGCGGCCCGGGGACTCTCGCTTTCTAACTGAAACAAAAGAGCAGAATCGCTACGCTTACACGTTATAAATGTCATATCAAAAAGCGATTCAATATTACAAACATGAAATAAAAAAAGGATAAGTTTTAAGTGTTTGTTAACCCGAGATTTTCTTCCGAAAATTAAACGTTCCGTTCAAATGATGATTCCGAATATTTTTTTAAACATGGTCGAAAGTGGTACAATGTCACATTTTCTGTTCTCGCATCGCCTCGTCCCTCCTTGCCACCAAAATGTGACATCCGTTGTCACAATTCTCTTCGGCGGCCGCTTGCGTGTCACATTTTTGGTCACAATTTTGGATGGAACATTAATTGTGCGTCACATTTTTTTCTGTGTGTTCTATGGATTGGTTTCATGCACTTTCGAGTGTGTTCTGCGGCATCTAGCTGGTTACAAATCATGCCCACTTTCCATAATCAAGAAGTCTTTGTATTGGCAATTTGTGATTTGATAAGTATCTTCTTTTACCTACGACTTCTTTCAATCTTATTCTTTGAAAGATTCCCAAACATAAGCAATTTTTTGTTTATTTTTGTCTTCATTTCAAAATTGAGTCATATATTTCTTTAAAAAATACATTTTCCATCTATGATTGAACTTTTTTTTATCAATGTCCCTTGCTTTTCCGTGCATATGAATAAGTTCCATGAAACACATGCGAAACAAAACACAAGCAAAATTATTAATTGAATGCGAAAAAGACTGAAAAATTCTGCGTTCCTCATGGGCAGACCACAGTACAAAGGAACAAACCCTTGGAATGTGAACGCATTAATGGCTAATAGTCTGGAAATGATTTATCCTCTTTTTTAAACCTTAACAGCACTTTTGGAGGTAAAGTAGACGATAAAGTAGCGAAAAGTTATGTCGCGACAAGTTTTCACCGCGTCCTTTCCGAAGGTCGATGACTTTGTTGACGAACGAGCATGTTGTCGCAGCAGAGAAAACCATTGCGTGCAGCAAGAAGAGCACAGCACTATATGCCGCTTCATCATCTCGCACACGGTCGTCTTCAGTTTGTTGTCTCCTCCGACATTAGTCAGGCCTGCCTTTTTGTACTATATGTTGCCGTTCGACGTTGCCCTCTGATGAGAAGATGCGATGCGGGAACACCAGAGAAAGACCAGAACAGGAAATCTTTATTCACTGCTGGAATGGTTGGAAGTTTACATATGGATGGATGAATACTCCGAAGGAATAGTGCAGATATATCATTATAATATTTCCTACTTCCTTTGTATCCTAAGTCACGTCTTCTACTATTGTACACATAACACGACAAAAGAACCCATTTCATCCGATTGCCTCGCCGGCGCGTGGCTGGCTCTTCTCTCGCTCTCCTCTTCGCTTGGCTGATCCTCGTCCTCCTTCCGCTGAATGTCACAAACGTGTTCAAGCTGCTGCGAACCTCTTCTCCATTCTGATTACTTCTAAATTAAATTGCCTTTATAGTCTAATTGTAAGAAAATACTCATCTTCATTCTGACTACTTGATAGATGAAAGCTTTTTAGATGGACATTACGAACTTATATTCACGTTTGCTGTTCACTTGTATTCCCCGTCCAAACTAACACAATTGGCTCACTATGCTACTGTCGCGGCAAATTTTTCGCATGTGTTAAAGACAAGTCACTTCTCACCAGCACCATCGGCCATTTCCTAGATCTCTTCATCTCATTAGTAGTCATCACGGTTATCGCACACGGACCAATAATTAAAGTGAGATTGAAGGGATAGCATAATTAGTGCAGAATATGTAGATACTACATGTGAACGCGAAACAGCTGACAAAGAAGGCATTGAATGTATCAGAGATACATTTGGAGGCATTTGCAGAACGAGCCGAAATCAAAGGCTCAAAGCCTGTAACTTTGGGGGACACTCTCACAACCAATTTTGACTGCTCCACTTGAGTGTATTTATATGATAATTATTAGCCAGATTGTTATCTACTCTAATTATGCACGGCATCCACGACCTACTTAGCACCTCTTGTTGTCCTTTGCGATATTATCTAGAAAAGAAGTGGGCACCATTCCTTCTTCTTCTTTTTCTTCTTCTTCTACTAGTTCTTTTTTAAAATAAAACCCCTTATTCATGGCCGCGTACTGAACAAAGAATATGTGGAAGATTCCATTCAAGATATAAAGCTCCTTTCACCATAACTTTAACCTTTCTATACTTGTCGATAGAATAGATTTTTTTTTGCAATTTGTTCCAAAAACAATCTCCTAACGACAAGATCGTTCCGCGGAATCCCTTGACCTGTTGATGTAGAGCTTTTCCGTCTACTGCCAACATCCTAGCATAATTTCTTCGTCTTCTTATTTTTCTCTCTTTTCACACTGAATTGCTTGACTCGCCCCGTCGAACACACATTTTCATGTATACTTCCCAATACTGCCTGCTTCGGTTAATGCGATAAACAAATTGAATTGAGTTGCTCTGCTCTGTCAATTCTCATTGTTCGAGATGTCGACCATCCGCGCGCTTCAGCCGATCAGCATGTGCTCTCCAGAAGAAGACGCGAGTCTCCTCGCCGTCTCCGACGCTGCCATTCTCTGGGCTTCCTCTAGCGCCATTCTCAAGACAAATCCGTCGTTCTCGCCTCACTCACTTCGCCTCCTCGATGATCAGCCTCCACAGTTCTGGACTGCGCAGCCGTGGTACTTCACGGCCGCATGCTTTGTCACTCCGATCACGGCGATGACGTCACTGACGTGCCCGAATTTCGTTCGCGGAGGGGCGCCCACCTGCCACGCGTCATGTGTCTTGCCGCGCTCAGGCATCTCCCATAATTGGACTACATCGAGGGCGGCCACCTTCGTCTCGCCCAACGACATCTTCTTAGCCATTGCCACACCTCGCCAAACAGTCCATATCATTCGCTTCTCCGCGACATCTTCTCTCTTTGACACAGACGTCAGCTACTACATCTGTCACAGCTACCAACAGAGCAACGAGCGACTCTCCGAGATGTCGATCGCCGCTTTAAACGACTCGGGTGGCCGAGTTCTGAAGCGGAGGAGCACTTCTGCTTGCTCACTTACGAGCGCTGGGATGGCACACCGGGGCACGTTCGTGCACGCCGGTTACGCATATCCCCAAACGGCAGAAGCGTTTCTACGTCAAGTCAATGCATCATCGATCGACCTACACGAGCGGATGATGCTTTTCAAACTGCGCGCGAAGTGGCCGAATTGCTCAATCGACGTGCGTACACGTACAGGAGGGACGCGTTTCGCAAGGATGAAGGTGGCACATGGCAGCAGCAGCAGATTGACTATTATCGCGATCACTTGAAAGGACGACTTCTCGAGCCCATCAAGATGGCTACGGACACCACGGTTTGCGAGTACTTCAAGCGATCCGAGTGGTATACGACGGACAACGACTTCTGGGGGGTCGAAGTAACGGAAGAACCAAACCCAAAGGCGATGGTGTACAAGTCAATCCATCGTACACGGTCGGACTCGGACGGCGGCTTTTATGTGGTGGAAGAACGGGAAGAAATTGAGGAAATTATGACAGTACAGTACATCTCGTGATGCCAAATGGCACCATCGGCGGCATCGTCCAGCTGTCAAGCAAGTGTGGCAACATTGACAATTGTGACGTGATCTCATCCAATTGTGGACGGCGCGTCCTTCTCTTGTTCGGCAGCACACTTTACATGGTGAGATAATGGCTTTTTTTTGTGTGTGTGCTCTTTTCCGATGTTTCAAAACACTTGCATCTTTTAAGTTCATGTAGTATCATTTAAAACTTGGATTCTTCGTTGAAATGATAAACGATGCGACAGAATTCCACGACGAATTGATAAAAATGAGCTGATGAAGAAAAAAAAACATTATTTTTCTAGGGTTACATCGGGAGCCGAATTCAGACTCTCGAAGAAGCGGCAAAATCAGCATGCTTCGGACTACTCAAAGAGGACCGCCAGATGGTTCTCCCCTACCAACGAGACTTGTCTTCGGCCGTCCAGTTTTTCGAGATCGCCAAGTAACGCCTTTCCTTATGACGAGTGTTCTTTCTGATTGCTGATTTGCGTTTTGTCTTCTGTTCACATTTTGCATTTTCTATTATCTTATTCCTTTGTTTTACTATTTTTAAATCCCTTTTCTATTTACATATACATATGTGCCACTTTGGCGACCCGTAAATAAAGCTTGAGTATATGAATGGAGTTTAAAAAAAAATTGCGTTTTAAGTGAGTTTGACTATTTACTTCTTTATTGTCATCATGCATCTCTCTCTTTCTCTCACCAAAATGGCCTCTAACACAAACGCAAGTCATCTGTCGCCGGTAACCCCCTCCCCTTTCTGTATCCGGGGCGGAAGATGATGTACTTTGCGGACTTTGGGAAATATTGCGAAGGAACAGTGCAGATAATATAATTATTTTAAAAAAATTCCTTTTTTCTCTATCATTTTAGGTCATGCCTGCTAGTTACATATCTCCACAAAATAGGTGCAGATAAAACAAATTTTTACATAAAACGGCATACGAAACACATTCGTAAGTTATTTGAATTTGTCTAAGAAGTCTAATCGCGTCTCTCGAAATCACGTGTTCACTCACCATGGAGTCAGGAAAATTGGCGCAAATTCAAGCGTCAATTTTTGAGGGTAATTTAAAATGCGTGATAAAAAAAACCGTAGGCCTGGCCCCGAGCATCTTGTAGAACTTGCCGAGACTTCCTGTAGTCGAGCGCGGACTCTGCGAGCCATCGAAACGGAGTGCATCTCTTTTTTCCTTACAAAAAAAAGTATTCTCACTAAATATTATTAATGCTATCATTTCCAAAATTGATGCAAATTTGGTGAATGGTTAATTATCTACATGTTGTCCCTGATATTTGACTCTCTGTGGGTCAGTGTGTATGGTTTGGTGGCTAGCAGTATTAGAGTCGCGTGGCCTTCTCGGTTGAATCGCGCAACCCATTGGCATTGCCTTGTCCGGCTGAGAATCAAGAGCTGCCTCTTGCTTGAATGCGTCAAGAAGCCCGGTGGTACTACTTGCTTCGCCTCTGCCGTTCCTACGATTGGGGGGAGGGTGCGGACGGGAGGGCGAACCGAGGTTCCGGCGAGCCAGAGAGAGAGAGCCAAGAGGAGGGCGATCAGGCATGTGCGAGTGAGATCCGGACGCCTCGGCGCCTTTTCCACACGAGAGAGAGAGAGGTAGTGGAAGAGAAAGAGAGGCAGAGAGCGGTAGAGAGAGTCAGATTCAGAGAGAGAATAAGAGATAGTTGGAGAGAGATAGCGAGCCGAACAGCGAGAGGGTCGAAGAGAGGGTGAGAAAATAATGGGAGAGAAAGTGAGAGAGAGAGACAGAGCGTGTCAGACAGCGAGAGGGTTGGAGAGAGAGAAAGATAATGAGAGAGAAAGAGAGTCAGAGAGAGTGAGAGAGAGAGAGAGATAGTGTAGATTTAGAATAATAATTCTAATTGAAACAACAATAACCAAGATGAAGGGAACGGGAGTTTGCCGTCTGCCTCACCAACCCCCTCATTTTCCTTCTATGATTCATTCATGCAACCGCATAAACACACTCTCAACAATTTCAACTGTTTCCACTCGCATTTCTATCACAGTTGGCACCTTGAGAGAGAAGAGAAAAATAGAGAAATAGAGAAATAGAGAGAGAGATACAAGGAGAGAGAGAAAGAGAGAGAGAGATACAAGGAGAAAGAGAGAGGGAGAGAGAGATAGATAAATGTTGAGGGGAATACGGTACTTTTCTGTTGGTACCAAACGTGCAATAATGTCGCCTCTTCAATAATAACAACTGAGCAACAGAGTACATTCAGACAAGAAGAGAGGTTGTAGTTGAATTGTTAGCATGTAATGAAAGAGAAGCAACAAATGAAAGGGAGAGAGAGAGAGAGCGAGAGAGAGCGAGCGAGAGAAGAGAGCGAGGGAGAGAGAGCAGCAATGAGAACAAGAAAGAGAGATAGACAGAGAAGCAGCCTGTCTATCGAACATAGTTACTTTGCGGGTGCATAGGAGACGGGGGATTGAGAATAAGGTGTAGAGAGAGAGAGAGAGACAGATCGAGTGCGTGATTATAACAGAGAGAGAGAGAGAGAGAGAGAGAGAGAGAGAGTGGGATAGGGAAGAAGAAAGAGAACGGGCTATAGATCGATAGAGAAAGTAAGACAAAGCGTAAAGGAGAGAGTGAGAGAACGAGAGAAAGGGTGAGAGAGAGAGATAGGGAGTCTGAGGGTACAAAGAGAGAACGGTGTCACAGTCGTCGTTAGTCTGTTTTGACGCCACAGAAGCTTGTTATGAACAGGCTAGCATTCTTATCATCCGGGAAAATTGTGCTTTTCCTCTTGAATCTGGCTATTTTTCACAAGCTCCACACATTGTTTTCTACGCTCTGATTTAAAAATCTCCAAAATTAATCCTTTGTATGTTTCTTTTTTCATGTAACCAGCAGTGGAGTCTCAAAGCGTAGTGCAGCACTCTGCTGAGAATATTGTTCTTCACATGTTTTGTTGCTGAACTCTTATTTGAAATATCGCTCCTACCCCCTATCAAATGCGATATCGAAATGCAGCAAAAACAATTCTTTCCAACATTTATTCGGCAAAGGCACACGAATGGATACGAGTTTGCCAGGCTGCTCAACACAACAACAACAATGCGCAACATAAATCATCGGTCATTAAAATGCCTGTTCGATACCTCAGAAGTCACTAGCAAAGTCAATCTCGACAGAGAGAGAGCGAGAGAGAGGCAGTGAGAGATCGCAAATCTTCTTAAGAAAGAAATTGAAATCTAACAATGTGCTAAAAAAAACAAGTATTTGCGTACCAACGGTGTACATCTTTAAGATGAAGGCAAACAAAAAAGAAGTGCTCAATAACTTAAATTAAGGAAAAAAGGCAAAGCTCATGTAAAACAGTAAAGTTACAGAAAAAAAACAATTTAAGCTCCCGGCCAAACATTAATATCGCAACGGAGTAACACTGTGGTGAGCAGAGCAGGGTTCAGCTAGTTTTCGAGTGGAATAAAGAAATGGTTTACAAAGAAATGAATTCAAGAAGGAGATGCAAGAGTTGTCGATAAATATAAATTAGATGAGGCAGATGATGCAGAAATATTTAAAGCAAAACCCCCTGTGTGTGCGATGGAAAACAAGTGCAAAAAAAGGAGAAATCGAACGCTTTTGAACAGGAATGAAATAATATTGACATAGAAGTAGAGTGCTAGCTAGCGAAACTAGAACTTCCTTCTACATCTATGCTCCACCCACTCTTCACATCTCCTCCTCTTCGTCAGCCTCCTTCTTGGACATCTCCTTGATGTAATCGACAAGAAGCTGTAAGTATTAAATTTTTTTTTTTGATATTGATCATTTTGGAAGAAGGATTCGAATGCGTAAGGCTATATTATAAATAACCTGTTAAAAACAGCTTTGATAATTTCCTCTTTCGTGATCTTTCATTTCCAATTTTAATCTCTCAATTCCTCGTCGGGCACCTCCTTTAAAGAGGCTCTCCACGTACTTTAAAAGCTACCGTACTCCTCGAGAAAGAGAATATGTAAGTGGAGAGAGAGAGAGAGAGATGCAGACAAAGTATTGCAGATTTTGAGTTCTATCGAGAGCCTCTTTAAGCCTGGTCACGGCTCTGTCCCCCCGGTGCTGACTGAACAAGATCGGTGCATGCGCCTTGAACAAAACCCTCTGACTGACCGGCTCAAAATCCCGTACGATTTTTTTTCTCAACAGTTTTTCGGGACCTTGTTCAGCACTGTGTTCCCAAACACTCTCCCTTCACCAGGAGGTCTCTTATCTGGCTGACCTTGGGGAAGCGCGCCATGACGACGTCCTCCTTGACTTGGCAGCTGGACTTGCCATCGAATGGAGACTTCTTGCCTTCCGTCGACTTGGCCGATATGTGGATGGTGAACAGCTTGGCATCGGCGTCAAAGTTGGCGATCTTCTTCACGTCGTGACCGAAGAGAGTGTAGCGAGAAGCTGAAAAATTATTTAATTAAATTTAATTATTTTTTTATCTAATTAATTAAAGTTGCAAATAATAAAGTTAACCGTTTTTTTGTGTCTCTACTTTAATTAATTGCTAGCCAAAACATATTTCGTTATTACAAAATTAATTAACAAATAAAGCTTGGTTTACCAAGGCAAAATTAATTATAAATGCACTACTGTAGCAAGTAGTGAAGTACCGTATCGCCACTACAAACAGTATAAAGATTTTTCGGCCTTTAATATTAGAATGTATAAAACATAAGAATTGGATTTGCACGCACCATCGAACACCTCCGGATCCACTGGGCGAGCCGTGATGCCGAGTTGCTGAAGCGAATAGGATTTATTTTTATTTGAATAATTTTTTTTTCGACACTTTTAATTTAATGTAAACGATGTTTTAAATGTAATGTATACACTCTATTACTATATAACCGCCCCCTTGTACTCTAAAGAAAAAAAAATTAATTATCATTTAACTACCGTATTACCAAAAATTACACTATTATAATTATAATTTTTATTGCCTTGTTGAACTTGTCGAAGCTCTTGTTGTCGACGATCATCTTCACTGGAGAAGAGCTATCGCGGCGGTTTCGCATCTAAATTCATTATTATATCTTTCAATAAAGTAAAAAAAACCAATAATACAAATATTATATTCATTAATATATTACAAAATAAAAGTCACTTCTCCTTTATTTTACAAACTGACCATGGATTTGGCTTTTTTTTAATCTTTCTTTCCCTGAAAACTACTAAAGTCCTGTCGTTATCTACAATGTATTACGGATAGACAATTAAAGAAAACGGTTTTTTCTGTATTTTTTAAAGACCAATACTCAAATTCTCCCTTATCAAAACCGCGAACCTTTCTAACGGTCGACGAAGTAGACGAAGCTGCTCCTTCGACATCTGACTCATCTGTCTCCGCGACCACCATCGAGTCATTCCTGAAGAAGTTTTTTTTTATATGTATTTAAAGGAGCTCGACACTCGACAGCATTCTATTTCACTTCACTTTTTCTTGACTTTTGTGGTGGCGTCTCTGGAGAGAAAAAAAGTGATATTCACCCAGCATTCAAACCCAAAAGACAAAATCCTTTACTCTCACAATCCGGTGCAACTCACTTGGGCGAACGGCGACCGTTGTCGTTGCCAGCGCTGCTCCTCTTCGCCGGAGACGGAGTCCTGCAACGAAATCGTCTTCCAGTTGATAGAATCATTTATTTATCTATATCTACGTGGAACGCAAACAATTCAGTCAGTTAGGCTATCTTTCAGGACGATAAGAGATTGTTTATGTTTTGAAAGAGTGCAGGAATTCAAGGCGATCTTTTCGGCTTATTTAAAGGATTGATTGCTTGATTTATTTGCGTGAAACGTAAACAAATTAATCAATTTTCTTTTTCGCGAACGATAAACGAGTTTCTAGTTGTGATTGACTGCGTACTAGTAGGTTGAGAGTGGAGGATCCTTGGGGGAAAGAAAACTCGGAATTCGGGATACAGAAAAGCATACGCTATTCTTTAAAACACTGTTCACACTGCTGCCTTTCTGGTGCGATGAAAATGGAGGAAGTGGGAGGCATTTCCGCAAAGAAAAAATTGTGCAAACCTCTCTACGCTAGTCTACGACTTTTATTTCATGATAGAAAGTGATTCCTCTTTCAAAATTGATTGAAAACGCTCGCAAGTCTTATCACAATTCTTCTTAGAAGCACAGTACCTTGCACTGCTCGATGAAGATGCCTCCTTGTTCTTCGATGGACGTCCGCGCTTGCGAGGAGTAGAAGGGGACAGAGCAGGAGAAGGAGCAGATGAACGAGAAGGAGAAGAAGCTGCCTTGCGCTTGGATGCCGAGCTACCGACACTGTATATTCAAACATTTTTTTTAAATTAAGATTTATAAAAAAAATTTAAAAAGAAAAAAACCACATAAAGCAAGCTTGCCATTCTATTAATAAGATATGCGTTTCTTCTGGTTGACTGTGCAAAAAAAAATTCTGCTCCAGAATCTTGGCGATTAGCTCCGTTTTGTTAATGACTCTCGAGAGGTTTCACGTTTTTTCAAGGTACATATTTTTTTAATGCGTGGAATATGAGATCCCTCATCAAAACTGCTTGACAAGCTCGGCAACTTTAAGCGATCCTTATTATGAGCGCTTTTGAGCTGCCCTGTACGCACGTTCCATTCATCGGTGAAGACAAAGAAGAAGAAGACATGTGGTAGCTGGGAGGACGGCCGCGCTTGTGCGATGCAGGCGGGTACGGTGAAGGAGACGAAGAATACGAGTCGCGCTTCTTTGCCGGGCGGCCAACTCTGTTAATGATATTATTATTATTATTACAACAAAAAAGAGCACAAAAAAAATTTTTTTCCCGATATTTCCCACAACATGTCAAAACTTACTTGGTTGACTAGGCAAAAAAAACCACAAAATTTCTGCTACAAAATCATTGCGATTAGCACTTTTTTAATGTCTCTAAAATGTCTAGCCAAATTTGTTGATGAAAGGGGAAAGTGATGCCTCTTCCACAGACTTAGAATCAGATTTCACTGCTTGGTACACAAGAAATCTAATTGTAAGTCTTGCGCATTTTTGGTAGGAAGCGCACTTTGGAGTCTTCGTCGGAGAAGTCGCCTTGCTCGAAGGACGTCCGCGCTTGCGAGGCGTTGCCGTGGATGGAGCAGCAGAAGAAGAAGATGATGATGAAGGAACTCGCTTCGACGATGCCGGACGACCAACACTATAATAGGATTATTATTAAAACAAAACTGAGGAGAGAAAAAAAGCACAAACAAACACCAAAACTGCTTTTCAATAAGAAATGCTCTACCGATGAATGGGTATAATAGCTCCAGCGCCGTCATCCATGGTTAAAAAGATACAGTCAATTTTACCCTGTTTTTGGGCTTTCTTGGAGCCAGAACCACCTAGATTTTGACATACAAACTCTGTTTTAACTCTATTTAAAATTCAGCCCGTAATAAAAAAAAAACACCGGAAACTCAGGTTAGAAGGAAAACAAGGCTATTTCACAACTTGCCAAATGTTCCGAATTCGAAAAATGAAACAAAGAAATGTAGAGGAGATTAATTGTTGGAAGTTCTACATGTTATGGTGGAATGGTTTTAAAAAAAAGAAAAAAAAATAGGCAACCGTGCGGCGCGAGATGTGCTCTTCTTGTTGTCCTTGTTGATCTGGGTCTCGTACTCGAGCACTTTGTCCGGGCAGCTCTAAAGCACATTCCTCTACTTATTAATCACCATCCACACCATCCAGCATATGTGTTTAATAGACATAATCAAGGAACAATATGGATTGAATAGGTAATCATAATGTGTAAAGTCTTAATGATCTAACAAAGTTGACCGCAGAAGTACAAATGTCAAATGTTGAATGCAGAATTCGCTCGCTTACCAGGTTTGATTCCGGCTCCCACGTGTTGTCGTCCTCGTCCGGATAACCCTCCCACTTGACGAGGTAGTGCACGCCTCCCTTCTTCATCTTCTTGCCGATGATCTTCTCCACCACGAACTCCTTAGCTTCCTTACGATTAGCCATCTTGTCTGCTTCGTCGAAATGCTAAAGCGATATAAACCTATAATGGACGTTATCAGCATGAAATGGCTTCGTAACAGTCATTGTTAATAGAGACAAAATAGAATTAATAAGCAACGCACTAAACGGCGAGTAAATCAACGAAATAAGTAGATTGACGCTAAATTATTTTAAGATTCAAAAGCTTCCCGCCATTCCTCGAAAATTGCACTAAACACTATTGACATTTGTATATTATTTTTTTTTAAAAGAAATTGCTGTTTGATTAACATTAAACTATTTAAAAAGAAAACGCCTATTATTATTATAAAACATCATTAAAGTGGAGAATGTTTTAAAAGAATGATTAAAAACAAATGAATTTTATAACATTTCAGGGAAAATTGTAGTGCTTTTCTACGTTTGTGTGCTCATCTCACTATGTTCGTCTACGGTGGCACTATAAATGTATGGTAGCACCGAAAAGATGTTTGTAGTTCGTTGCTTCTTCAATTAGATGACGTTTCAGTTTTGGAGATTTTCGCGCATTTTCGACTCTCTTGCTTACGTTTTCTCTATATATTCTTCTTCTTCTTCATATTTTACCTTATCTTTACCGATGATATTCGCTTTGCGGAAATGCGCCGTGTTGTTGTATTGATGTTTTCTTTGATAACAACTAATTTGCCAAAAAAAACCTTGTTTCTTTGCTATGCCGTTTATTTAATTGCCCAATTTAGGTAGTCTGATGATGAAATGCAACAAAAATAGCATTAGTTCCTTTTTTTATTCGGAAAAACTTTAATCCTCGCAATGTCTTTAACGTATTTGGTTTTTTTTCATGATTCCAAAACCAAAACCGGTTTCATTTCCAAAGGTAGCCAAGATGGGCCGCGCCGAGTTCCAGTACGACGAGGTGGGCAACACGTTCTACTACGTGCTCATCTCCTTCTACGCTATCCTCCTTCTGCCGGCGACCTATTTCTTCTTCCCGACGTGGACGGATGGTACCGTTTGTCTCCGCTATGACTTTAGCAGCGATTCCTCCCCTCTTCTCCTCCTCCCCTCTCGTCCTCTCATAGTTCATAAAATGCACACCGTCAATATTCTACAGATTGATTGTGGACCTTCTCGGAGCCACCCCGAATTTGATGTATAACGTCAGAGTTTGTACACTCCTCGCCTTGCGTTCCGGGCCTTAAGTCCCCTAACCCCATCTGGTTTTTCCAAGCAAGTCGATAGTGGAATGTGTTCCCTGCGTCGTCCTCCAGCGATAAAAATCATGATAAAACGGGCCCTGAGCACATACTATTTCACTGTTTCTAAATGACTTGTCAACAATGAACACACTCTGAAGAATGTTACCAAGTTTTGTCGGATAGGAGTAACTCATGTTTCGCTAAAACTACTTACTTACTGTTTGTTGTTGCATTGTTTGTCATCTTCCATACTTCTCTACTTTTCAGCAGCCATAAAGGTCGATGAACGTCTCTGCCAGTGCTTTGGCTGCGTGGAGAAGCGAAAGCGCAAGGCTGCCTCCCAACCGTGGCGCAAGACCAAGAAGGTTTTGCTTCATTTCTCTTCGATGGGATGAATTCACAAGGAGGACAACCAGGGATGTCCAAAACCGAGGCCAAATGTTGGGGGGTCCGGGCCTTGTTTTGGACATCACTGGGTACTAAATTGTATTTCCCGAAGAAGATTTTCAAAAGGTGGAGCCTTGCACTCCAGAGGAAGATGGTTGCAAGAACTTAAGTCCTATATAAAAAAAAAACCAAAATTTTGCCTTCTTTCCGAATGTTCACCGCTGGACAAGGTATATACACCAGGTTGTGCCTGATGTAATTCGCCCTGTTTATGTCCCTTTTAGAACCCTAGCCGAAATCACGCTGGAGTAATATATCACCCGTTTCCCCTCCTCCCTCAAACCATAACCTTTTTCTTCAAGGAGGATAATACTACCCACTTTCGTCCTAGATCGCTATTCTGGTCGGCCTCGCCGTCGCGTGGCTCTTCTTCGCCCTTCTCGTCCAGAAGGTCTCCACCATCGAGAGCACGCACGAAGAGTACGATCCATACTCCATTCTCGAGCTTGACCAGGTCAATATATAAGCAATTTTTTTTTTCAAAAGTTATACTTTTAAAGGCTCTTTTAAGGATAATTTGGCCAAAAAAGTTTTCGGCCTGGTCACTGGAAGGATTAATTTTAGACTTTAAATGTTATTTATCGATTTAGTTTGGCTAAAAATTAATTTAGATAAAAATAACATCCTGTAATAATGTTCTAATTTATGGTAGTTCATAATTATCAGTTTTTTTTTCTCTAGCATTTTTATATAATGTCAAAAGAAGCTAAAGCGTGTGAATTTATATATTTTTAAAAGTACAATTTTCCTCTCTTTTCCAGGGCGCGCCGACCGAGTTGGTCAAGAAGGCCTACCGTGACCTCTCCAAAAAGTACCATCCAGACAGGGGCGGAGACGCGTTAACGTTTGACCGCATTGCGAAAGCGTATCAGGTATATATTTTATTTAATTAATTAATTTATTTATTAACAAAATATTTCTTTAGTAAAGTATTCCTTCGAATTTATTTTTTTATTAAAAAAAATAAATTGTATTGAAAGAGTAGATTACTTTGATTTTCAAATCAATTAATATCCACATTTCCAGGCACTCACCGATAATGAATCTCGAGAGAACTGGGAAAAGTACGGGAATCCGGACGGGCCGACGGGTAAGGAAAATATATATATATATATATATATATATATATATATATATATGTATATATATATGAATTTATACATTTCATAATACTTTCAAGAAATGACGTCCTTCAAAAAAATAATACAAAATATCAGTAATTTAGGCGAGACTATGAGAATGTGTAATGTCTTGGAGAAAAGTAGAGCGCAATGGAAAACATTAATGTCATGTTTAATTCTCTTTCTGTTTTGTTTTCTGTCGAATTATTCATATTTTGCTAATTACAAAGAATTTATATTTTGCTAATTAATTAAATAATTATCTCTCTTTTTTTCCCTTCTCCAGCTACCACTTTCGGAATCGCGCTTCCAAAGTGGCTGGTCAGCAAGGAATACGGCGTATGGGTGCTGGCTGCATACGGTCTCACGTTCATCATCATTCTTCCCATTGTCGTTGTTAGTTGTTTGCATGAAGATATGAACCCCCCCCCGTGGGAACCTTTCATTTCTCTTGCTTTGTTTCTCTCCTTCTCTAACTCTGCTTCTCCCTCTACCTCTCTTTCTCTAACTATGCCTCTTTTTCTCTCTTTCTCTAACTCTGTCTCTCCCTCTCCCTCTTTTTCTCTCTTTCTCTAACTCTGTCTCTCCCTCTCCCTCTCTTTCTTGAGCTATACAAAGTGTAACTTTTTGTGAACCGTATACTGGAGGCCGTCTTTTACCTGACCAATATATATATGAGACAGTTTTTTGGGCCGTAAAATAGCAGAGAGAAGAATGAAAATAAAAATTCTTACCTCATTTATAGGGCATTTGGTGGTACAACTCCATCAAGTACACCACGGACAAGGTGCTCCTCGATACGACTCAGCTTTTTGGCTACTTTCTTCGCAAGACACCACGCATGGAGATTAATCGTTAGTTATATTTTACTAGTATACTATAGTTACTTGAACAATATAAAGTTACTTGAATTAAGTATATTACTTGAACTAAGTAACTTGTTTTATAGTTACTTTTACAATAGTAACTTGTATTAATAAAATGTGCATTCAGGGGAAATATGTTGTAGCCCCGGAGTTAAATCAATTTTAACGTTTTTTTTGTCTTCTTTTCCTTTTGGCCATGCGGCTGACAATTAGATTGAATCCATAAAAAAATGGACAACTTTGACGGTTTTTCCCTCATTTCCAGGTGCTCTGATGGTACTCGGCGGTGCGTTCGAATTCAACAAAGACTACAACAGTGAGATTAAGCTGAGGCAGACGGATGATCGAGAGCTTCCAATGTAAGACTTCAGAGATATTGGGAAGAGCAGAAGAGAGAGAGAGAGAGAAAGAGAGAGAGGGAGAAAGAGAGAGAGAGAGAGAAAGAGAGAGAGGGAGAAAGAGAGAGAGAGAGAGAGAGAAAGAGCTCCCATATTATAACCGGGTAGTTACAGTCACCAAAAATTGGATAAGGAGAAACTTGCATATTGGTGTATCATCCAATCTTACATATCTTCTTGATTTTTAAGCCTCATGAAGCAGCTACCGAATCTGAACGAGACAAAGAAAGAGATGCCCCTCTCTCTGCCATACTCACTCAAGGCACGCATCCTCATCCACGCGCATCTCGCACGACTACCAGTCGGTTCGGAGACACTCGAGTTTGATCAGAGGTATGGCTCTCTCTCTCTCTCTCGCACTCTCGCTGCCAGTCTCACTTTCTCTCTGTCTCTCTTTCTTTCTTTCTCTCGCTCTCTCTCACTGTGTCTCTCTCGCTCTCTCTCTCTATCTATCTCTCTTTTTTTAACCTTTCCATTACCCTCTCTCGTAGTCTACTTTTCTTCATTTTACTTTCTCTTTTCTCATTATCATCTTACTTATCACCCTCAATTTCTCTTGCTCCTTCCCTCTTTAGACTGTTTTTTTTGTCTAACTGAATATTCCCCATTGAAGCGAGCTGATTTGATATTTTTCCTTATTAGCAAACGAGCGTATCATTCTCTTTCCCTCCCAGATACACCGTCTTTCTCTCTATCTCTCTTTCTCTCGCGCTCTCTCTCTCACTGTCTGTCTGTCTGTCTCTCTTTCTCTCTATCTCTCTTTTATATCTTTCCATAACCCTCTTTCCCTCCCAGATACACCGTTTCTCGCTGCTATCGCCTAGTAGAGGAAATGATCAACATTTCTCAGCAGCTCAACTACTACGGTATCAAGATTCCACTTGAGACCATGGATAATCTTCTCCGGTTTGAAGCTTTTTTTCGTTTTTTTTTTCATCTTCGGGTACCAAGAATGTAAATAAATTTGAAAGCTTTTTCACATATATTTTTTTTTAATGAAAATATATAGAAATAAATATGGATATTCTGATTATTTATTTGAGCCTCCTTCCCATGCTGGTCCAAGCACAATGGGCGCGAAAGAGCGCACTCCTACAGCTACCTCATATTGGTGTGTTTCTGTTACTTTTATACTGTAGATATATATTTGAACTTTTCTTATTATGGTTTACACAAAATTGAATTGATGCTATATCTTTGTTTAATTAAATACTCTGTTAATTAAATAATTATTTAAGGTTCCGTTTTTGATTTCTTCTTTTCCAGGCGACCACAACCTCGGCTACATCCAGCGCCAAAAGGTGATGACCTGTGCGGACTTGGCCAAGCTGGACAATGAGAAGAGAAAACAGGTAAATATTATGCGTATTTATTTATTGATTTGTTTACTTATTCCACTACAAAAAATATGAAGCAACAAGATTTACAATGGATTTGAAAAAAATCTCGAATAAGAATATGGAATGAACTGTCGAGACTAATAAAAGAAGAAAAAAAGAGAGTTAATTTGTGGCTCTCTTTAGAAAAGAAATATAGCAGAATAAATCAGTAAAAAAAAATTTAATAAAATACTGGCGCAGAAAAATCACAAGTAAACACAGAGAAAGGCTTCTTTTTTCAGGTGCTGAACTCGCTGAGCGACCTGCAGTACAGGGACGTTCTTCGCGTGCTCACTGCTATGCCTCGTCTCTCCATTGAGACAGCGTTTGAAGGTGGGTGGGTATATGGGCTGAAGAACACCGATTACCCATTTGAAACCCACTATTAACCCACCCCCATATGGACCCAAAACACCGATTACCTATTTGAAACCCACTGTTAGCCCACACGCTCCACCCAAGAAGCACAGCCTCTTGAGACTGTTTGAAGGTGGGTTGGTATATGGATCCAAGAATAGCGGTCATCTATTAGAAACCCACTAGAAAGCCATCAGTCCCAGCCTCTTTGGAGGTTGGGATTTCAGTAACGGCAAGAAGGTTGAATGCGAACTACTTGCTTTTCTTTTTTCAGTCAAGGGCGAGGATGATCATGAAGAAATTACGGCAGGCTGCATTGTTACGCTGAAGGTGTGTGAAATAGTAAGCTTAAAAAATAAATTTAAAAAAATATAATGTGAAATAAATATATTACGAAAGATATGAAGTGTTCACTGCTATTTATGGAACCATGAGGATAGTTTCTACAAAGAAATACGGAGATGTAATGTATACTTTACGATTGAACATGAATGATGGCTCAAAATGAAGTTTAAAAACTTTTTATTTTTGAAAGGTCAACATGATCAGAAGAAATGTTCTCATAAATAAGTATTACTCTACCGGTTTTGCACTTTTATTTTCTTTAATTATTCAGTATAGCTTCATGTTAGACTAGAAAGGAGCAATGATTTTTTTGTGATTTTTTTTTTGTTTTTAAAGGTGAAGATGACTCTGGCTAATGAAAGCTAATGAAATCATGTTGTTGTCTTCTTTTTTAAGGTGAAGCTGACCCGACGATCACTTCTCGACCCGGAAGAAATGAGTAACGAAGCACAAAGACTGTAAGAATTTTAATTTTTTTTTTATTATTATAAAAAATAAGTATGTAAATTATTGAACAGAATAAAAAATAAAAATTTACAAATCATATTATTTATAACATAAGTATTTATTCAGAATTTGTTTTCCAAATTATTGTGATGAAAGATTCGGTATGTAGTTTCTTTAGTACGCTTTAAAATAAACGCATTATTTGTCTTATAGGTGCCATACCTTTCCAGAATGCTTTTTGCGGCTTTAGACCTCATCATAAGGCTTTTGCAAGGCTTACAATTAGGTTTAGATGTTTCTTCACCGTTCCATACCTTAATCCCTCTCTTCCTCTCTCACTCTTCTCTCTCTCACTCTCTCTCTCTATCTCTCTCTTCCTGTCACTCTTCTCTCTCCCCCTTCTCTCTCTCTAATCTCTCTCTCTCCTCTCTCTCTCTCTTCTCTCTCTCCCTCTCTCTCTCCCCTCTCCTCTCTCACTACAGCCTCGCTTGCGACGATGACGACCTTATCGAGCTCAAGGATTCGGATGAAGAGGCAACCGAGGGAGACAAGGATAAGGAGGAGAATGATGAGAAGGCGGATGATGATAACAAGGTGTTTAAAGTTTGAATTGAGATTTTGGCGGGAAACATAAATTATGCCCTAATTATGAGTCGCTTAACTGTATGAAGTTTTATAGTTGTATAATATGAAGAAGAAAAAACATTTACTTTTTTATTTAAATAAAATAAATAATAATAAATAAATAAAACTTCAGCCCAAACGCAAGGTGTGGGAGAAGCAACCAAAGAAGGGCGCAAAAGCGAAGAAGGGAGGAAAGGCAAAGAAGGCGGGCAAGCCAGCGGCGGCAGTCAAGAAGGTATATTTTATTTTAATTTTTAAAAATAATAATTGTATTTATAATTTATTTTATTCTAACAATAAGAATATTTAAAATATTATATAAAATTGCGACGAAGACAAAAGCAGAAAAAACAGCTATAAAAAAATTAAATTTCTATTAAATTCTTGTATAAATATAAATATATTCATGGATGATCAAAATAATATGCGAGTAATCTTTCAGGTTGCACCGAATGCATCACCGGCAGAATCGAGCAAGGAAAGCAACGAGAACAAGGAGCAGCCAGTGGCAGAGAAGAACAATGAGGAGGAGGACAAGGATGAGGTTGTTAGGGGAGAGAGAGAGAGAGAGAGAGAGAGAGAGCGTGCGAAGTATTGAGAGAGTTAATTGAGATGAAGTATGGAAAGAGGATACCTTTGAGCAAGGCAGAAGCGAGAAGTGGTAAAACATAGTAAGGAAAGAGAGAGAGAGAGAAGAAAGCGAAAGAGAGAGAGAGTGAGAGAGAAGAAAGCGAAAGATAGAGAGAGAGAGAGAGGAGTGAAAATGTTTCCAGGATGCGGCAGGCGATGGCGGTGATAGCTCGGATGATGGAGATGCCCCTGCCAACAGTGGTGGAGACGATTCGGAGAATGAAGAGGACTGGAAGCCAGAGCAGAAGAGCAACCCGCTTGAGGTAATTAGAAGAAATTAATTAACTAGTTAATTTATTATTGTTTTTATTATAAAATATCATGAATTTATTGAATTGTTATTCGTATAAAAAAAGTAATGTAAAAATTTTTAATTCCTCATTAGTTGATAATGCATATTTATAGAAGAAAGAGGCTAGTAGGGATATACACCCATGCACCCATGCATCCACACCCAAACATAGCAATATACACCCACGGGTCTATGTGAATGTATGCTGGGTGTATGGGTGTATATCCCTATTTGCCCAAGAAAGAAGAAGCAATAAATAGTATGGATTGCTTTCCAATTTCCATGACTTTTTGTTTTAAATAGAACCTTCTTGTGGAAGTGCGTGGAGAGTTGATGTTACAAAAAACGAGAGAACAATTTCAAGGCAATAAATTGCTGCTATTCTTATTCTTGTTCTCGTTATTATTTATTATTACTTATTATTATTAATTATGAATTATTTTATTATTATTATTATTATTATTATTGTCAATATTAATATTATTGCTATCATAATTACTTCATTAGAAATTAAATTACGCTTAAAGAGAACGTGGCTAAGTGATCAACGATCAAAGATCAAACCTGAAAAAAAAATGATTAAGGGAGTCTCTTACGAGACGCTCCCCGTGCACTCGCCCTTCTACCCGGGCGACAAGTATGAATGGTGGTGGCTGATGCTGACTCGAGTCGATAAGAAGACCAAGGTACGGTAGGGTTACGGTAGTGCAGCAGGGGTACAATGGTGCGCATTAGAGTACGGTAGGGCACGACTGGCTATCACTAATTAGGCGCAGCAGGGACATGATATCACTTGTCAACTGGAAACAATGTTTTGGGTAGCGGGCGCTAATGGTATGGAAAATTGGGAGAGTAACAAGAATGTTTTTTTATCAAAAAAAAAGGTTTAGGTATACTTTAAGTTGGCCGCATGCTTTTACTATATTAAAGTTTCTTAATGTAGTTAACATTGTAAAGACATCATTTTAAGCGTGTTAGTTTCTCCACTTCTTTTTAGCCCTTTTTTGTTTCTACTAAATTAATCGCAAATTTTTATAGTAATTTTTAAAAAGTAGTTTTTAGTCGTTTAAAGTTTAATATGGGTGTACGAGTAAAAAAAAAAGAGTTTTTTTAAGCCGTATTAAGTTTAATATTTTTGTATTATTCTCCTCTCTCTTCAGCTTCGCCAGTTGATATGCACAGTGACGCCTTGCAAGACTCTTGTCGATAGTCAGACGGTGAGTTTATTAATTTTTTATATTTACTTTTTTATTTATTTATTTTTATTTTAATTTTTTTTGAGAGAGAAATACCGTAATACCATTAGATTTATGCATAGTCAATAGTCAATATGTACTAGTTAATATCTATCTAGAGCCCCCCCTCCCCGCCGCCGCACCTCTCCACTGAGAATTTGACCCATTTAGTAAGAGTAGCGAATAAATACTAGTGAAAATAGGATGTGATGAAATAGGAGAGAGAAAATAAGTGATGAAAGTATAGTGCATACTCTTCGTCTTGTTCTACTTCTTATTTATTCATCTTTGATCTTTAATTTTTGATCTTTGATCATTGACCTTTGAACTTTGCTCACTTCTCCAGGTTGACCTCCGCTTCATGGCACCCGAAGAGAAGGGCACGTACGTGCTGAATCTGACCGTTCGCTCCGACTCGTACATGGACTCGGACTACTCCATCGAGATCAAGGTGGGTCTCTCCTTTCTCTCTCTCTCTCTCTCTCTCTCTCTCTCTCTCTCTTTCTCTCTCTCTCTCTCTCTTTCTCTCTCTTTCTCTCTTTCTCTTTCTCTCTTACTCTTTCTCTCTCTCTCTCTCTTTCTCTCTCTTCTCTCTCTCTCTCTCTCTCTCTCTCTTCTCCGTCTCACCCTCTCTCTCTCTCTCGCTGTCTCTCTCTTTCTCCGTCTCGCCCTCTCTCACTCTCTCTCGCTCTGTGTATCTCTCTCGTTTTCTTGTTTTTTTCCGTTCTCTTGTTCTCTCTTTCCCTCTTTCTTTCTTTCCCACTCACTCTCTCTCTCCCTCTTTTTTTCCTACTCACTCTCTCTCTCTCTCTCTCTCTCTCTCTCTCTCCAGATGGACGTGAAGGAGGCGAAGCAAGTCGTCCTGCCCAAGTACGAGGACACTGAAGACGAAGAGGACGAGCACGATCACGCAGCCGCATGCTCATCCGACGAGTACACCGAGGACTCGGAGGACGACGATTAGGAAAAGGAAGAAACGGAGAGAAGAGAGACCTCACTCTGTAAGGCACACTATAATTAGTATGCCCATTCCCTACCATACAAGAATATAGGGGGTATATTTAACATGCTATTTGCATAGAGGTCTACTTTGCTAAGGATGTAAGTTTAATGAATAATGCTATCCAGGTTCTCTGCCATTCACTTTGATTTCACTGTATTCTATAGCATGCATTCAAGGCCGTGTTTCCCCGACTGTTCGGCCGATTTGTCTCTCTCCCTCGCTCTCTCCCTCTCTCTTTCACTGTCTCTCGCACTCTCGTTCTCTTTGCCTCCAAAAATTAGCTCTTTACAACGAGAAGCGAAAATCCTCAAGCGTATGCTGCATGTATTATTGATTTTTCGATTAATTAACTATTTTTTTCTTCTCTAAAGAAATTAGATGCGCTTCTGAAGAAAGTCTGTGATGTCCCAGCTCTATCTCGACAAGTACGATTTAACAGAGAGAAATTCTCTCCCCCCACCGGACCCCTTGTTCCCTGACCTATTCAATAGGGTCTAGGCCCCACTCCCTACTCTAGGAGGCACGGCAGGGGGAGTGAAGAGGTATCCTTGAAAGATCTACCCGAATGTAGGCTTATTTATTGATATAAGCCCTCCAAGAGAGGTCTTTAACATAGTAATGATCGCATTTTCACGACGAGAAATAAAAAAAAATTGAGTTGTTGTTCTCTTTCTCTTGGGTTTGTCTGTGTCTGTTATCATATCCATTCTTACTTTTTTCCCGTTGTCGCTAGCATACTGAGGAAATAAAAAGTGTTTATACGTTAATAATATTGTTACATGGCAACAAGTACAGTAAACACATAGATACAGGATCGCAGGGTTTTTTTTATAAAAGGAAATACACGTTGATTTGGGAGACACCAGGCAGTACTAGTAATCTTTAAACTTGTTATGCAAAACTACAGTAACTTATGAGAGTTCTGGGACGCAAAGACGTTGAAACAGACGAGGAATATTGAACGGGGAATTATTAAGTAGATATTTGAAGGCACTGAGATTGAGAAAGAAAATTAATTAACATGGGGATCCATAAATGGTGGGAGAAACCTAGTAAAGCGGCTCGTCCAAAATATGAGTGAAGGAGGCAAAAATTCAATCTAGAATTCGAGCTGGACATAAGGGCGGGAGAGCATGTTTTTAAGAGAGAGACCGAGAGAGAGAGAGAGAGAGACAGAGAGAAAGAGAGAGAGAGAGAATTCAAGATTTGAAATAAAGGTGATTTTCTTCCAGCTACCAACCGAGGGATGGACAGGTTTTGTACGAAATATAACGAGATATGCTAGAGAAAAAAGGCAGAGTAGATTTAGAAAAAAAAATCATTCGGCACAGGAAATAATGTTTTTAGCAGACAGAATATCGAAAAAATTTATGATAAAATTATTACTTTAAAAAAATATAATAAAAAAAAAGATTCAAGTTTTCCTCGCCGAGGCAGCCGCGTCACGCGTCGCGTGTCGCGTCGCGTACGGCCGCATGCACGCGCCGAGATGCTTGCGGACGTCGCCACGGCGATGCATCTCGTGCAGGTCGGCAGAGCCTAGAAAGAAAATGGTGGGAGATTTAAAACTTAATTTATCCATGCCGTGGTCCCTCTCTCTCTCCCCTTTTTTACTTTTCCTTTTTCTTCCATTTCTCTCTCTCGCTTTCTTTCTTTCTCTCTTCTGCTCTCTCTCTCCCTCTCTCTCTCTCTCTCTCTCTTTCTCTCTCCCTACTATGCTCTAACCTCCGATAAAGTGTCCGCAGACAAAGATGTACGGGAACCGGCCGGCACCCGTCAGGTTCTGCAGGTCGATGTGTAGCTGCCGCTGCCACTCTTCATCACCAGCCAGCTCTTTAATGGGAGAGATAATGCGAGAGAGTAGAGAAAGAGAGAGAGCGAGAGATAAAGAGAAAGAGAGAGATAGAGAGGGAGAGAGAGAAAGAGAGGAAGAGAGAGAAAGAGAGAGAGACCGAGGCAGAGAGGGAGAAGTGAGAGAGAAAGAGAGAGATACCAAGAAAGTGCGACGCGATGTCGGCGTAGTGAATGGCAAGTAGTCGCTTGGCGGCGTTGCATGCCGGGCACGCCTCGAGCGTGTAGATCATAATTGGATACCTGTGCAGCGAGCCATGCTAATTATATTAACTAGCCGGTATTAATTAACGATACAAATTACACTAATTGACGACACTAATTATGGATCTTTTCTCGGTCTGTAAATCGTAAGTTTAGTTCTTGTTTTCTTCTTTTTCTTCCTCTTATAATTATTAGCGCTTTTTTCTTAGGTTTAAATACATATATATATATATATATATATATATATATATATTTATTCATTTATTAAAAAAAATACATAATAATTTAATTTATGATATTTACTAATATTTTTAATAGTAAAAAAATTGTAAAAAAAAATTTAATAAAAGAAGAAAAAACCCTATACATTCTCGACTGTCGCTCAATGTAGCTGGCGTAGCTGTAGCCATAGGGCGACGGGATATTGCGCCAGTTTGCCTGGCGTTCCGGGCGCGGAGGAGGAGGGGGTGGAGGAGGCGGAGGAGGTGGTGGTGGATACGATGGCCCAGAGTTACCGTAGTCAGGAAGAGGCCTTAGGTTACTGTAGTCGGGTCCTCCCACGCCGCCTCCGCCGCCTCTACCGTAATCCGGCCGGACACCGTATGTGGACGATTGTGGTGGAGCAGGACGCGGAAGGTAGACGTCGCCGTCGTACGGCCGTGGCGCTGGTGGAGGGTTCTGGAAGCGTGCTCAAATTTTTTTATATCCCTGTCTATCTCTTTCTCTCTCTCTCTCTCTCTCTCTCTCTCTCTCTCTCTTTCTCTCTACGTCTCAAAATGTCTCCTCTCTCTGCATTCTCTCTCTCTGCTTTGTGTCTCGCCCTCTAAATCTTTCTCGCTCTCTCTCTCTCTCCGCTTCTGCCACTGTCGCCATCTTTCTCAAAGTCTCTCCAGAAAACGTGTTCAGTTATGCCATATCAAGTTAGCTTTGTGCTGTGTCTTGTTACGCTTGCTATATGCCGAACAGAAATTTATTAGTAGTGC
>CALZFC010000029.1:3472500-3545000 GCA_945643635.1 Allodiplogaster sudhausi
TAAAGTATTTATATAAGATTATATGGTCAGCATCAAACAGTTTACTTTGAAAAAAATAAGAGCAATTATGTAAAAAAAAAAAGTTTAAAAAAAAAGTTTAAAAAATAAAATACGAAAAAAAAAATGAAAAAAACTGAACCTTTCCCTAGTCGCCTCTGTTGCTGCTGCTCTGGATGCGTGGCTACGAGGAGAGCGAGCAGCATGAAGAGCGCCTGGACGCGCCACGTCGGCGAGGGCAGACGCGGCTGCAGAGGGGGGCGACGCCGCGTCCGCGGCGTGTCTGGCGGCATCAGAGTGCCGGCTGGCAAAGTGCCAGAAGAAGAAGTTGGCCGAGTGCCAGAAGAGAAAGTTGGCCGAGTGCCAAGAAGCCAGGCGGGAGGAGTGTCCGGATGATGCCCTCCGGCGGCGGAGGAGGCCGAGGAGTTGGCGGCCAAGAAGAAGAAGTCAGAAGGGAGAGCCAGATCCAGATCCAGGCCTGATGAGGAGCGCAGCAGCAGCAGCGTGACGTTGGAAAGGAAAAGGATGGTCGGCGGTCTCGCGAGGAAAATGGAGCGAGCTGAAAGTGGGGGAGAGAGAGGAGAGAGAGAGAAGAGAGAGAGAGAGAAAGAAGAGGAAGAGAGAGAAAGAGAGAGAGAGAGAGAGAGAGAGAGAGAGAGAGGAGAGAGAGAGAGAGTAGCAGACAAGATTGACGCAGTGATTCAGGCCGAATGTAGCCCGTGAAGCAGTAGACAAAGAACGCTTGCTGAAAGTCGAGCCCTTCTTGGCGCTTTGAAAGATAATATACGAGAGAAGAGAGGACAGGTGAGAGAGTGAGAGAGAAATACGGAATGAGAGATAGGTAGACAGAGAGAGAGAGAGAACGAAATAGGAAGAGAGAGAGAGAGAGTCAGAGGGATAGGGAGATAGAGAGAGAGGCGGAGATAAAGGGAGAAAAAGAATGTGATGGGAAGACGAAAGAAGCAGAGAATTATGTAAACACTAACGTACTCGTAGGTACGTACATACATATCTAGCATAAAGGTGAGAAAGAGAGAGAGAGGGAGGGAGAGAGAGAGGTTAGGAGATGGAGAGGTAGAGATAGAGAGAGTAGAGAGAAATGGACAAGTGAGAAAACATAGAAGACATGGAAGCAGACGTAAATGAAATGAGAAGGTTCAAACGTGAAGACCATTTATCCCAGAATTCCTCTAGTCTTCTCGCTTCATCCGGCCTTGCTCTCTCTCTCTCTCTTTTTCTTTCCCTTTCTCTCTTTCTCCCTCTCTGTATCTATCTCTCCCTCCCTTTTGATCTCTCTCTCTCTCTCTCTCTCTCTCTCTCTTTCTCTCTCTCTCTCTCTCTCTCTCTCTCTCTCTTTCTCTCTCTCTCTTTCTTTCCCTCTCTCTCTTTCCTTCCCTCTCTCTCTCTTTCTTTCCCACTCTCTCTCTCTCTCTTTCTCCCTCTCTGTATCTATCTCTCCCTCCCTTTTGCTCTCTCTCTCTCTCGCTCTCGGTCATTCACTCTCACTTATAATTTCCAAGCACAGCCGGTTCTCGTTAAAAAAAGGACCAGAAATATAATATTGAACTGGCGGTGCCCAATATCCTAATCATCACTCGTATCCTCCTTTCTATTGTTATGTCGCGCTTCTATTACTCTTCCAAGCATGTTGAAATATATTCGCATTTATTTATCACAAAAAAAGAGAAAACAACGGATTTGGACTAAGAAAAAAATTCGAAAATTACGGAAGACAGTAATGGTGAAAAATGACATGTCTCCGGAGCGAGCGAGTAAGAGGATACAGAGCGGGAGATAAAAGAGAGGTAGAAGAAACGAACTATCTGAGAGAGAGACAGAGACAGAGACAGAGATAGTGACAGAGAGAGAGAGAGAGAGAGAGTGAGAAAGAGAGAGAGAGAGAGAAAGAGAGAGGGAAAGAGAGAAAGAGAGATGGAAAGAGAGTGAGAGAAAGAGAGCGAAACAGAGAGAAAGAGAGAGAGATAGAAAGAGAGAGAGAGAGAGAGAGAAAGAGAGAGAGAGAGAGATAAAGGAAGAGTATGAACGAGAATAAAAAAAAACGCTCACGACAATAACATCCAATAGCGATACGGAACCGCGTAAAACAGAATAAAAAAAAAAGTTAAAGCAAGGGATAGTGAATCGTACATATGTGCAAGTACCGTACGATTGTACACCTACATATGTATTTATATAGGGAAAAGATAAATGTATGTAATATCATATTTAAATATCACGTGTGGTCGCATCATATATTCAATGGTGTAATAAATTATTATTATTATTATTATATGTATGTATGTACATAGCTGTCGAGGTTCTTCTTCTTCGAGACATCAACAAAATAATCTTTGACATCTTTTTTTTTACTCAAAAAATCTTGTCGTCGTTTCCATTGCAAAGACTTCATATTATTGCAGCAAACTCTACAAGGAGATGATTGGTGGAAAACGGAGGCACTATTGACGAATTACGAAGACTCCATCATCGGCCGGCCAGAATGTGTTGTTGTGATCTTCAATAAGAGCGTTCGAATTCAGACTGGGTGGTCGCCGTTTGGGGGTGATGGTTATTTGGAGAGAAATAGGTGGACAGAGGTTGAGAGAGAGAGAGAGAAAGATAGAGAGAGAGAGAAAGATAGAGAGAGAGAGAAAGATAGAGAGAGAGAGAAAGATAGAGAGAGAGAGAAAGATAGAGAGAGAGAGAGAGAGAGAGAGAAAGATAGAGAGAGAGAAAGCGAGTGATAAATGTAGTGAAGAAGAAAAATAGAGAGAGCGAGGTAATTAGGTTGAAAGAAAGAAATAGTGAGAGATTGAGAGAAAGAGAGAGAGAGAGAGAGAGAGAGAGAGAGAGATGCTGAGATACTACTCTCTCTCTCTCTCTCTCACTCTCTCTCTCTTTCTCACCCACCTCACAACACGATCTCGGTTTTGTGTTCTCTTCGACGAAGGTGGTCATGGCGGTGGCAATTTGTCATTGACATGGGATTGGCCAGCTATGACGACCTGGTGGTGAAGCACTGGCCAGAGTTTGGCCAGCACGGCCAGGAGAATGGCATCGTCCAAGTAGGAAGCATCACATGGTTGGTTTGCCTTTTGTGGATGGTATCATCACGGTCGAGGAGGCCGCAGCACCCGCGCAATTGGGAAGAGGCTGGCGAAGCAGAAGCCAGCATGATCGCAAGGATAGGGAGGAGAGGAGAGGGAGTGAGATGGAGAAAGTGAGAGAGACAGAGAGAGATAGAGATAGAGAGAGAGAGAGGGAGAAAGAGAGAGGGAGAAAGAGAGAGGGAGAAAGAGAGAGGGAGAAAGAGAGAGGGAGAAAGAGAGAGGGAGAAAGAGAGAGGGAGAAAGAGAGAGGGAGAAAGAGAGAGGGAGAGAGAGGCGTAAGTGAAAGAAATGGTGAGAGGGAACGAGAGGCCAATTTGGCAGGTCTAAAAGCTATGTCGTGCTCCTTAAACATATGAACTACTTTTCCTCAAGTTCTCTCGAAAAGAGCATGGGTTCGAACTCAACAACGATTGTGTTCTTGTAGCGTAATCTCCACCATTATCCTCTGTCCTTCTGCGGAACTTCTGTATTAATTTGCAAAGCCTGTCCTTATAGATTGCATTTATTTATCACAAAAAGTAAACAACGGATTCGGATAGTCAAAAAGAGCGGATTAAGGATGACAGAATAATAATAATATATAATGCAAGTGAAACGCGACAAGGACATGTCTCCGGAGCGAACCCAGCGGGCGGCGGGCGGGTGGGGGACGGCGCAATAAGGAAAGAGGAAGGACACGTAGACTCTCATGAATGGGTAGCTCTAGTGAGCGAGGCAAAAGTTACGGTATCTACCGTATTCGCACTATAATTAATTCGCACTATAATTACTGTCATGTGTACGATTTTTCGTTTGCACCTCATGCTTCTACGCACCAACTGAAACGACCTGGGTATGCTCTCTGTTTCAAATAAGCAAAGGAGAGCGAGGGAGAGAGAGAGAGAGAGTAGAGAGAGAGAGAGAAAGAGGGCGAGAGAAAGTGAGAGAGAGAGGGAGAGAGAAAGCGACACTTTGAGGCACATGTCAGAGGGGAAGGAGGTTCTGGGTGCTCCATTTCTTTCTTTTTCTGGTTCAGCCAAAGGGAGGCACCGGTATATTAGTCTGCAGAGAAAGAGGACAGAGAGCGGGAGAAAGAGGGTAGAGAGAGAGAGAGAGAGAGAGAGAGAGAGCAGGGAGGGAGAAAGAGCGAGGAAGAGTGAGGACAAGAGAGCCATGTTAGTTGCTTAACACGGTTCTAAAGGCAGAGGAGCAAAGAGAGCGAGCGATAGAGACAGGGAGGGAAGAGAATAAAACCACAGTAATTCTCCTCGTCCCCAGTTCGGGCCAAAACAGAAGAAGCTTGACTACAAGGTCACATAATGCACATTGAAAACTATTGTAATCAAAGAATTTGCGAAACGATGAGAAAAAGCACTGGATGCGACAAAAATAGGCTTTTGGATAAAGGAAAAAAAATTTACATTTCAAAAAAGTAAAAGAAAAAAACAAAATCTACACAAGCTCGAAGTTCGAAATGTTTGGTGGTTACTGAAGGTTAAGAGCGGGAAGCTGCTTACTGTTACATCTTTCAGATATTACAGATATTATTTCTCCACAATCCAAAAAAATTCCATTCTCTACCTTATTGTCAGTATAAGCGGCGCGAATATATTTGTCTGTTACAACGCGGAGAAAAAAAAATCAAATAGCGAACTAGATTTTAAAAAAAGCATAAGAAAAGCTGGCAATATAAATGAATTAATATCATAATATTTGCATGGCGACCCAGTATGCATGCAATGCAAAGGCATCAAGAAATTAAGCAATTATAGTGTAATCCTGGAGACAATATAGCGTACCGTAGCTGGCTTGGAATTCTGCAAGCCTTACAAATGACTGGAAAAGGGGGAGAATAAAAGAGAGAGAAAGAGAAAGAAACTTTGCATCGGGGAAATAACTGATCAATCTCTTTTCTAATACACATTATACAAGAGAAGACTGGATAGAGTAACGTTGTATATATATAATATATATGTATTATGCCCATAACACGCGTATATATATATAGGTACTGGGATAGAGGAGAGAGAGAGAGAGAGAGAGAGAGAGGAAAAGCTGGAGCTTTTGGCAATGTTAAAAGACTTCCAAAACTAAAAAAAATAAATCGATATTCCAAAAAGAAACTTGGCCCTGTGCCAAAAGGGGCGGGGTCTAAACCAAATGGGGGTCTATGTCACCATCGGTTCGGGACCGGCCGTCGTGGTGCAGGTGGACTTGTCAAAGTTGTTGACTATGTCTGTGACGAGTGCAGGGTGGCTCTTCAGAATGTCACTCCAGCCCGGCGTCTGCGTGATGTGCTTGGGCCGTTGGAGGATGAACTGGAATTGTAGGTGAGGAGGATAAAATGAGGAGTTTTGCTGGCAAGATGCCAAGAAAGCAACAATATCCTTTCTCTCTCTATCTGTCACACTTCCTCCCTTCTATCCTCTCTCTCTCCCTTCACTTTCTCTTCCTCTCTCTCTCTATATCACCCTCTCTCTCCCCTATCTATCCCCTTCTTTTTATTTCTCCTTCTCACTCTCTCCCTCTCTCTTCTTCTCTCCCTTTCTCGCTCATCTTTCTCTCTCTCTCTTTCTTTTTCTCACCCCCCTCCTCTCTCTCTCTCTGCCCCCTCTCTCCCTCTGCCCCCCCCTCTCTCTCTCTCTCACCTGTACAGCATGCTGCTTGAGCCTATTGGCTCCGTACATGTCAGCTACCACCAGTAGCTGGCACGCGTTGTCGCTAGCCACGGCATCCATGAGATGCGTCTCGCACAGCGTCTTCAGGTCGTCCAGTCTGTACTTGTCCGCCGCAATCAGGAGCTCGCCGGCTGGAGAGGAGGAAATTTTATTATCATAATTATAATCAATTATTTTATATCTTACTTTTTTTAAATTCCACACTTCTTTGTCATTAAACCTCTCTTAACAAGACAAATAATTTTTTTTACAAAACTAAAATAATAATTGCTTTCTAATTAATCTTCTTTTTACATATGTTAACTAACAATAGACCCATTTATGAAGAAGAATAATTATACATATTTAATCAGAAAGAAAATATAGTACGACTATCTTGACCTCCACCCTTCTCACCAACCAATCTCGGAGATAATTATAGATCGCAACTTTCTTTCTCTCTCTCGCTCTCTCTCTCTCACCTATCTCTGAGATATCCTTGGAGCAGCGGCCAGCGTAGATCCAGTGCAGCATCTCCAAGACTACGTCGTGGTCCACGTCGTCAATGTTGACCAGGCGCTACAAAACAGAGACTTAAACAGCACAAAAGAAGCTCCATTTATATGAATATGAAGAGAAACAAACTAATTAGGGAGAATAAGAGGTGAGAGAGAAGAGAGAGGCAGAGAGAGGCAGAGAGAGAGAGAGAGAGAGAGAGAGAGAGAAAGAGAAGGACAGAGAGAGAGAAAGCGAGAGAAAGAGAGCGAGGGAAGGAGAAAGGCAGAGAGAGAGAGAGAGAGAGAGAGAGAGTGAGCGAGAGAGAGAGAGAGAGCGAGAGAGAGAGATCGAGAGAGAGAGCAAGAGAGAGAGAGCAAGAGAGAGAGAGAGAGGGAGAGAGAGAGACAGAGAGGGAGAAGGAGAGAGAGAGAGACAGTCTCGCTCCATCTTTAGATAATTTTTTCTTTTTAATACTTTTAGTTTTCAAATTCATAAACTACATTTTAAATGTTATCTCCAAGAAAACTTATTATAACTCATTGCATCACAAAGTCTGAGACGTCAGCTGAACGGAGGTTCAAAGATTGCAATGCTTTTATGCTCTGGATGCAATGCAAACCACCAAGTTGCGCTTCAATACCCCATTCGTCTCCCTTTCTCTCTCTCTTGCTCTCTCTCTCGCATTCTGCCTGTCTTCAACTTGCGGGCGCGTTGCTGTGAATTAGGAGAGAGAAAGAGAGAGAGAGAGAGAGAGACATAGAGAAAGAGACTGACATTCTTGGCCTCGTTGGTTTCCTCGTGCTTGAACATGGCGAAGAACACGGGCGACCTTGCAGCGAGAACAGCTCGATGCGTTCGAATTTCGCGGGAGCCAACTCTTAGGAAGGAAAAAATGAGGATTATTAGGATTAAGGAAGTAATTAAATTAATGATTGTTATAAAAAAAATGATGGAAAAATTGAACACTAGAATTTAATACATATTATATTAATCTTAAAATTACAAATATCAATAGCAAAAAAAGATGATAAAAGAAAAGCGTTAAAAAAATTTAATAAAAAATTATTGCAAAAAACGGGGCAAATTTTTTTAAAACCTGATTGTAAAGTCCGTGAGGACGTCTTCCTTGAAGAGTCTGAGGTAGTCCTCGACCAGCTGTTTCTCAGTGTTCGAGGGCTAAAAAAAAAATTGAGAAGTAAATCTAGAGATAACATGAAAAACAATGATAACAAGAAAAAAACGATACACATAACAGTATGGAAGATAAATTAATATCTATCTATATTATATATCTTAACTCGCTATGCGAAAGGTTTGGCAAAATAATAGAATGTTTAATCAATGCGACTTTAATTTTTCAGGCTCAAAATTTCAAGCTTCCATTTATGAAAGCCCCTACTTCGCAGCTTCCTTCTCATTTGTACATTTAGACCTTTACTTTACACGTCAGAAAGAATGCGAAGCTTTAACTACAAAAGGAGGAATATAGTCATCTACAAAATGACTACTATAGTCCTACAAAAGGAGTAATACAGTAATACCTACCGTAATCGGTTCGGTCGATGTCGTAATCGTCTCCACGGCAACGTCAATTTCGACCGAGACAATGATCGAGTCACGGGGCAGTATCTGCGGGAAGAGCACATCCCTGAATGGGGAAAATACTGTTAAAAAAGAAATGTATTCTTATATTTATATATAAACTTTAAATAATCTTCATATATTATTTTTGATACTTATTTAAGAAAATATTTTTCTCTCTAGAACCAGTGTGTTCACATCTCTGGCTGTAATCGATATCGATATCGATTTTAGAATTGCTACATTGATGGACTCGTCCCCACCTCGAACCGTACACTCCACCGTAACCCCAACCTTAGACCCAACCGTACAACCAACCTTAAACCCAACCTTAAACCCAACCGTAAACCCAACCTTAAACCCAACCGTAAACCCAACCTTAAACCCAACTGTACACCCAACACCCACCTCTTAATATACGAGACGTAGTCAGAGTGGCTCGGGTTCGGGTGAATGCGCATGTCGATGTCCTTGCCCTCGCTGGACTTGAGAATGAAGCGCGACTTGAAGCCAATCTTCATCGGCTTATTGTTGATCACCTGGGGTAAAATTGCTTAGTTTTAAAATAGTGAAATAAAAAAAGTATATAAAATCAGTGAAAAGTTAAACCATCACTTCATAGAAATGGACACCAAATTAATTACTACCCATTTGTAGTAAATCAGTAAAATTAAATAAGTTTTGTTTGAACTACTTTATCAATTGTAACTCCAAAATGATGCAAAAAAGAACAAAACAAAAAAAACCAACCACCCGATTGAGGCAGAGGAAGACAAAGTCCTTGTTGTTCTCTCCGTTGCCCTTCGGGTAGATCTTTATCGACCAGGTGAAGGTCTAATGAAAGAGGATTTATTTATTTTATTCATTTATTTTATAAAGAAAATTTAATAAGTTCATTTTTTTAAAATAACATATCCCTTAGTAGTATTTATTATTATAAAACAATAAAATGAAAAAAAAAATTATAAAAAAAATCTCACTTCTTCTCCACGCGTAAGATGCACAAAGTTCTCGAGGTACTCCTGGTAGCAATGCGAGAAGTTCTTCACTGTCCAGCTGTGGGTTACGTGCTGAATTTAAATAAAAATATATATGTATATGAATTAGTATTAAAAAAAATACACCAGTAAAAAATTTAGAATTGCAAACAAAATATTAATTAATAGCCGAGCTAAAAATTTTCGCTTGAGACAAATTAAATACCAAGGTTTTTGGAAAAAAAGAAGCCATTACTAAATCTGAAGCCTTAAAAACCTTAAACCCAAAACCTAAAACACAAAGTCTTAAACCCAATTCCTTAAACACTAAAGCCCAATTTGTTAAACCCTAACCTCGACTTTTATCTCCGTCTGCGAGGAGTGGCCCATGTTGGCCGGACCGCTCGCAGAATCGACCGGCATGCTTAGTTCCGCTGCCGACGGCTCCATCTTGGGCGACACAGAGAGACGGAGAGATAATTAGGTAGTGAAAGAAAGAGAGAGAGAGAGAGAGAGAGTGAGAGAGAGAGCTAAAGAGAGAGAGAGAGAAAAAAGAGAGGTAAAGATAGAGAGAGAGAGAGAGAGAGAGAGAGAGAGAGCGAGAGGGGCAGAAAGAAAGACAAGATAAGAGAGAAAGACAAGTGAAGAAAGAAAGAGCGACTTATAGATAGGATAGATATAGAGAGATACAGAGACTGAAAAGCGACAAGTAAGAGAAATGCAACAGTGAAAGACGTAAATTTTACAGGTAATCACTCGACTTGGGCCAGCCACCCATTGATCTCAAGATCAAATAATATCTAAACTACAAAAATATCTTTATTCATCCGGTATTTTCTTTACGCCATTCACACATAAAAGAATTTTTTTTAAAAAGATGACGTCATTATTACCGCTACCTACACTTTCTAGATACATATACATATATATATATATATCGTCTATATACAGACCCAATTAAACATAAGACGAGTGTCGAGTTTTGTATTTGTTTGTTTTTGTCTGTCTTGGATAGGCAATCAATCGATAAAACCAATCAAAAAGAGAGAAGCCCAATCAAATTGCTTGGCGCACTCTCTCATTCATATATACCAGAATACACACATCGAAATGAAGGGTAAATTCCATGCGTTCTTTTGATCTCAGAGTCTGTGGTGGAGCAGCCGAAAAAGAAAAAGAGAACAACAACAAAAAACAAAGAAGGGTACATCTCTTCAAAAATCCATAAATCGGAGATAAAAAAAGTAGGATAAAAAAATATGCTCACTTCATGTAATAGTACGCGGTATTCATGCATTGTCATTTTCGCTATTTTCTCTTAGAAAAAAATTGGACAATTGAATTTAAAAAAAAGACTATTAAGTATTGGTCTAAGAAGAGCAAGCGGCAAAAAAACAAAGGAAAGAGAAATGGAAAGGCAAATCTCAAAAGTTACCAGGTGTACGCGGCCAAAAAAAAAGTGATGCCGACGACAAGAATAGTAAGGCAAAGGATAAATTAAAAATGTCTTGTTAGAGATATAATATAAAAAGTCTCGACTAGGGATTAGTTAGACGATAAAAGAAGGATAAGACGCAGAAAGTAAGAAAACCGTAACCACGCAAATCCGGGGCAGGGAAAGTGAGGGGCGGGAGGGGGGGAGGGGTAAGGCGAGAGGGAGAGGCCGAGAAAGAGAGAGAGAAAGAGAGAGAGAGAGAGAGAGAGAGCGGAAGAGAAAGAGAGGGGGGAAGAGAATGATGGAGAAAGAGAAAGAGGAGAGTGAAAGACAGTTCTGGAAGACTCTTATGGTCAGGTGAAACCACCGTCACACCTATCTCTCTCTCTCTCTCTCTCTCCTACTTTCTTCCCTCTCTCCATTCCATATCGAGCCTGATTCTATTCGTATGGTAGCTGAAGAGAAAAGGGGTGGTGCTATAAGCCGTGCTAGCGGGTGGTCACAGAGCTATGAATAAGCCTGTCAGGGGAGGAGGTAGATCAGGGGTAGAGAGGGGTGTGCAAAGGGCATTTGGGGTCATACTCCCACCCCCCCCCCCGCTCTTTGTCCGCTGTACCTTAGCCCTAGTATAAGGCTGTCAGTCATACCTTGACATTTTTCCTATTTCGCTTCCGCTCCCTCATACATGACTTGCTTCTATTTTTTTTGCGCCGGCTGGACATCATTTGATAAGATAGTGTGATTCCTACTATCAAGAGCACAAAAAGGCGCTCCGACGGGGCCTCTTACACAAAGAGTGGGGAGGGGGCTATTAGCAAGGCGGGCCTCTATTGAATTTCAAAGCAATGCGGAGAATACAAATAACGATGTGGGTATTTCAAAAGAAAACAACTAACTTCCAAAAGTTTCAGAGAAAGAAAGAAAAATAGACAGAGAGAGAGAAAGTGAGAGAGAGAGAGAGAGAAAGAGAGAGAGAGAGAGAGAGAGAGAGAGAGCGGGAGAGGGAGAGGGAGAGCACAATGACGAGTAATAGAGCTTGCCAAGGCTTAGTGTAAAAATGATGCCATTAATACTCTTCATAGGAGGAAGGAAAAGAAACTTAGAGACAAAAAAAGAATTGTGACATAACAACAAAAGTAGATGAGAAAGAGTACGCGCACGGAGTAGTCATTATCCAAGTCATTATCCAATATTTCATGACTATCCTGCTTATACTTGAGAGTAGGGTTCTTGGCTTATTATCCGTAATTCTGCTCATGTCTACCGTATCATCAAAAAGCCATTCTCATTCTACTCTGTCTCACTAGGGACAACGCCATTCTCGGCTACCGTAACCGGCTTGGATGGTTGGTCCGATGGGGCACTTAGGGTGGAGTTGGAGCGCGAGGACGCCGCGGAGGAGTGGGCAGAGTTGGCCGGAAGCCGGGCGGTAGATGCTGCGGCTGCAGCTGCAGCGGCCGCGGCGGCTGCTGCTTGTGCCTAGAATTGACAAAAAAAATTGTTAAAATATTTATTTTTATAAATTTTTTTTATCAACTATAAACTCTGCCTCTCCGTCACATCTCTCTCCCCATCTCTCTCTCTCTCTCTCTATCTTTCATCTCTCTCTCTCTCCTTCTCCCCCTCTCTCTCTCTCTTTTCCATCTCTCTATCTCTCTTCATCTCTCTCTCTCTTCCATCTCACTCTCTCTCTCTCTCTTCCATCTCTCTCTCTCTCTCTCACCTTCCTAGCTGCCGGCGGCTGATAGACCCCAGTGGGTGCCGCCCGCTGGCTCGCCCTCTCTCCATTCCTTCTCAGTGGCACTCCTCCTCCAATGGATGACGTCGACATTGTCCTTTCCCCATTCGCTCTCCCTCTCCTCTTCTCGCTGTCTGCCGTCTCTTCCACTCCGTTCACTCTCGCCGTCTGCGTCTCTGCCACCACTCTCTCGTCACTCTGCTTCAACTGAACTGAACTTTTTTTAACATCAGGCAAAAGTGCGGGAATTCAAACTTGAATTTTCAGGGGTGTTCTGGGGGTACCCAAAACAAACCTTGACTGTTGGCATCTCTGCGCTCGGATCTGATCGGGTCCTGGAGTAGAAGACCTGGCCATTTCTGTGCTGCTGTTGCTTCTTTGGTGACAAAGTCTTGGTTGGGTGTGGGTAGTTGGTGGAGGGGGTGGTATTATGGACCACCGGCCCCGGAGGCTTCTTCCTGGTCGGTGGCGGAAGGAACGTTGCCCTCTCAATGGATCTGGACTCTTGCATTATCTGCTTGCTGCTGCCTCCGCCTCTTCTCAGCTCTTCCATCCGCGGGTTGTTGTTCAATGGTGCCAGAGGAGGAGCTTCAGCTTCTTCTTCGCCCGGGGTCACGTCCTCCTTGCTTCCAGCTTGCCCGCACCCGATACTCGCCGAGTTTTCGACCTGTTGCCAGCGTCCGATACTTGCCGGCTTTCCGATGCCCAGTCCAGGAGGCAGCATCATCATCATCCTCACGTCCGATTTCTCGGAGAAATGCGTCACCTGCAAAAGTTGCTATAACAAATTAATAATTCACAAATAATTAGAAGGAAAATTTTTTTATAATAACAATGCTCATAAATTAATGTCCAGGCGAATAATTTTCAACAGACTCACCCAAGTAAGAGATTAAAAGATAGACAAGCTAAAACTGAAAAAAAAAATTTTCTAGGTAATTTTCTTGGAAATAAATAATATATATAATAATAAATATATGCTACCGTACCTTGGTATCGTTGTTCTCCTCCCCAATCTTGCCACTCTTCTCCTCCTTTTCCGATTCCTCCTCTCCTTCACTGGGCCGGAGAATAGTCAGCGCCTTGGAGGCCACCTTTGGTAGCGCGTTGAGTCCACTGACATCTGTCGTCGGCCCGACCACCATGCCTGAGTGTGCGAGAAGGAGTTGCAATATGAGTAGACGGGGAAAACCCGGCCATTCTCGGGTGCTGCTAGGAAGAATAGTGCGGACGAAAGGTGAATGAAAAGATTCATATTTCGGAGTGGTGTTATATTTTGTGCTCCTCTCTGCCCTCCTGTCTCCCTCCCCTTCTCTCTCACTCTCTTTCTCTCACTCACTCGCTCTCTCTGTCTCCCTCCCTTTACTTCACCCGCTGAACATACACTCCGTTGCTACTACTTTCATGCTATTTAGTGCTCTAAACTACACAAAGATACACACTTCATTCTATCCTATCAAAACCTCGTTTCACTAAAATCACACAGACTCTTCATACAAAATGCAATGCTCTAATAGCCGTGCCTACAAACTCCAAACTCTAACTTCATTTAACACGCCCATCAAGTTCGGTGAAAATAGACTCTTGCATGGGATGAATGGGGAAAAGTGTCAGGGAAGAGCGGTACCAAGGGGCGAACTTTTCTTGCAAGGAGCACTTCTTCTCGTTGTATATTATTCTGCATGTTGGGCCCCTCTAGCCCCACCCCCGGAACCTAATTATGAAACCTATTTCTCTTTAGGTCCCTTAATCCCCTTAGTTAGACCCCGTAACCCAGTAACCCTTAGACCAAGTTGAGCCCTCCTGTGACCGCAGTTACAGTGACTACGTGTGTCCATGGAAGGCAAGCACAAACAGGGAGATCATCCCAATTCCACTGTTGCTACACTCTAGTTGCTGCGTGGAGGTGTGTGTAAGAAACTTTCCAAAACGGATAATTCAAAAGGGGCGCGAGAGAGGCCAAAGTTAGGGAGAGAAAAGAGGCAGAGAACAGAGGCAGAGAACAGAGATAGAGAAGCTGAGAGAGGAAAAGAGAAAGAGAGAAAAAGAGAAAGAGAGAGAGAGAGAGAGAGAGAGAGAGAGAGAAAGATAGACTCGAGTTCGCCGCTCCCCATTACTTTCTCGTGCGCAAGGGCCAGTACAAATAACGGGCAATCCCAGAAAAAAAGAAAATGTGCGGGCGGTAGGAGAGGAGATGTTGCAGGGCAAAAGTTCACAAGTACAGTATTGGAGAGAGAGAAAGAGTGAGAGAGAGAGAGAGCTAGAGCGAGAGAGAGAGAGACAGACAGAGAGAGAGAGGCAAAAAGAAGAGAAAGAAAGGTCGAAAAAAAGTTTAGGCAAGAGATCACGTCATTGCAAAAGCTCTCTTTCCGTTTTTCCACTACAGTCTTGGGTCGTAGCAACGCATCATTTTGGAATAAACAAGCAAGAGAGAAGAGAGAGATCGAGTGGGAGACAGAAAGAGAAAGACAGAGACAGAGAGCCAGACATAGAGAGATAGAGAGAGAGAGAGAGAGAGAGAGAGAGAGAGAGAGAGAGAGAAAGAGAGAGAGACAAGGATCGTTAAAGGACAGTAAACGGAACCGGGAATGCAATCACCATGAGTCAGCGATCCGTCTATTTTTACGCCTTTTCTCCTTTCTCCACTCTTTCCAATCTAATCTTCTTCCACTTCTCTTCTCTTTTCTGGCTGTGCCCTTTTCATTCTCTTTATATATTTTTGGCCCTTAATAGTATCTAAATTGTTCCCAATATGTGCGACGCGTTCAAGTAGTTAGCGGCCACTCATAAATATATCCGCTCGATTCAGATTGTCACTTTTATCTCTGTACGTGGCGTTTCTGTCTCTTCTCCCCTCCAACCACTCAGACTAGTTGCCTGGTGCAACTAGCTAATTCTAATTGTAAGACATACCGGAAAGGAGTCCATGATTGACGACTGCCTCGGGTCGTGTTTGGCCAGAGAAGGCGAAGCCCTGGAAATAGAAATATATTGAGGAGAAAGAAAATACAACTTCTCCACGTTGTTCAACGATGAGTAATCTCATTTCATCTAATTTTTTTCTTCTTATTCTTCTTCTTCTTATTCCAGCTTCCTGCTGAAGGCTTTCCTCAAACGATAATTTTACAATTTCTTGCCACGAAGGATTTCCTAACATTTACATTCAACAAACGAGCGGCTTTTCACGGAAGACCCTCAAAGATTAGATAAATAGCTAACTTTTCACGGAACATAATAATATTTCACGTTTATGCCTCTCAATAGATTTAAAAACCTGCTCCTAAAAATACTTTAATAACCGCCGGTATTCCTACTATTTACCATTAAGCATGATGGAGTCATGTTCTCTACTGACTCCTCTACATAACTCATTGGCGCAAGATGGATGGGGAAGTGGAAGAGAGAGAGAGAGAGAGAGAGAGAGAGAGAGAGAGGAGAGAGAGAAGAAGAAGAAGAAGGAGATAGAGAGAGGTGCATCGGCCCCACCCTTTACCGGAGGGGTGGGGGCAAAGGTTGACGGCGATTGATGGATAGACCAATGTGGAAAACGGCCTCGGGTATGTGCACATTATAAGCGGGGAAGAAAGATGAGAAAATGGTTTTTTTTTGTGGAAGTAATGACGCAGGCGCAAGCTATAAATTATTTGGGGGCGCATGATGCCGTGGGGAAAGAGAGAGAGACAGAGAGAGAGAGAGAGAGAGAGCGAGAGAGAGAGAGAAAGAGAGAGAGAGAAAGACAAAGAGAGAGAGAGAGAGAGAGAAAGACAAAGAGAGAGAGAGAGAAGGCTAAGAAATGAAAGAAAGAAAGGAGGGGGTGGAATGCGTGAATGTCATGTAGCTCCAGATGTGTTCTTCTAGTCAGGGAACAGCTCCAATCTTGAAAAGAATTGGAAGAGAGAGGTAGAGAGAGAGAGAGCGGAGAGAGAGACAGAGAGAGAGAGAGATAGAGAGAGAGAGGAGAGAACGCTGAAGAGCAAAGTGCAAACAGAGGAAATGTGATTAGTACAAGGAGCGTAGACTGAGAGGAGAGAGAGAGAGAGAGTGGGAGAGAGAGAGATAAAGATGCCATAGTGAGTCTCGAGAGATGAATGTGCTCGAGAACGAGAGCCGTTTCACGTTTCGCAGTTCTGTCACGGCGAACGCGCTTGCAAAAGTGCATGATAAAACAAGAATGCATTTTTGAAGAAGGGAGAGTGAGAGAGAGAGTGAGAGAGAGAGAGCAATAGAGAGAGAGAGAGAGAGAGAGAGAGAGAGAGAGAGAGTCAGAGAGGCAGTAAAAGAAAGAAGAACAAAAAAACTTTCTCCTTCTGCCAAAGCGTGCGCCATTTCTCTCTTCAATTCCCCTTGCATCTTTTGTGCTCTTCTGCAGAAAAACCATTTCATTCTCACTCATTTTGCACGATTCTCCCGAATAAATTATACAGTAAAAAAGAGGAGAGGAGGGTGGGGGGGGCTCCAACGGCCCCAGAGTAAAAATATGGTGTGGGGGCTGTCAGGGGCCCCAGTGAGGGAGTGACGTCAGGGGCCCCCAAATAGCGCATGTTTTCAATTGCACAGAGTCTTCACAAGAAAGGAATACGTTCTTCCTAGAATAAAGGCTAGATAAGCGCTTATCACATCTAGAACAAAAACACTTTTCCGCGGCGATGGATAAGAGTTAAACAAGAGTCACAGAGTTGTAACAAGAGAATATGCCTTTTTAATGTAATAGAAAAAAATTGGTCAAAAAAGATTAAACAAAACTACCAACCTTTAGCCAGTTCCGGAAGTAAATCTGCTTCGGCGTAAAGAGAAGCAGAGGGGCCAGCATGCTTCCTTAAGACAAATTTTATTCATTTATTATTTTTAAAATTTTTAATATCTAACTCAAAAAGTAAATGTTTCTTCATATTAGTACCATAATTATTGGCTCAAATATTATACTTTAATCAAAATTTAATTAGTTGCCAACTGCTTCAAGGTCATTAAACGAAAGATACAACAAACGAAAGAGTATAAAGAGAACTCTAATCCATTCAAAAGATGGACCAAACGTCAATAAAAGCTACACTTACGGCCCTGGCCCAAAAGTACCGTACCCCTGTATCCGAGTTGTCTCCACCGGTCACTCTGTGGTCGGTCGCGCACGAAGACAGCGCGAAGAAGGACGAGAGCGGAATGGAAGGCTGCGCGCACTGAGAAGATGTTGAACGAGGACCGGCAGACTTCATTGCCTGGAAATAAATTTAATAAGATTTATTTTTTCTTCAATTAGCTAAAAATCTGTTTGACGCTGTCCCATAAGCAAATCTTAAAAAAAATCAATTATCTATAAATCTTACTCAGTTAATAATAATGTATGAATGTACATAATGATATAAACTGCGGGGGAAAGCCTTCCAGTTCTGGCTCCATATTAACGGCGGTCAAGTAAGCCTGGGTTAAGCCCATGGCTCTACGGTAGGTTGGGGAGCTAGGAGAGCCTTCGATATATAAGATGACAAAAGATCTTTTGATCTTTTAAAGAATCAAACAATTAATATGAGTCATTAAACCGGTATTCGGAGACAGCTTTGGCCGCACTGATTGGAATTCTAGCCACTTTAGCACAACACTTTCGAATACCAACCATAAAACCAAAAGGTCGGTAAACATTAATATGCTCAAGCTAGAGGTATACAGAACGAGGGAGTTACATACGGAAACTACGCGACTCTGGGAACGTTGTCAAGGCGTTCTTCTTCTTCTTCTTTCTCACTTTCACTTCGTCATATCTTCCCTCCCCTTTCGTTTTGCTACTGGGGCATACTAGATACATCACCTATCTGCACTCTTTTTCTACCTCCCCGCCCACATGCGAGTTTATCTGAAAGTGCCATAATAAAAGTTGTCAGAAAAAAAGAAATAGCAAGGAAACGGACTAAAGTAATAGTCACCATATGAATGTGTTTATAAACTGGGCAGTGGAGGCAAATTTTGACTGAGATCAGTAAGTCACCAAAATGTTGGCAAGTGTGCATGAAACAACTTTAAAAAAATCACACAATTAGATTTACAAAATTTTTTGAAATAAAATAACGGAATGATTCTTAATTGCATTCATAGGGCGAACTATTTTTGTGACTCTAAATACTTCGAAAGCAATAAGCAGCTACCATTTATATGCCTGCGATATATGCCGAAAGGGGGAATGGGTTTGTCGCTGATGTTGAGAAAAGATGGGCGGATGGGGGAATGGTGGAAGAGAGAGAGAGAGAGAGAGAGAGAGAGAAAGAGAAGAGAGAGAGAGAGAGAAGAGAGAGAGAGAGAGAGAGAGAGAGAGAGAGAGAGAGAGAGAGACAGAATACAGGCGGGACACCTCGAAAGGGGACACAAAGGTGGGACTCACATAGCGACGAACACGCAAACAATAAGCTCTTCCCTTCCCTTTCCCCCCTTTAGCTTCACTCGGTCAACGCAAAGGTCTTACAGCGCACTCTAGTCTTCTCTTTCCGGAAATTCTCTTTCTCTCCCTCTCCTTCTCCCTCTCTCTCTCTCTCCTTCTCCAATTTTGTCCTTCTAGTCATTCCGGGAAAGGATAAGGACAGAGAGAGATAGAGAGAGATAGAGAGAGAGAGAGAGAGAAAGATAGAGAGAGAGAGAAAGAGAGAAAGAGAGAAGTCAGCGGGCTCGGACTACCAAAAGTTTAGCCAACTCATCTGACGCCATCATCAAATGACTAAACACACTGCTCTTTCTTCTTCTTCTTCTTCCTTTTTTATTGCTGCGCTCCTTGTACTCGTTATGCACTCTGGGGGGTGTGAGCAATTGGGAAGAAAAAAGACACACATCAACACGCTAGCCTATCGCTTCGTCTCGGGGTGGATGACAAAAGCGTTTTTGAAGGGAACCCGCCGGGGAGAGTGCTGAACAACGACTGCTGCATGAGCCACGTTTAACTCCCCCTTGCTCACCATCAGAAAAAGTATTTTTTTCCGTAATAAAAAAACATTTTTCGCCAATACTTGTCATTTTGACAAAAAAAGGAACTTTTCGTTGGATTTGTTGTTCCATCAGAGCTTATAGTCGTGCACCGTACCTTGTTCAGCTCTGAACCCGGGGTGAATGCGTCAAGAACGTCAAACGCCAAACAATTACGATGAATACATATGTATGCAACATTAATCAGTCTTCTTTTCTAGAGCAGCTTCTTTTTGGCAATACGTGCCATATGATATGCTCCTTCTATTCCTTCTCCTTCCTTATCTCTCCCTTCGCTCCTCCTTTTCCCTCCAATGGACAGGAAAGAAGGAGAACACAGGGCAAAGTCGAACGAGTGAGTATCCCCGGGGGTGTGTGGGGGGGGGGGGAAACGAGCACCAGGCAACTCTTGACAAGGAAGTCTAATTTAGGGAGCGCCTTGGGGATGTGCGAGCGAGACCTGGGTGGGGTCAGGGGTCTAGAACGGTGTACAGGTAACACGAACCGGGTACTTGTACCCCGAACCGGGTACAAAAACCGCAAAACCGGGTACAAGTACTCCGAAATGGGCGCATGTACCCAGAACAGGGTACAAGTACCCCCCCCCCACCGGGCACAAGTACCCCGGACCAGAGTACATGTACCCCGAACCCGGTATATGTATGTACCCAATCTCCAGTCCTAGGGTTGGGGGCGTGTGTATGTAATGATAAACAAACCACATGCTCTCGCAGCTCTCCTTTCCATCCTAGACTAAAGCCTACATAGCTAGCTAGCTACACTCTAGCCTTCCTCCCTTCTTCTCTCCGTCTGTCTAGACCCTCAGACATAATTATCGCGCTGTCTACATCAGAGCTATAAACTAGGTCTGAGGCCTTCTTACACATTTGTCTAGGCCTTAAATGGGCCTTTATTGGACTTCGGGGTGTATGAGGGCGGAGCAGGGAATAAAAGCAACTGTCGACAATTTAGAGAAGAATATGGTGCGGATGGAGGTATTATGCCTGGAGAAACCAGGGTTCCTAATTGTAAGCAGAAAAAGGGTTTCAGCCAAAATATTCCTCAAAAACATGGTGAGGTCGTGCTTGGTGGAGACCCAAAATCAGGGTCAGGGTGGCTCTTTCAAATCTATAGTACCTTCTTGTCCTCTGGGGAGGAGATATGATCCCTAAATGGAGTCTACTTCTAATCTACTTCTACTCTTGCACACATTTCTAACTCCTCAAAGAGCACGCAGTTGAGCACGGGAAGAATTGAACCACACTGCGAATTTACTTCATATGCATATGTATGCTTGCTCATTGATCTCATAGAATGACCATGAATCTTTCACGCTCTATTTCTCTCTAATCTCACCCCATTCTCTCTCTCTCTTCCCCTGTCCCTTCTCTCTCTCTCTCTCTCTCTCTCTCTCTTTCTCTCTCTCTCCTAATCTATCAAACTTCACCCATCGATCCCTTCTCTGCTCTGTTCTTCCTTCCTCTTATCTATGAAGTCAGCGCTGGTCATTGCTCAGGTTACGAGTCAAGGGAGCCATATACAAAAAAAAATCTTAATGGTTACCGAGCGTAAGAAAATGGTGGCCTTTTGGTCTGCGTGCAGATCCACACGCAAGAATTCACGTTCCACTGGTTCCTTGGATTTCTCTCGCTCTCTCCCCCTCTATTCTCTTGCTCTTCTCTCTCACCTCTCTCTTCTCTCTGTCATCTCTCACCTCCCCACCTTCTCTCTTTCTACATCCTCCACTCGTCTCAAAAATTAAATTCTGCAAATGAGTCGTCCTGAGAAGAAGCACGCGCACAAAGAGCGACCAAACAACGAAGATCAAACATTCTGAACATCTTCAGGGGCTCGGGGGGAAAGTGTGTTGAAGTATGTGAAAGACGGGGAACGGTAAATGCAAGAATGGGTAGGAAGGGTGTCTGAGAAGGGGTGGGGTTGGTATGGGAGAGCGAATACGGGGAGGGGGCTGCATCGGTGGAAAAGACCAAGAGATCGGAGAGCTGGAAGGAAAGAGGAGGGAGAGAGAGAGAGAGAAAGAGAGAGAGGGAGAGAGAGAGAGAGAGAGAGAGAGAGAGAGAAAGAAAGAGAGAAAGAGAGAGAGAGAGAGAGAAAGAGAGAGAGAGAGAAAAGAGAGAAAGAGAGAGAGAGAGAAAGATGAAAAGAGAGAGAGAGAGATGAAAAAGAAAGAAAGAGAGAGAGAGAGAAAGATGAAAAGAGAGAGAGAGAGATGAAAAAGAAAGAAAGAGAGCGAGAGAGAAACGAGAAGAACATGGCGAAAAGTACAAAACGAGATCACAAGTCCACACAAACATGCGCAAATTCAATGGAAGAGACTATGACCTGTGCAGGACTCTTTTTCTCTGCAAATGCAAAAAAAAAACAGCGACGAGGAAGACTAGAGTTTTTTATCTAAAGAGAGAGAGTTAGAGAGAGAGAGAGAGAGTGAGTGAGCGCGACTGAGAGAAAGAAAGAGAGAGAGAGAGAGAGAGGCAGAGAGATAGAGACAGGGAGAGAAATAGAGAGTGAGAGAGAGTGACAGAGGCAGAGAGAGAAAGAGAGAGAAAGAGAATGATAACACAATGATCATTTGCCGCTCTCATTTGAACACCTGATAATGACAATCTCGGGAATGTCTAGACAACTATAATTTGGCGGGTGAGTATTAAACTGCGGGCCGCTCATTCTTCGCTTCTTCTTACAAAAAAGGCACAACGTAGTTAACGAATCATCTCAAAGATGCCTAATACATTCCAACACATATTCTCTCTCTCTTTCTTTCTTTCTCTATCCCTTCATCCACTTTTACTCTCTCTCTCCCTCTCTCTCTCTCGCTCTCTCTCTCTCTCTCAAACATCTCCAACTGACTCTCGAGTAGAGGATCTTGCAAGGAGAGCAGCGCATTGCTCGACTCGGCTGTTCGCCTGCAAGCATCTTATTTAATTTGTTACAAATTATTAAAAAGTATTAAAAAGTAATAAATATTAAAAAGGATATTTTTTAACATAATAATAATATATATATATACACGAAGACAGAACGCAAGAAATGATGTGAAATATCCACATGATAGTAAGAGAGAGAGAGAAAGAGAGAGAGAGAGAGAGAGAGAGAGAGAGGAGAGAGAGAGAGAAAGAAGCAAGAAATAGAGACAAAGGAATGGTAGGAAAGAAATGGAGGCAAACACTATCCCGAGTAAATATTCAGCAAATCGAGGGAGATTCTTCTGCAAAAATTGTGATGCTCTGCAGCCTTGTTGGAAAATTGACAGGCAAGTTCAAAATACACTCTCAGTGCGTGTAGACTAACCAAATAACGTAAAGTACATCAGGAGAGATATCAAATTCCATGATTACATAAACGGCCTATAAGAGCGCTTAAGGAAGAAGCAAATAATTGCATCGAAGCTAACAAGTAGGTGGTCTCGAGCAAGAGGGGACATATCGTGAAAGAGGGATAAAAAGGGTAGAGAAAAAGAGAGAGAGAGAGAGAGCGAGAGAAAGAGAGAACGAAATAGAGAGAGAGGAGACAGAAAGAAAGAAAGAGAGAGACACACAGAGAGAGAGAGAGAGAGAGAGAGAGAGAGACCGGGGCTACAACATGTTAGCTTCTTTGGACTTTCTGCTTTTGGACTTACCAGCGGGACAGAAAATGAGCAAAGACTCAAAGGAACAAGCGTGAAAAAGACGAGAGAAGGATAAAAGTTAAGGTTGAGAGTCGCATGCTAATAAGGAAGTCTTGAAGCACTTTTAAAGAGTGCAAATAGTCATGGTTAATCCATCCTTCCATATCCATTCACGAGCACTCCGAAATAATTTCCTCCAATTCCAAATGGCGTCGACAAACTAAACGGATTTACGTAATCTCAAGCTATCACATAAATGACAGCAAAAAAATGAGATGGTGAAATCTTGGTGAGGATCTATGAAATTTATGAAATCGGATTAAAATCATACTTTATCTACCATCTGTTGAAGGCTGTTTATTTCTAAATCGAAAAGATATTTCGCATAAACATTATTTACTCTTTCGATAACATTTCAAAATATATTTCGAATGGAATGAATACTTCCTCTTTCGATAACATTTCACTTTTGTTTTCCTGCTTAAATGGCTGCATTAAGTGTCGCTTTGAAATATTTAATTTCGATATAGCTATAGGTTACTCTAGACGGATTTGCGCACATGTCTAGCAATCGAGGCGTAAACGGGAAGTAAAATGCGCCTGTTTTGACGAAAATGGCGAGAGAGAGAGAGAGAGAGAGAGAGAGATAGAGATAGAGAGTGGAAGAGAGATAGAAAGATAGAGAGAGAGATAGAAAGAGAGAGAGAGCGAGAGAAAGAGAGGAATGACCAACAGACAGAGAGAGAAGAGAGAGACAGATAGAGAGAGAGAGAAGAGAGAGAGAGAAGAAAGAGAGAGAGAAGAGAGAGAGAGAGAGAGAGAGAGAGACGCTGACACGTGAGCATCACAGTCTGTCTGCCTTTTGCAACGTGCTCAATCACCTGCAGTGATGTTAATCCACAAAGAGAAACATCGGTGACATTCTCTACAACAACAACCTCCATCGCTTCTCAAACTGAATTTAAAAAAGTGCAAAAAATATTTTTGACAAATTAATTCAGCTGTTTACTCAATGACTATAAAATGATTCATCCGTTTCACTAAAAAAAAGACACTCAAAATCGAGGAACTTTTCTGACAGAATGACTTGATTTGAACTTTTAAGAGAAACAAGAGAAGGAGAGAGTGAGAGAGAGAGGGAGAGATAGAGAGAAAGGAAAAAGTGCGTGGGAGTGAGAGAAAATGAAAAAACAGAGCCTTTATATAAACAGAACACCACAAGTTGTTATTAATGTGCGCCATTCGTATAACGTGGCAGTTCTCCCATAAACTTTTCAATTCGCTCTTTCTTTCTCTCTATCTTCTCACTCTCTCTCTCTCTCTCTCTCTATCTTCTCACTCTCTCTCTCTCTCTATCTTCTCACTCTCTCTCTCTCTATCTTCTCACTCTCTCTCTCTCTCTCTATCTTCTCACTCTCTCTCTCTATCTTCTCACTCTCTATCTCTCTCTCTCTCTCTCTCTCTCTCTCTCTCTATCTTCTCTCTCTCTCTCTCTCTACCACAATTCACAGATCGCATGCATCATGTCAGTATAAGCGAAAAGATCGGGTCAAAGCCCTCACATCCTTTTTCACCGCTACAGCTTGGACTCTTGGCATGCGAAGAAAAGGAAAGGGAGATAGAGGAACGAAGTGGGAGAAAGAGGCAAATCGAGAGGCATGGAGAAAGAGAGTGAGAGCGGCAGAGAGAGAGAGAGAGAGAAAGAGAGAGAGAGAGAGGAGAAAAAAATTCAGCGCGCGCTTGCTTCTCCATTTGTGCATCACCGAGGCCTCTCGGGACGTCCCAAAACTCAACTTTATCTCATTACTTGGTCTTCGCTCTCCCTCGCTTCAATTCTCTCTCCCTTCCTCCCTCCCTTCTTCCCTCCCTCCCCTCCCTCTCTCTCTCTCCCTCTCTCTCTCTTTCTCTCTCTCTCTCATGCGTTTACATTCAGAGTATCACTGTTTCGAGAATGAAATGCGGAGATAACAAGATTTGTTCCAAAGTGAGAGACAGAGTGAAGACATAAGACAGCAGGATGTTATGGGCCGTACGGAGAATGAGGAAGCAATGAGTGATCATTAGAGAAAGAGAAAGGGAAATAGATGAGAGGCGACTAAAGGCACAGCCTAGAATCGCTTGCCACACTTCATTTACATGCGCCTGCACTTGACGCATTGAGTACATAATTGTGTGGTGTTTCATGTTTTTTTTCGTTCCCAGCGCTAAATTGTCCCCTATCGGAAAAAGAACATAAATATGCAATTTTGCAAGTGAATATGGACAAATTACTCCCACGTGTGTAGTCTGGAGATGTGAGAGAGCACGAGAAGCGAGAGAGCACAGCTGGTAGTTAGAGAAGAAAAGAAAGAAATTATCAAGTATGTCATAGAAGAAAGTCATTTTAACGGCACTTACACTTTCACTTCACTAGGAGGAGAGAGAAAAAAAGAAAATTGATGAATATTGTAAGTAGAGATAGATTGAGAGAGAGAGAGAGATCGGAAGAGCAGAGGGACCAAACTTTAGTATTTCGTAAATTGATTATTAGCTATGGATTCGCCGAAATGGCAGCTCTCAAGGGCTATAATAACGCGAAATCTTAGCTTCATCTAAAGGCTAAAGATAAAAGGCTTCCGTGGTGGAAAAGTCTAGGAATCCAAGGAACCCAGAAAGGAATTCACCTGCCGGAAGAGATTGACACATAAGCGCGCCAAGGAATGCCGCGCTGAAGATAACATGACGCATCTTCCTCTAACTCTCTCTCTCTCGCCGTTCAGCAAGGCCTTGTGCCGACTCATTCGCGTGGCACGCCAAGAAAACAAGCCACTGTAAGACGACAGAAGTGTCACTCTTATTTCTCTTTCTCTTTTCTCTCTCTCGCTTCTCTCTCTCTCTCTCTCTTCTCTCTCTCTTACGTGAGGGTGGAACGACAAAGAGTTAAGTGGAGAAGGAAGGGAAGGGGGTAAGGGAGGTAAACAGCTGGTACCATTGCCTCATGCCCACCATTTTGATGGTATCTCGAGAAGCAAGCAGAGTGGGTGATCGAAAGATACAGAGAGAAAGGGAGAAAGAGAGAGAGACATAAAGGGATACAGAAACAGAGAGACTGATTGTGAGATAGAAAAAAAATAGAAAGTTACAGAGAAAGATAGACTGACAGAGACAGAGAGAGAGAGAGAGAGAGAGAGAGAGAGAGAGAGAGCGGGAGAGAGCCAATTACACATAACAGAGGGCACGTGAGGGAGCAAATACATATAAACTGGCCAAAAGGTCAGTGTACTGAATGTGACATTTCAGACGTCACATACAAAATGTCTGTCCTTTGTTGGATTTTTAAGTAAGCAAACATGCCGGACTCTCGTCTGGCTAGTCTAGAGGTCCAGAGAGACCAATTCAAGGCGAGGTGAAGAGCAAAGAGCAGAGAGAGAGAGTGGGACAGGGAGAAAAAGAGAGAACAAGAGAGAGAGACAGGGAGAAAGAGAGAGAGAGAGCGAGAGAGAGATAAAGCGGAGAGAGAGGGAGAGATAGGGCGAGAGAGACAGAGAGAAAGTGAGAGAGAGAGAGAGGGATGGGGGAGAGAAAGCACAAGAGTCTTGCCCTTTCCACAGCTCTACACACCCGTATTCGCCTAAAAAAAATCCCAGACAGCCTAGCCTCCATCTGCGAGTGAGAGAACGACGATCCTTTTTTGTCTATCTATCATTCATCTCTCCTTAACTCTCTCTCTCTCTCTCTCTCGCCCTCTCTTCCCTCTCTCCTGCTCGCCTCTCTCCTTCACTCAATCACTCTCTCAGGTCTCCCTCATTCCACTTCTGATTTTTTTTCCTCATTCCACTCGCATATTCAGCTCCTCTTACTTGCCTAGTCATCTCTCGCTCTTTTATTGCCTTGCCCTCTCTCTCTCTTTGCTTTCTCTTTCTCTCTGCTTTCTCTCTTCTCTCTCTTCCCTTTTTTTCAATCTCGTTCTCCTTGTGTAATCACTGGCAATGAGACACTGGCAAATATTTTTTTTTTCAATTTGCTCATGTGCACACGTGTTGCCGGCATATCTTTTCGACTTTGCTCCCCCCTTTTGTCTCTTCTCTTGCTCTCTCTCTCTCTCTCTCTCTCTTTCATCTCTCTCTCTTTCTCATCTCACTCCTCTCTCTCTCTCATCTCTCTCTCTTTCTCATCTCACTCCTCTCTCTCTCTCTCTAGCTCTCTCTATCTCCCCATACATTCTCCCATTTCCCCTCTCTTCCTCATTCCCGGACCGATGGCCAATAGTTGCAGGTCAAAATAAGAGAATGATAAACACTTGTCATCGAAATGCGATCTGAGTCGGCGCGGGTGAAACAAAAAGCATGAAATGCCCCATGTGATGGAGCACCGAAAGAGAGATGAAGGGCAAAGGATAGAAAATATAAGAAAAAGAGAAGCCGTGGCAATCTTTCCCTTACTCCCTCTCCCACTCTCTTTCTCTCTCTTTCTCTCTCTCTCTCTCTCTCTTTTCCTCTCCCACTCTTTCTCTCTTTCTCCCTCTCTCCCAATCTCTCTCTCCTCTCTCTCTCTCTCTGACCTATGGGCAATTGCATAGAACCGTCAGTGGCCGACTGTTTTTGCTTTAGACGGAGAGGGATAGTGACAGAAATAGAGCTATTTGGGTTGTGTGAAAAGGAGAGAAGTGAGCGAGAGAGAGAGAGAGAGAGAGAGAGAGAGAGAGAGAGAGAGTGAGAGAGCGAGAGAGGCATAATGCGAGAGAGAGAAAGAAAGAAACAGAGAGGAAGAGAGAGAAGAGAGAGACGAGCGCTCCCGGCCTTGCCGCTCATTCTGTGTATGTAGCATAAGAACCGGACGGAAAGGGAGAAGAGTCGGAGACCAGGGCCAAGGAGCAGTAGAGTGAAGGAGAGAGAGAGAGAGAGAGAGACAAAGAAAGAGAGAAAGACATAGAGAGGGAGAGCGAGAGAGTGTGAGAGAGCTAGAGAAAGACAGAGGGAGAATGAGTGCGCCAGAATAACATTTACAAGGCGGATAGGGCGCAATCGAGCGTAGAGAACGAGAGGAATGTATCTCTGGGTAGAAAAAGAACACGGAAAAAGGAGAGAGGGAGAGAGAGAGAGAGTGGGAAGAGGAAAAAAGCAGAATGCGGGAGACTGAGACGCATGTCACAATGGAATTTGGGGATTGGAGAGGATCCGAGACGGGAGAGAGAGAGATAGAGTGAGAGAGAGTGGGAGAGAAAGAGATAGAGAGAGAGAGAAAGAGAGAGTAAGAGAGAGAGATAGAGAGAGAGAGAGATATCTTAAAATATGACAACAGAAAGGACACAGATATGATGATATATGCCTTATGATTTCGGGCTATAAAGTGGTCATCTCTTTCTTATAGTGTTCAAATGTGTGGGAGGATAAGGTGATAAAAGAAAGAGTAGGAGGAAAGCAAGCAAAGCAAAAAAGGGTTCACTCCGTTTAGCTACTTTCACCGTCTTCGCCATCCATTCCTTTCCAACTGTCTTGATAATATAAAAGCGTGTCTTAATAAGGTAAACGGATTTCCTTGAAACAATATTCTATAACTTACTTAACAATATAGCACACGGATGCCCGGCCAAATAACAAAAAAAAGAGTATGCCATAATTTTTTTGGCAGAAATCACAGTGTGACGTAAGCTTAATTTTCTAGCATTTCGACAAACTCTGTAGAGATAACACTTTCAAGAAGGGTGAATTGGAGAGAGACATAGAGGAGAGAGAGAGAGAGAGATAGATGAGAAATAGACAGAGCAAACTCAAAGCAAGCGATGCGCAGATAAGAGATATTGCTTAAAATGGGTGCGGAAAGATTAGAGGAAAACCTTATCAGCACCACGGAAACCAAATATAATCATGCACGGGGTATGGGCACACTTTTTAGCATGGAAAAGGATTTGGTAAGCACAGCAGAACGCAGAAAAAAATCAGTCAGCCTTCTTCTGTCTTACGTCCAAATCTGTTGTGGGGCCGGATATCACAAATTCAAAGAACAACAAAATGGATACGGTAGGAGGTAATAAACTACAACATTTTGGTTCTTGAATGACTACGAAGAAGGAAAGAACTTAAAGAATAAGTGGCGAGAAAAAATGGGAGAACTATTACGAGTGACAGTTGAAGAATAGCAAAGGGGGGCTTTTGAAGAACAACAAAACTGAAGAGAGAGAGAGAGAGAGAGAGAGAGAGAGATGGAGAGCAAGAGCGAGGGAGAGAGTGAGAGAGTGAGAGAGAGAAAGAAAGAGAGAGATGGCGAGAGCAAACAAGAGCAGAGATGGAGACGTCAGAGATGAAGCGAAATGATTACGACTACGGCAGTGCTCGGCTACATATTGGCCAAACAGGACACACTCTAGCACTCATAAAGAGGGCATGAAATTGTGACGAGAAGTGAGTGAGTGATAGAGGGAGAGACAGACAGAGAAAGAAAGAGAATCACAGAGTGTGTGAAAAAATTTAGAGAAGCAAAATAAGATGGAGAGAGGGTGAGAGAGAGGCAAAAATGTGTGAGAGAGAGAGAGAGAACTGCGCATGTTGATGGAACATGTTAGATACAATTGTACTTTTTCTTATATTCTTTTCCTTCGCAGAGCGCGGCGAAACTGGCCAAAGTTAATTACCTAGACTAATTAAATGGAAAGAAATATCCGAAACACTTCTCCGTCACTAAATAACGCCCCTTAAAAAACTGACAATTTATAGGTGCACTCCGCAACCGAGATGCCAACGTCGATGTAGTTCAGTTCTTGACCGTAGACCTTTAAAGCAGTTTCACATTAAAGGACCAAGAAAATGAAACGTAATCTACTTCAATTTTCCTCACCATTGTAGCTGCGTCCTAACCAATTAAGCAGTTATAAGATATGAGAAATATTAAGACGATATTTATTGTATTCCAATTATTTATTCTATAAAAAAATAGCCATAATCTCACCTCGAGAAACCGTATCAACAAGTAGCCCAGATTAACGCCCGTATCCGTTGGTCGTAAGCTTCTGAAGGGAGCGGCGTGGATCTCAAAATAATAATAAAGTTCATCTGTTGTTCTAAAAATTAACTTCGCATTATTGCTTTCACGATATTTCCATTACCGTTTCGCGTTTCGCCCGGAAAATCAACTTTCCTCTCTCTCTCTCTTTCAGTCTCTCTTTCTCTCCCTCTCTCTCTAACTAAAACGAAACAAGACCACAGATGAGAACGCGAACATATAAGAATAAATCGGCATCATGAAAACAATGATCACTCCTCTCTCCTGCTCGGCCTTGATCTCTGCTTCCTTTCATTCGTTCGTCAACAACTAATTGAATTTCTCTTTCTCTCTCTCTCTCTCTGTTCCTTGCTACAGAATGTAACAAATAAGTTACCTCAAAAACTCGGCTCAACACATAATCTGACACGCAACATTAATGCCGATCATATGAGAAGTGATTTCCAGTGATAAACACTGTGTTCTATACATGTATAGCCCTGGATTAAATAAGTTCTTGGTTGGTGCGGATTGCGGATTGGGCAGATGTGGGCCTGTGGTGATGCCATTTCCCTAGTTTCTGGTCAACAAGTCGACCGAACACCGTATTCCTTTAGTGCACCACTAAAAGGCGTCAGAGAACATCTTTTTGCTTTCCCCACTAGCGCGAGAAGCGAGGGAAAAGGGAACATGCTAGATGGAGTATACTTATAGAAGTCAGACTTTCTTGCTCCCCACAAAGTAGATCTATCCAAGGGCAGATGTATACACCTTGAGGTAAGCAAATCACGCAGTTCAACCAGAGCGGGGGAATACCAAGCAGAACTACCAAGGGGGCAGATGATGTTTCTAGAGGGTAAGCAAACCACCCAGTTCAACTGCTAGGCACTACCACAAGGGTAAAAGCAAACCACTTAGTTCAAGCAGCGCGTATAAAAAGACAAGTTAGTCTTCCCTGCTCCATACCAAGCAGAACTACCAAGGGGCAGATGCCACTAGAGGGTAAGCAAACCACCTAGTTCAACTACTAGGCACTACCCAAAGGGTAAAAGCAAACCACCTAGTTCAACCGGCGCGAGGGGAAGGCTATGGTGATGACCTTTTCAGAGTCCGCTTTAAGTCCAGTATCCGCTGCTGTGCAAGAGAACAGCAACGATGCAAGGTTTGGCTCCCGAAATTCGGGTAGAGAAGAGCACAAGTCTACAACAGGGGAAGCGCTGCTCGCTTCCTTTCTCTATTTAATTTTTTCTCTCTATCTCTCACTCTATCTTTCTGTCTTTGTCTCTCTCTCTCTCTCGTCCTCTCTCCCTAACCCTCTCTCTCTCTCTTTGTCTCATTCTCTCTCTTACTCTCTCTCTCTCTCCCTATCTCTCCAATCTACGCCACTCTTCCTCTGTCTCTGCTTTGCTCAGCCGGCCCTACAAACTCATCCCCGATCATACGATGTCCAAAGCGCATAGAGAACGGCGCTTACAATTAAAACACTCCGTCCAAGTCATCCTCCCCGTTTTCCAGACAAAGGAAGACGAGAGATCGATGGAAATAGAGAGAGAGAGGGTGGGAGAGGGAGAGAGAAAGAGAGAGAGAGAGAGAGGGTGGGAGAGGGAGAGAGAAAGAGAGAGAGAGAGAGAGAGAGAGAGAGAGGAGAGAGAGTGGTAGGGAGAAAAAGAACGAGAAAATCCTTCCAATTCCAACAAGAATATTCTTCCCAGACTAATCTAGATGAACATCTTGTAGTTCCTTATTTGGTTCTTGGCTGAATACGGAGGGGGATACGACTTGATGATAAATCCGACTATACTTTTCCTCATCCTACTCACACATCAGTCACTCTAACCCCCCTCTACTCTTTGGCCTCATTTTTTGCCTCAGGAACGGTGCCGGGGCATCATTCTTGTGGGAAAAAAGGTGTCAAGGACAAGACGGAGAACGGGGCACAAAGTTGTCGATTTTTATCATTATAAAAAAAAACGCTTGAACTTTGTACAACTTTTATTTGAACGTTGTCTAACTTTTATCGTTAAACTTTGTACAACTTACTCCTTCACGCACTACTGTATAGAGTAAACTTTTTTTATTCTAGTTATTTTTTGAATTATGGTTTTTGGCGTGTTTGGCAATTCTAACGGGGAGGGGGGGGGACGATGAAGAGCAAAGGTTCAAAGTCTCTTGAACACTTGATCGCTTCAAGAAGGCTGACATACAGCCATCTCCATACATTTCCAGAAATCAAACATCTGCCGCGCGCGCGTTTTCCACCGCCTTTTCATGCCATGTTCTAGCGTTCAAAAATCATCATTCAAAATGGCATTTTAAAAAGTAGATTCTTTTATAATAACGCTCTTATAAACATCATTTGGCCTAAAGTCACAAAAGTCACATTTTCTAGTGTCCATAACAATCTCTCTCGAGAATAGAAGACAAGACATAAAAGCTTTTGAGGCAGTCAGAAAACAATGAATTCTCATTTGTCACGTAAACAAGAACATGGAAACTAGCAGTAGTTTGTGTGTGTCTGTAGTGATCATCTCAGTTATCTTCTCATCTCGCATAGCTTCAGCTTGCAAAGCAAGCTCGAGATTAAAATGATATCACAACTGATAAACTTAATTCTATTATAGTTTTCTGCGCACTTGAGAATAGACTAGATTAAGCTCTTTAATGGAGACTCCTAACCCTTGTGTTTGGAGGGACATCTCGTTTGCAGTGATAACTAACTCAATTATCTTCGCATTGAGGAATGTAGGCAGGGTTAAAAAAATAGACATGAAAAAGAGGAAAAAAGAATCGAAAGAAGAACTGCGCTCAGTGGCTGCTTATGAGAGTATGCCAAAGTGTAGCTAGACATTTATTCATTTTCTTTCCTTTGCACGGCGCATGTCAAACAAACAGATCAGCTGGGTTCATGCTTCCGCATAAAACGTTGCGGACTTCATAAACGTTGCCGAATCATGCAGCTTATGCAGACAAACAGAACTGATTCATAGGGTGCAAGAATTTAGAGAAAGGGAAGGGGCAGGAGAGAGAGAGAGAGAGAGAGAGAGAGAGAGAGAGAGGGAAAGGGTCTCTCTTTTTTGTGAGAGAAAAAGAGAGATTGTGTGAGAGAAAAATAGCGAGATTGTGTGAGAGAAAAATAGGGAGATGGTGTGTGAGAAAAAATGAAGAGAGAGAGAGAGGGCTGCATGAGAGAAAAAGGGTAAGTTAAGTGCATAAAAGGGTATACAAATGAGGGACTCTCTGGCTACATCATCTATCGGGTGCAAGTAAACAGGCTTTGTTGCACTTTTCGTCGTCCCTCGTCTACACAAACACCTGGTTTTCCTCTAATTATGCTGTACTTTCTCTCCAATCTCTCTCTCTCCCTATTCTCTCCCTCCCTCTCTCTCTCTCGCTCTCTCTCCCTATTCTCTCTCTGACTCTCTCTCTCCAGCTCCTATTTCCCATCAACAGGTGCAGTTTGCAGCAATAACAGCACCCACAAATCCTGGACCATAGTACATTCGAATCTCTATTATTCAATTTTCTGCTCCCATTTCTCCTTGTAGCAAGAAATGTGGGAAGAAACTAGAAACAATATCCTTCTCAGCCTTTTCCTTTTTCCATCATTCTGTCGCAAACAACTACCGTTTTTTGTATAGCGAGTGCACAACGCCATCTTTACCGTTTACTCCCAAGCAAATGTAGCATAGTCATGTTTTCGTGTTCACCTCTCTCTCCCTCTCTCTCTCTCTCTTGTTAGCTTCATTTCACATAACATTCCACATTACAATGCTACTACTACGTGTTAAAAAATTCCTCATTCCAACATCCATGTAACTTGCCTCTACTCAAGAACATACACACCACTGAAAAACAACAGTGTGTGTGTGACGGTCATAGACCACAGAAACCTGTTTTCCTTCTCTGCGTTTTATTACATTACAGCGGGCAAATTACGTCTCGAGAGAATGCGAGAGAGAGAGAGAGAGAGAGTGAGAGTGAGAGTGAGAGAGAGAGAGAGAGCGACTAAAAAAATAATTGATAGATCTCTGCGCTGAAGATGATCTTTCACCCCCACGCGAAATGAGCAAGGCATTGAAATAACATCCATCCTGTCGCGGAAAACAACCTGGACAACACTGAAAGATCTTTCATGGATGGCTGCTGACGACAACGTAATTTGAGCATCTGATTTGTATAATACGTTATTACAGAGTCAACACCTCACATATAACAGCAACGGCCTGATAAGGCTTAGCTTACAGTATCCGAGACCAGAATTCGTCAAATACAGACTATAAGTGGAAAGCCGTATCAGAAATCACTTTCAGCGTGAGCATAAGTATGCCCACGTGATTAAAGCTTCAAAATTCTCGAGACAACCTAGTTCTCCTTCTGTATTCACAAGAGTGAGATGGAGAGCTAGAAAAGTTGCACAGGTACAGTATCGAAACGACATTGAAAGTCACTTTAGTTGGGCGAATAGCTCAAAATCAGCAATGATGACACGTTTAAGTGTGCAGCAGATTTGAGAGAGATCTCATAGCGAATGTCTCGTGTCATCGTGCAAGTCACTCTCTCTCTCTCTATCTTTCTCTCTCTCCCTCTCTCTCTCTCCCATCCTATCTTTACGCCTCTCCTTCCATTCATCTATTTTCCCTCTGTTCTCTGTCGTCACAAGCCCAGTCATACGCGTGACACATCATGATCACACATGAAGAACATACGAAAAATCGCTTTAAAAAAAAACAGGGAGGATACCGTAGCCTTTTCTACGTGGCATAGTCAGAGGCTGACATGGCTACTATTGCCTTCTTTTCTACGTGGCATAATCAGCAGCAGACATGGATACCGTAACCTTTTCCACGTTGCATAGCCAGCAGCTAACATGGCTACTATAGCCTCTGCCAGGTGGCATAGCCGGTGGCCGATAAAACAAGATACAAATCAGCGACGAAGCAAATCCGGGGGAGAAAAGCTTGTGCTTTGTTAACCACAAGATCTAGTTCGCTGCACGAAAGGGCGGCTCTCAACATGCGCTCAAGGATCCGCCCATTCTAGGGTGCGCTCGACCATGTAGGCACTCGCTTTTATAAACAACGGCCTTCGTGTTCAACAAGCAACCAAGCTTCAGTCACGAGTTCCAAGCTCATGCTCTGATGTCATGTTCCTCCACAATGCATGGGAATGAATCAATGATTACTGTGTAATACGAATAGTGGTGTGTTCCGCCGATATAGACTCGTCGTACAACATATATACATCATATATATATATATATATATATATTTATATATATATATATATATATATATATATATATATATATATATATATATATATATATATGTGTGTGTGTGTGTGTGTGAACAAGGATGACACAGCCAGGGAATTGCGGCGCCGAGGTGTGTGTGGAGAAAGAACGAGTTGTTGCACATAAGAGTGACACTTCGCGTCGACCCTTCCCCCCGAAAAGATGGACAGAGAGAAGGCATAGCAAGTATACACGGCAGGCACAAAGATGTCTCTGAGACAACACGAGCATAAAACTATGTTTAATGCTTCGACTTGTGTCTGGGGTCACGTGCGGAGAAGATACAGCAGCATTTGAGAGTATGTCTATTTACTATTTTCTCTTTTTTTCTCATCTAAATCACAGCTTACATGTATGCAGCTTACATGTATGATGTCATCTAAACTGTAACTCCTCGCTTGTTCCGGTTCACTATACCTTTGTTCAGCAAAAAAAAAAGATTTCATGGTCCAAAACCACCTTAAGCGCCTTTCTCCCTATTCCTCCGAGGTATCACGGACTGCTGCCCCCGTAAAGAGTACAAAGAACACCAGCACCTTTTCATCTGAATAACCTCCAATCGCGCTTCTGACAAAGAGCGCGCAACATCATCCTAGTATAGCTGGGTTAGGTTTTGAATCCCTGGGGACTTACTCAAACTTGTTCTTGAGTTTCTAGCCGGAAGGAAGAGGGGCTCAGCACAGCAAGAGTTTGACGGGGAACAATAGATATAGATGTATGTTGCATAAACTCCTGCCGGGAATGCACAATTATGTTGCAAAAACGTTGCGTTCGTTGCGGGCAAGCAACTATTCTCTTTCTTGGGAGTTCTCATATAAGAGAAAAAGAATTGTAGTGTCATATATTTATTCATCATTATACTTCTCCCTTCTATGCATAACTTTTTCTTGTTCATCGTATTCTGAACAGAAATAGACATGTGTGGGTGGTGTATTATTCGGTGCTCTGCCAGTCTATTTAACGGATTAAACATCATCCATCATATAGTTTGCTGCCGTTCTCTTTCCACTCTCTTCTTCTTCTTCTTGCTCTCTTCGAATCAGCTGTATAATTCTGTTGACCATATAACAACAATGGCAGAAACTAGTAAACACACTAAAAGCTCGCAACAAAACCTTTGATAGAAATCTGGAGGATGTGAAAGGGAAACCTAGATAGCGATCTTCTAAATTCTTCTAGAATTACGCTCTCAGACTGTTTTGCAGCCTTATGATTTTTGGTTTTGATAGAAATAAAAGCGTCGGGCGAGCCTAGAAAACCGCGGATTAGTGTATTGTCAGATGCATAAACGATGCGTGGGACAAGATTATTTTTAAATATTATTATTTAATCCCATTATTATTCGAAGGATGGCAGAAAGCCGGTAATCTGCCTGTTCGCTTCTCTCTCTCTCTCTCTCGCGTTCTCTCTTTCGATCTGTCTCTCTAATTCTCCCTCGCGTCTCTCCTCTCTTTCTCTCTCTCTCTCAGCCTCTTTCACGCTTCTCTCTCTCTCTCTCAGCCTCTTTCCGCTTCTCTCTCTCTCTCTCAGCCTCTTTCCGCTTCTCTCTCTCTCTCTCTCTCTCTCTCTCTCTCTCTCTCTTTCTCATTCGCGTCTCGCTCTCTCTCTCTCTCTCTCCCAGTCAAAGTGTAACAGCTCTCCTCATTAATCTTCCACTTGAATTCGCAGCACAACACAATAATCAAGACCGCAGAAAGCACACAACTACATAGGGAGATCTTTCTTTTGCTGGGCTATTGACGTCGTTTTTAGTATTTTAGCACACAGGGACACAACCCAGGAGGGGCACAGACTACAAATGAAAGATTAATCGTCTTCTTGAAGGATAAAATGTCAGGTACAGAGAGAGAGAGAGAGAGAGAGAGAGAGAGAGAGTGAGAGAGAAAGAGTTTTCGACGTCATGAATAAATTAGTGCGATAAAACGTCGGGTGCTTTTACAATTGTTCGGAACAGTCTTTCAAGTTCCATTTCTCTTTTTTAAAGTCCTTTTTTTATACCTTCAATTTGTCACACAAAAGTTGCTTATACTTTTAAGTATTAAAGTACGACTATAATTGCACAATCTTCTAACCCCTTAAATTACCACTTATATTTTTAAGTATTAAAATATACAATTATAAATATAGAATCTTCTTTCCCTTAAACTACCGTACCTGGAGAAAGTTGAGGAGCATTAAGCTGAGGCCGTAGGAAGACAGGCCGCCCTTGTAAGCCTGATTCAGGTGGCGCTGGCTCAGGAATTGCTTGAGCAGCAAGAGAAGCGGCTCAGCCACGGGGAAGGCCGACTTCACCTGAATTAAGAAGGCCTAAGAGAGGGGAGAGGGAGAGAAATATAGAGAAAGAGACCCACATTGAGAGAGAGAGAGGAAGAGAGAGAGGGAGAGAGAGAGAGAGAGAGATAAAGAGAGATGATAAAGAGAGATGATACAATACAGTGGTAGAGATTGTAAAGTAGAAAGACAAGGTTGAAAGAGAGAGAGGGAAGAGAGAGAGAGAGAGAGAGAAAGAGAGAGAGAGAAAATAGAGAGAGAGAGAGAGAGAGAGAGAGAGAGAGAGGCTAAATTGTGAGATGGCATTAAAAGCAAGGATAATAACGCTTGATGACACAGTGTATATCAGGGATGCCGATAAGTGTGAGTCATTTCTGATAATCCAAAGAGAAGCCTCGTAATGTCCATAGACTCTTCATCACCATATCCATAATTACTACATGGCTAGAAAGATAATCCACCTGGTCTAAGCAGAAAGAATAAAGCCTCCTCCTGACCTTTGCCATGAACACGGCTGCCTTGACACCCTGAATCGTGTTGAAGCTGATGTCAATGTTCAACTTTGTGTCTTGATCCACCTGTGCAGAAAAGGCAGAATTTATAGGGAGTCTCTCAAAATGGGCTCTAAGTCTGCAAGCTGTAATTTTTTTCCCTTCAACGATACCCCTAAAATTTGTAAATAGAAATTCTTTATAGTTCACAGAACTAATAATGCGAAAGCCATTTTTTTATTTATATTAAACTTATATGACAAAAGACTGTTGTGAGTTTTTACTACAACAATTTTCTCTTATATTTATCGAATAATAAAATTAAGTATGATCTAAACTAGACTAATAACAGGCTATTTCCCTACCATTTTAATGATGGGTACGAAGGCCGTCGGGTAGATTGCTATTTGCTCCACAGCGAGGGCGTCGTGTAGCGCATCAGCCGTGTCTTGGAGAACTTTCTGGAAATAAGAGAAAAAATTAACACCAAAATTAGAGATTCCAGGGAGAACTTTCAGGACAGATGAAAAAAAATTAACACTCAAATTACAATAGAGGAAATTGGTTTTTTTTTAAAACAGGGAGAGAAGGAAAAATCCACTAATATCCAATGCAATTGACAAATTCCTTCAAGAAATTTTCTGGAAAGAAGAAAAAAAATTAAAATTAGAGATTCCTTGGAGAATTTTCTGTAAAGAAGAAGAAAAAAGTTAATACTTAAATTATAGAAGAAGCAATTTATCGTCAAAATGGAGAAAGATAGAACAATTCCTCTAATATCCAGTGCTATTATAAAAGCACATTCCTATTCTCTTGGTTTCACAGTCCACGTTTATCTTCGCTTTTTTTTGTCATGATAATTTTATTTTTAAAAATTCTAAATTACGCTATTCTCAATGCTTTTTTCTCAAATAAAAAAAATTCAAATTTGCATTTACTAATTCACGGCCCACCTTGACTTGCATGGTGTCATACGCACGCCACGCATCGCACTCAACCAGCACGTCAATGTCACTGGAGGGGAGGAAGAGGCGAGTTCGAAGGGAACCGAATACAGACACGTGCACGTCCAGTCCCGACCAGTGCTTGAGGACGACGTCTCGGATCTGTGGAAGGAAATTATAGAAGAAAATAAAAAGAATACAAAACAATTATAAATATAAATATAAATAAATAAAGAAAAAAAATAATCATAAAACTAGCTTCGTAGACTTTAAAAAAAGGGCCGTCTGTTTTACTTATGCGCCCTGATTTTGGGCTGCCCAAATTATTTCGCTGATCAGGAGAAAGGTTAATAATATTCGCAGTAACTAAGGCGGCGAGACCTAAAATTTAATATAAATTTCCTTTTTTTGCATGGTTTTTGATTAATAATGCGATAATATTGGCAGTAAGTAAGGCGGCAAAAAAAATACACGTGCGCTTGCAATTAATCTTCATTAAGTGCGGGATAATTAATTGCCCTAATCTTCTATTTTAACATTTTTTAGAGAGAGAGAGAGAGAGAGAGAGAGAGAGAGAGAAAGAGAGTGCGCGAGAGTGAGAGAGAGTGAGAGAGAGAACGAGCGCGAGCGTGCGCGCGCGAGAGAGAGAGAGAGAGAGAGAGAGAGAGAGAGAGAGATGTCTATTGAGATTAAGATCCACCGTACTCTAATGCCGGTACCTCTCTTACTACACGCACTGTTCTTGATGACTACGGTAGATTTCAAGGCACCTCTTATTGTATTGATTATGTTGTAGAATGCATTAAATTATAATGTAATTACGTTATCGTTTATTGTCAAAATTGTATTGTTTTAATGGAGACAAAGTCAAGAAAAAGAAGATAATTAATAGACAAAAGTTGAACTTTGTTGTTATGAATTTTGCTGCTACTATCACTGGCACTGATCATTAGCACAACAGAACAGAGAAGCACAAAATATACAGCGAGAAGAGGAAGAGTCTCTCTCGCTCTCTCTCTATCTCTCTTTTTCTCTATCTCGCTCTCCATCTTTCTTTATCTCTTATTCTCGCACAGCTAACAGCTTCTCGATCCCTTTCTCTCCACATATTTCGCATTCTCTGCACCATTTCTCTCCCTCTTTTTTCTATCTCTTTCTCTCTCTCTCTCTCTCCCCAACCCTCTCTCTCTCTATACCTTGGTGCGAGATCCGGTTGTGCCCGCCCCCTCCTCCTCCTCACTCAAAAGCATCTCCCATCTTGCAGGTGATGGATGTGTAAAGACAGTGGTCTCACCTCACCTCTCCTCTCTCTTTCTCTCTCACTCCTATCTTTATCTTTCTCTCTCCCCATCTCTCTCTCTCTCTCTCTCCCTCTCTCTCTTTGCTTGATATCACATTTAGGTTAGTGGTGAGTGCCACACTCTAGCTCTAACTCCAGGAATATCGATGTGTCTTTTTCATGAGGCCAATTCAATCTACAAAAGCTTTCCACAAAAGCTCAAATCCAAAAATAAAAACGCCGACTAACAATATAAGATCTATCTTTGGTTTTATATGCAGCCACATAACATAAATCTACCTTTCTTTTAATTCAATAATTTTTTTTCATAAAACGAGCCAAAATGACGTGATACGACGATATTTTTCCACAGAATAAGACTAGTTTTTTTGGCATAGAGCCAAAATTGAGATCAAACATCAAACATCAAACATTAAAGACCCGTACCTTCTCATAGACCCGGTAGCGGACACACGTCTCCAGCCGTGTTGGTCGTAGCCACGCGTAGCAGTCCATAATCTCCTCGTGAAGTCTAGAAATACGTGACATTTAGAAGTTTTTTTTTACTTAATCTAATTTAAGATATTAAAAAAAGTGCTGATACCGCATACTCTCCATATCCAATGTGAAAAAAGTGTGGATAGTAATAAGCTAAAAAGCTCAAAGTTGGGAGCTATCATGGTAATACGGGATGTCAGAGAGCCGAAAGAAGTGAGTGGGCCAGTAAACAAGACCAAACCCATAACTTTTTTTCTGAAAATTGTTGGACCAATTATATCAATGGACCACAAAAATGATTGGACCAAAAATTACTGGACTAAAAATCGGAGAGCACCTACCCGTCCAGTGAGAGTGGATAAAAATAGTTGGACCAACTATATCAATGGACCAAAAATGATTGGACCAACAATGATTGGACCAAAAATCAGAGAGAGAGCCACCTACCCGTCCAGTGAGAGTGGATAGTACGACTTGGCTGCCCACGGGGCGACATCACGATCTGGATGATAGCCGTAGAGTGGCTCGGGTGAGCATGACGGGCCTGGAGCGGCTGCTCCTTCTTCTTCTTCCTCCTCATCGTCAGTGTCCACGACCGACAATGCGTCTTCTGCGGCGGCGGCTCCTCCTTCCACGGCCATTGCCGGAGAGTGACGGGCGTGACTCTGAGAAATTAATATTATTATTATTATTCAGCTTTAACTTTCCCGCCAAATTAGTTTTCAAAAAATCGCTTTAAGGGTGAAAAATTGGGCGATAATTCAAGAAGTCGCGCAGTTTATTCAAAAGTTATTCGTTCTCGTTCTCTCTCTCTCTCCCTATCTCCTCTCCCATCCATACCCCTTTTCTCTCACTCTCGCCCTCTCCGCTACCTTTCCTGCTTCTTTCTTTTCTGTTGCTAACCAGTCAATCTCTCTCCATTCTTCCTACCTCCCTTACTATTGGCTGGTCGTCTCCGGTGGACTCTTCAGAGTCCTCTTCTTCTTCTTCTTGCCGGTGATGAGAGTCGCCGGCAGAGAGGAGTCGCTGCTGTTGCTGATGCTCTTCGTGGAAATGGCGACTGCCGTGGTGGTGGTGGTGGCGGGGGACGCTACGCTTACGGTTGTAGACTACATGAGTCCAGTCGGTGCCATTCACTGGAAGAGAGAGAGAGAGAGAGAGAGAGGGAGGGAGTGAGAGATAGTTAGAGAGAGAGAGCGAGCGAGAGGGGAGAGAGAGATAGTTAGAGAGAGAGAGATAGAGAGAGAATGAACAGCGAGCGAGAAAGAGGACCGGAAACAGCGCCGCGTCTCAAAACAATCTCTCACTAAACAGTTTGCACTTCTTTTGTCTTCTTTTTTTTTGATGTGACTAAAGAATACAACAAAAAAAACAGGAAATGACCTAATATATACATTCATTAACTGAGTGAAGATGTGACGAAATAAAATAAAAGTAATATAATCTAAATATTTATTTTTAAAAAAACTGACTCGTCTCAACGCGCCGCGGACTGCGGCGTACTAGCCGACTGCTGTTCTCATATGTTCGGCCACGCATTGGCATCATGCGGGCAGGTCGATGATGCTGCTTGAATTCGCCATTCATCAGGGCTGCAAGTTAGGTGGGTGGTCGTCTCAATGCACAGTCTCTCTCGCTCTTGAAAAGTGTAAGTCGGGAGGGCTCCAACCACCAAAAAAAAACATGCAAAGGTACAGGCTCTTTTGGAATAAAAAAAATCCGATTTTCCCTTTTCTTTTTTGAAAATCCGATGATTTTGACGTGTTTTTGTTCATGTTCCGGGAGGATCCACATTGTCCAAAGCCAGAGGAATTTTAACACTGCTGCAAGTTTGTCAATCATACAAGGGGAGTATTTCAATTTTATTTATTTATTTTTTTCTGTAGAAAATATTAGCTTTAAAGAAAAAAGAAGACTGTTTCTTGCTGGTTTGTTGAACGAAAGAATAGAAAAGGAGACGTAAAGAGGGAGGAGAGAGGGAGGGGAGAGAGAAGGGAGAACGAGGGGGAGAAAGAAGAGAGAGAGAGAGGGAGAGAGAGAGAGAGTGATAGAAAAAGAGTGAGTAACAGAGAAAGAGAGATATGTAGAGGGAGAGGGAGAAAGAGAAGAAAAAGGAGAGAGAAAGATAGAAAGTGAACCTTGGCGAGATGCTTTCTTGCCTGGAGAAGAAGCCATGAGCGGTAGTGCTGGTGGCGGGCCGGTCTCGGCGCCGCTACTGGACGCGCTACTACTCGTGGACTCCATTTCACGGCCCTAAATATAACGGACCTCCATTTTACGGCGTTAAATATAACGGACCTCCATTTTACGGCCCTAAATATAACGGACCTCTACTTTACGGCCCTAAATATAACGGACCTCCATTTCACGGCCGCCCTCCAAATCACGGTGGTCATCGCCGCCGCCGCGGCCGTAGTGGTCGTCTCTCATGGCGCCACGACGCTGCTCGCCCATCCAGGCAGAGAGCACACAAGGTCTTCTTATTCTTCAAAAAAAAACATAATTCTACAACTATTTTAAGCAAAAAAGCTTCCTTATTCTTCACAAAAAAAACTATTAAAAAAAACATCATTTCAAAGTTATTTTCTAAAAAGAGAGAAAAATTAAGCATGAAACCCTTCCAAATTGATATAAGAAACAGAATGAATTTAAAGAAGTTCTGCTTTTTAGATGTTCAGATATGCTTCTGACGTGACATTGAGCAATATCCAAGAAGAAAGTGAACGTGCCAAACTAAAGAAAAAAAGATCTGACGGAGTACGAAAGGAATATTGCATGAATAACACGTTCCACTAACTATTTCTTATTTCCATATCAAATTTGCCTTTTAATAGTGCTGCTATATTGTGCTACATAGTAGTTATAATCGTATAATATAAGAATATATATTGTGCTTGACATTTAGGCATCATGCCTAAAAAATGCGAAAGGTTACACAACTGCGAAAATGCGCAAATGCGATGGAAACGGCATAAAAAGGGCATTAAATACGCACAAATACTAGATAACTACTACATTTAATACATTGTTTAAAACTTAATCCAAAAGAAATGTCATCAAAAACGAGCCGAAAACAAGAAAAGATGCCTGACCTTGATCCACAATTGCAAGCGTTTTCGTTGATGTGAGCAGGAAAAGCGAGATGAAGTTAAACGGCCTTCCTCACAGGTACACAACGCTGCTCCAACTTCTTCGATTCCAAGGGCGTCTGCGATAAGATGCGGAAAATAAAGCCGAATGCTCCGGGGAAACCGAGGAAAGATCTTGTGAATGATTGCGGATTAAAATGTTCCGCTCCAAACACAAAGCTTCATTGCACACTACGCTGTTTAGCGACAACCGTGCCGCGCGACCGCAACGCGAGCTGGAATGTTCGTTCGAGCAGAATTTTCGCAATTTTGCGAATATCCTAAATTGGCGAGCAGCGATTCTGGATTGATGTGTTGTTTTATGGCCTTTTTCCCTTGCTCATTTTGAGCAGATTGCTAAATTATTAACTAAATTTGTAATAACTTGCTCCCAAGTTAGCTTAATAGTGGATAAGCGATCTGTTGTTATTTCTTCTTTAAATGCTGCAGAAAGATAGTTTTTTTTTTCTTGCTTCCTTTTCCTGTTTCTCGTCTACTTTTCTTCATGCGACGTTCGGTGAGGTGGTGTAGGCTCCTTATTAATCTCAGCAGCTGTACAAAACGATATTTTGCACTCTATTTATGTGATTATGTTAGAACTGTCTTCTTGGTGATATGCCTTCGTGTGAGCTCGTTCCTTGCTCGTTGCCTTCTTTCTCCTTTTTCCTTCCATCGATGTTATCTAAACAAACCGATGATTTGCGAAATAACCTTGAGTACTTTGATTCGGGAACTTTCTCGCCTCGCCTTCGGAATCGTGGCCGATTTCAGAGTTCTTCTTTGATTCGGATACTTTCTTGCCTCGTCATCAGAACCGCCCTCCGCTTTCAGAGTTCGCTTCTCTGCTCGGTATCCCTTCTCCGTTCTTCCAATCATGGGCTTCGCCAACATCTGGTTCTCGCACCCGCGCAACTACGGCCCGGGTTCTCGGTCGTGCCGTGTCTGCTCGAACCACCACGGCCTCATCCGCAAGTACGGCCTCGACATGTGCCGTCGCTGCTTCCGCGAGTACGCCAATGACATCGGCTTCAAGAAGCTCAACTAGGTTATTATTTAGATTTTTGCTTCTTAGTTTTTAAGGTAAAAATTATGGCTTCAAAAAGCTCCAACTTGATTATTATTTTGATTTTTGCTACTTTTTTAAAGGAAAAATTGAATATTAATTCAAAAACTAATGAAGAATTAACCTCCTAGTATTGGTTATACTTTTGTTGAATATTTTAATTGTGGATCAATAGTAAAATCGTGTCTTTTTCCTAAAGGATTACACAATGGTCTTGGAAATGAAATTGATCAGCATCTTGCAGGCTACTGTGATGCGGTGTTATGCGACAGCGAGTCCAAGATGTCGTATGTCGAGATGGAGTTTTTTTTTCACTCTCTTCATCGATCTTTGGAGTCTGACTGGAGCGTTGTTTTGATTGTTTTTGCATTATGCGAACGCATAAATAATTATGCATATCATTGTTCTCGATGTCTACACGTAATGTCGTGTAAATGTATCTGGGGAATGATGAATTGGAGGATAAGGGCGCCTGTTGCGGTTGGGGTTCTAGAGGGTTGGATCGATGAAGGCTGTTACCGGGGTATTTTTTTCTTAACCAGTAGAAGCTTATGGAAATAAACGTGATGAAATCATTGAAAAGCAGTTTCTCAATGCGAGAAATGGACGGACTATCATGCTTGCACTAGTTACTATCTATGTTGCCTGATCTTTTTTAGTCCGTAAGTCCGAGAAAAAGATGTTTCTTTTCGTGTTTGCGCTTGAAATGGCGAAGATATCCATAGTTTCCTGGCAAAGAGATTACTCATTACTTTTATGAACGTATTTCATCGGTTCAAAAAGTTGACAGAATTTCCAGCAAGATGCTGTCGCGAGCAGCCGCGCAGCTGTCGCTGCGCACTCTGGCGACGAACAGCAGCGGTGCAGGAGGAGGAGGAAGCTCGGCCAACCCCTCCTCAACCCCCCTTCCACTCCCGAGCGAGGCGCCCAAGGGCATCGGCAAGACAGGTGGAGTTTTGGCGACTGAAGCTCACAGAGCTTCGCCCATCCCAACCTTGGAAGATTGTAAAGGCTTATAAAACCTATCAAACATGATTGTTCCCTCTTTATTTGTAAATGCCTACAGATATGTCCGTTTCGAGACTTTTTCCTGTAGTAGTTACTGATCTTTTTGTAGAGTTATAGGTAGTCTTGGAAGAAGGTCAGTTTAAGGAAAAGCTCTTTACAATGAGTATTGGCTAATAGAATTTGGTTAAAGTATATTTTCCCTTGTTTCGGCAAATATTTATTTCTATTTTCTACGACGTATATTCCAGGGACACCCTTCCTGAATACGTCTTCGCTCGGCGAATATGCGGTTGCGCGTATTGACGATGTCATGAACATGGTTAGGAGTGTTTTGTTGGGAGATGGAAAAAAAACCTGTTGAGAATAAAGCCGTACTCTTGCTTAGGTTTATCTAGAAATATTTCTACATCTTGTACAGAAGGCCCGTAAAGGTTGCTTTCACAGACTCGTCTATGCCATATTCCACCATAATATTTTCAACAACACGGTGACAGAAATACCGTTTTCCGCCCATCACATTCTGGTTTCCCGAGTCCAATTTCCTCCTCAGCTGTTGCTCTGCTTGATTCTCAGCAGTATCTTTTGTTGCCTAAGTCAAATTACTAGAGAAATGCAAGAGGTACTCGTGTGAATACTGCATATTTCTATGTTGTTATCAGCTATGTTTTAATTAGGTTTGCCACTAGCCTCCCAAAAGATTAGTCTGGAAAAGCGAGGATCCTCCCAAAAGTTCATTGAAAACACTCGTAATCATCCGATTTTCCGAATATATTAGAGCAAACGAGCCTGTACCTTCCCGAATTCTTTTGTCGTGTTCCTTTCCGGAGACATTTAAAACTACACACCGGGTTACGGCATCTTTTATTTATTTTCTTTTATATATATATATTTATTTTCTCATTTCCAGGCCCAGCGTACATCCCTATGGCCGTTGACATTCGGACTCGCGTGCTGCGCCGTAGAAATGATGCATTTTGCTGCGCCCAGGTCATTTTTTTTAATATGTGAATTTGAAAAGTTTATTTTCCCGCCTAAATTATTGTTGAATTATTTTTTTCAGCGAGATGATCGTATTTTTTTTCTAAAATAGTTTTTTTTGCAAACATTTTATGTTGGCGCTAATAATATAATATGGCTTTAGATATGACATGGATCGCTACGGTGTTGTCTTCCGTGCGTCTCCACGTCAGGTTCTTGTTTTAGAAAGGAATACATGAAAGGATTCTATTCTGAGACCCTGGCACTCCAAACCTGTCGATTCGACAGACCGTCCCTTATTTTGGGCCTCTCAAAGCCCTAGCCCACCATGTTTTTGAGGAACATTTAGACAAGAACACCTAACCCACCCTGGTTTCCGGGCCTAATAACTCATTCCGCTCCCTAATCTTTTGGGTCCGGTGGCTTTTATTCCCTGCATACATGAAAGGACTCTATTCTGAGACCCTGGCACTCCAAAAACGGGGCAGCTAGACTACGGTAGAATTCAGCGACCTTGAAGTATTCCGTAGTTTAGCGGTGGAACACACTTTTCGTATAAGATAGCATACGGTAGGTTTTATGCTCCACCCGGGTCGATTAGGATAAAATCAGTGATCTCATGGCATAATAATCATTATTAAAAAAAATATATAGGCAGTTAAAAAAATACAAGTAAGAAATAGTCAAACCATTATTCGGCCTGCGATATCAAGAGGTTCAATTAATTCTATGGAAAAAAAAATTCTAAGAAAAAATATATTTTTTGGAAATATTTTATTTCATCAATTTCAGGCTGATCTCATCTTCGTCGCGGGAACCGTGACGAACAAGATGGCGCCTGCCCTCAGACGGATCTATGATCAGATGCCTGAGGCTAAGTGAGTCTACAGAGAGAGAGAGAGAGGAGATAGAGAAGGTGGAGAGAGATAGAAGAGATAGAGAAAAGGGAGAGAGATTAAGGATGGAAAAGACTAGTACTGAAAAAGGAGTGGAGGGTGTTGATAAAGTAGTACTAGGGAAGGAAGTCTCCTTTGAGGAAAAGCCTTATTGAAGAAAATGTCTCAAATATTATGTGGATCATGTGATTCTTTTTGTACAAAGAGAGTGGGCGCTTGATTCAAGGTATCCCTTTGTTCTTTAGTCTTTCTTTGTCTCGCACTCTCTCCCTCTCTCATGTTCTCTCTCCAAAGTCTTCCTCTCCTTTCAGACAAAGCGAACCTCGTGACATGTCATGACCACATTCTTATGCGAATAACCACTGCTCTTTTTCACGACTAAGTCTCAATCTTTCCCTCTCTTTTTCCCGCACTATCTCTCTCTCTCTCTCTATTCATCAGTCCACTTGAATGCCTTGCTCAAGCCCCATATCTATAACATTCTGGAGATCTGATTGGGTGCTCAACTAATCGCTTCAATTTTTGAACTTTCTTGTTCTAGACAGTTTCTTTTGGTTTATTCTTTCTCGCTCGCTCTCTCACTCTCACTCACTCTATCTCTCTCTCTCACTCTCTTTCTCTGTCTCTCTCACTCTCTTTCTCTGTCTCTCTCACTCTCTATCCCTCTTCTCTCTCGCTGTCTCTCTCTCTCTCTCTTCCCCTCTTACTCTCTGTCTCTCTCTCTCGCTCTCTCTCTCGCTCTCTGCCTCTATCCTTCTCCTCTCTCTCTCCCCACCCCCGCAGAGACCCCACGACCTCTCCCTTTCCCTCTCTTCTTCATCTTCTTCGTTTTGATGTGCAGGGAATCGATAATAAATCGATTGGCCCGCTCCCCCCCCCCAACCTTAAAACGGTCGCTGCTCACGTGCTTTGGTGTTGTGGAGGCGCGCTGCCGACCAGGACACAACTCTCGCCTCTGTCGTTCTAGTCTTTCTTTCTCTCTCTCTCTCTCTCTCTCTCTCTCTCCCTCTCTCCATCTCTTTCTCTCTATAATCCGAGCTCTTCTCATCCTTTTCTCGCTCCCGCTTCTGTGCATATATCCCCTGCTTCTCTCAAGAGTCTAATCCCTGAACTCTCGCCCGAATATCCAACCGCTCACACTGCGCGTTCTCGTTTCACTCTCCTCAGTCTCTCTCTCTCTTCCTCTCGCTCTCTCTCTCGCGCTCTCTCTCTCTCCCTCTCGCTCTCTCCCTCTCAATCTCTGTTACACTCTATCAATCTCTCTCTCTCTCTCTCTCTCGCGCGCTCTCTCCCTCTCTATCTCTCCCCCTCTCAATCTCTGTCACACTCTATCAATCTCTCTCTCTCTCTCCCCCTCTCTCTCTCTCTCTCTCTCGCTCTCTCGCTGATGATGTTTCACTCACTCTATGCCAATCTCAGTCGCACTATCCTCGTACTAATTGCACCCTAGTCAGTAGCTCATTAAACGGTTGAAATCTGATGCAACGTTTTTGTTACTTGACTGATCGTGTTGTGGTAGTAAGTAGTTTAACCGTATGCCTGGCTGACCTCAAAGTAGTATTTATCAACTTATAAGTTTGTATTTTGATTTACTGACTGTTTGATGTTTTGCAGAAATATATATGGCAAGGAAAGGCCATCCTAGTCCTGTTCCCCCTCCCCATCCTAGTTCTGGCCGTAAAGGCAGTGGTGTTTTATATTAGGGATCCCCTGCCTATCACTTTAATTATTATCAGTCGTTTAAAACTACCAAGGCGATGTTTTCCTCTTCTACCCATATCACCACCGAGTCCTATACTGACAATGAGTGGGGTGATGAAAACCAGTCCTAGACTTCACTGAGTAGTGCACAGATCAGAAGTAGCAGGGTCCATCAATTCTGGTCCCTCTTGTCCTGTCCTTTGCAAATGTTGTCCTACTGCCCGCATGTTTTGCTTTCCTTGCCACCCTCTCTCTCTCTCTCTCTATCTCCATACTTCTCTCTCTTCCTCCCTCCCTCTCTCTCTCTGTCTCTCTCTCCCTCTCTCTCTCTGTCTCTCTCTCTCCCTCTCTTTCTCTCGCTCTGTATTCCCCTCTCTCTCTCTCTCTTCACCACTTTTCCTTTCACTGCCATACCCCCCCCCCACCCTCATTATATAGCTGACTCCGTTCTTTTCATCGCTAGGTTTTCTCTGCCTTCTTCTCGCTATCGCTAGTTCTCTCTCATTTCTCTGCCTACACTCTCTATCTCTCTCTCTCTCTCTCGCTCTTTCTTTCCTTTCTCGTATTCTCTAACACTGTCGTAGTGGCGATTTCGATCGATATACCCACCCCCCCTCCCTCCGTTCTCTCTTTTTTTCTCTTTCTCTCTCGCCCTTTCTCTCTCTCTCTCTTTCTCTCTCTCTCTCTCTTTCTCTCTCTCTCTCTCTTTCGCTTCTTCCACTCTCTGGAATGCTCCCTCCCTCATCCTCAAACTCGTGACGTCAGCAATATCGACCCGCGTCTATTTTATTCCCCTTCACACAAGCCCCTGAGGTTTCCCGCCTAATATATTTGGTCGCTTTCGCACGTTCCCTTCCCTCATTTCTTTTCACTTTTCTCTGCTCCTATATCCTCTCTCTCTCACACACTCTCTCTCTCTCTCTATCTCTCTGTTTCTCTCTCTCTCTCTATCTCTCTGTTTCTCTCTCTCTCTCACTCTCTTTCTCGCTCTCTCTCTCTTTCTATCTCTCTCTCTCCCCCTCTCCCTCTCTCTCTCTCTCTCTCTCTCTCTCTCTCTATCTTTGTCTGTCGGTCCGTACCTCTCACTACTCATCTCTCTCCCATCACGTGCCCAGCAGTAATGACGTATTTAGTATCTCGTTAAAGCTGAGTGGATTTTTCTAATAGTCTGACTTGTTTACTGTTAATATTCCTTCACATCCTCGTATCTCTCTCTATTTCTCTCTGCCTCTCTCTCTCTTCCTCTCTCTCTCTCTACTTCTCTCTCTCTACTTCTCTCTCTCTATCTCTCTCTCTATCTCTCTTCCTCTCTCTCTCTACTTCTCTCTCTCTCTCTCTACTCTCTCTCTCTCTCTCTCTATCTCTCTCGCTCGCTTTCTCTCTCTCCTTAGTTTTGCCATTTATATCCGCTATGAGATTCCTCCAGTTGATTGGCTTATGGTTAGTAGAAGGATGATTTCCTCTTCTCTTACTGTCACGGGGGCTCTTAGTAGTCGAAAGGCACAAGCAGCTCGATAGCCACTGGATGAAAATGATAACCATCCATCCCCCTTCTTCCGGCTGAACACCATTCACTTACAGTTCCATTATCTTCACTATCATCTTTGCTTCTTCAATCCTACTTTTCTTCAACTTTCGATATATTCTGTAATCAAGTTTTGATTAATTCCATCTACACCGCCTTCTCACTTGCCTTTTATTCGCCTTCTCGCTCATCTTCTGCTCTCTCGTTCACTTTATCCCTGTCTTTCTCTCTTTGTCTCTTTCCCTGCCATCTCCCTCTCTCTCTCTCTCTCTCTCTCTCTCTCTCTCTACTATCTCCTTCTCTCTCTACTCCCCTCTCTTCTTCCAGATGGGTCATCAGCATGGGCTCATGTGCGAACGGTGGCGGCTACTACCACTACTCGTACTCGGTGCTGCGTGGCTGCGACCGCGTCATCCCGGTTGACATCTACGTACCCGGATGCCCGCCCACGGCTGAGGTGAGAGAGAGAGAGAGAGAGAGAAAGTATAGATAGAGGAAGATGGCAGAGAGAAGGGATAGTAGAGAGAGGTGGAAACGATAAAGAGAGAAAAGTGAAGAGATAGAGAGAGAGAGAGAGAGATTTTCACGTTTGGTTAATTAAATGCCTTCATATCAGCTGATTAGATTACGGAATTGGCATGTCATCTTTTGGAGAGAGGGCAAGCTTCTTTCTGTATCTTTGTTCCCATTGATTTAGGGTACATTTAAGGAATGGAAATACCGTAATCAAGGATGTAACTTTTGATGAATTCTGTGAGATCTAATTTTATTTATTTTTAATTAATTAATTTTATTATTTTTCTTCCCCATTCTCAGGCACTCCTCTACGGCGTTCTCCAGCTCCAGAAGAAGATCAAGAGGAAGCGTGAGGCGCAGCTCTGGTACCGTCGCTAAGGGGGTCTCAGAGAGATCCTCACTTAGGGTCTCAGAGACCCCTTCCCCAGTAGATACAATACCCAGCTATTGCTGAGCGTAGTAGACTCCTTTTATTCCTCGAAAAGAGATGTATCGTGGTGGTCTTGTCTTTTAAGATACCACCACCATAATTTTTTCTCGATGTAATTTAATGAGCATATTTTCGCGAAGCAATACTGTAGTATGGCACTGGGGCAAGAGTAACGAGTAGTAGAATTGTCTCTTTTTTGTATCATATACAACATATATATTGTTAGAATGAGATGCCGTCTCGCTTGTGTAAATAATCATTTACATGAGAGAGGCAGAACATCTCAAGGTGGTAAGTGTATTACTGTATAAAGCGAGTTTTGGCGAGCCATGTTCCTGTTTTATTGATTCCTCTCTCTTATCAAAGAGAGATAACGGTCTTCCCCACTTCCCGGTCGGGGGGATACCGCGGCCCATTGCCAGGCCGTATCTATTATCGATTGGCTTGTCCACTCGAGCCGACCAATAGCGTGCTTGCGCGTGTGTTAGTGTGCTTATTGGTCGCCCAAAAAACGGTAGACTACTGTATCGTCTTGTTTTCCACTCGGGACCTGCGCGGTCTACCTAAAATGCTTAAGGTAGTTGTACTCTTTTTTCATCTGAAAGGCCAGTAAGCGCACTAGCTTCTGATATCGATTTTTCGTGTGTCTTGTATCGATTGTTACACTGTACCCCTGCCTGGCGCCGGTCCTGGTGTAGTTTGCCCGCCCAGATTATTGATTGACTCGCAGTCACCTCTCTTTCTCCTTCCGCTCTCTTTCTCTCTCTCTCTCTCTCTCTCTCTCTCTCTCTCTCTGTCTCACACACTCTCTGTCTCTCCCCCCTCTCTCACTCTCTCTCTCTCTCTCTCTCTCTCTCTCTCTCTCTCTCTCTCGCTTTCTCCTCTCTCTCACTCTCTCTCCCCTCTCTCTCTCTCTCTCTCTCTCTCTCTCTCGCTTTCTCCTCTCTCCCCTCTCTCTCCCCTCTCTCTCCCCTCTCTCTCCCCTCTCTCTCCCCTCTCTCTCTTTCTCTCTCTCTCTCACTCTCTCTCTCTCTTACTCCTCTCTCTCTCTCACTCTCTCTCTGCCTCTCTGATCTCTCACTCTCCCCACCACCCCCCCCCCTCTGCCTGTCCCAGTCCATGTCTTAGTTATGCTTGCGCTAACCCCGCTTCATAGCCCAGTAAAAATGACCATCCCCTAATCTTTGTCGATTTCTTCCCGGAAAGTAATATTGGTTTTATGCATTTGTTTAACGCTTTGCAAGCATGCTTTATGCTTGCTACAAGGATATATTGAAACAATTTTTTTAAACCACCCATTCCCCTTATTCTTTTTCTTTTTCTTTACGATCCGAATCAGGTAAGCGAACCCATGAGAGTATAGATTGGAAAACTGACCAGCCGTTTTACAGGGGATATAGCAACTATTTTGATTTCATGAAAGTTGTAATGTGTATTTATAGATATAAAACTTACAAATAGTATTATAAGTTATCAATTTATAATTTAAAAAGAGCTTGTAATTAGGCGTGTGTTCCCTCCTCTTACATGCTTGCGTTCCGAAATACCTTGTGCCCCCTTTCCCTGTGTTCCCTGATCTCTCTCCAGTGTCTGGTGTGGATCTCCAGGCCACATCCTACGGGTTTCCCCATCCTCTAGCGAGAGTTTCAACCACGACTCTTCGTCAGTCTCAACTTCTGAGAAAGGTCGACGATCTTTCTTCTTCTGTGCGAACAAAGTCCGCGGCGACCTCTCGAAATCCGTTTTCGAAATTCCCGCCAGTCACGCATTCCCGCCAGGACCCACCGTCTTCGTCTTCTTCATCGCCTTCACCCCTGTTTCTCGCCGCCGCGGCGCACTCCCTCCTCCTTGAGCCCGTCCTCCTCCAGGACTTGGCCGCACTCTTTCCGGCCTGGGACGGCTGCCTACCGTATCCAGGCATTCTTCCCGTCGTCGCAGGACCCGCCATCGTTCAAGAGCAGCCGATGGGACAGCCAATCAGGGGCGACATGAATATTCAGTACTATGAGGTGTGTGCGTGTTTTTTTGAGGAAGAAGTAGTAGTGGTACACTTTGGGGTCCATAAATGGGTCCCAACTGTAGGGGGTGATCATGGTACCCCAACCAGGGATGTTCCGAAACCCTCACCCGGGTCCTCCAGTCCCCAGTGCTTATATTTCGCTCGGGCCTGATTTTGGAAATCCCCTGAAAACTACCCACTTTTTGTCCATGGTGCTTTTCGGTGTATGCTGCACACAGAAATTACCATACAATTGGGCCCCCACATCATTAGAAAAAACGGTTCTGGAGCAGTAAATGTGCGTAGACTTTACAATTGCTGATTTAGCTTCCCTTTTAAGCATCCAAGTGGTTGGTCATTTGTTGATTCTCAAGTTATTGCATGAAAAATTTTTTTTTCAGAACCTTCTACAGCAGTTCAAAGTGAACGACCTTCAGTCCTTTCTGGTTTCCTTCAAAGTGCAAAAGGTATCTTTCGAGGTTAAATCCAAGGCCGAGGGCATTATTCGGGAATCTGAAAATTTCTTTGAAATGACTGTTTAAAAAGAGACATACTTTGACGTTTTCCACTTCGAACTAGTTTGTTATCACCAAATCATATCTTTTTTAACTTAAATGCCAACTTGATTTTATTGTTCCGCTTTTTGCCCAACTTTCGGCCCTGTAGTGTCGTAGTAGGCCATGCTTGGCTATGAACGGACTGAAAAAAGATGGTTTATTTCGCAGATGGGAAAGAAGAATGACCTCCTCGTCCGTTGCCAAGAAATTCTGCGGAATGCAGTCACGCAAAAAGTCGCTGTTGACCGGGTAAATGAACCTGCAAATTGTGTTTTTTTTACCTTTCTTTTTGTGCACCCTTGTAACTTTACTTGCATTTGTAGTATAGTTATCCTTCTCAACCGTCTTGCCTATCATGGTTTACTTTTGATTTAGACAAAGAAAACGATGCTTTCATTAAAGTTTTTTTCAGTTGTCCGAATGGGAAGTGGTGGCCATATCCTTAATCCGGAATATTAGCATTTTGTCGTAAATTTCAATGCATGCACGCATATTTGCGAATTCTTTCGGAATTCGCTCTCAACTAGATTCCATTTCCATTTCTTGAGCATATTTCTCGATGAGTTGGCTTCATTTCCGCACAATTATGTTCCGTGTGTGGTGTTTTCGCGTTACGAGGGAATTTTCTGCGATTCCACCGAAGTTTTGAGATTGTATTCGAAAGAAGACGAATACGTTTTGTCCAATTGACTTCAATGTTGCTTCTAGACTTGCTGAAAATCAAAAGAAGATTCCCTTGTTGTTAGATTTGCATGACACCTTTTTGTTTGTTGCGTTTTCGTGGTGATTTATTGTCTCAAGGGTATATTTTTATTTATTTCTTTGTAGCCTAAAAATTGCCCCTTTTTCTATAGATTCGTGAGCTAGCCAATAAGATGCAGCAGCCGCCACGTCCAGCACCGTATCAGCAGCCAGCGGCGGCGAACTACAATGCGATGCAGTTGGTTTTCTTTTTTCTTTTTTGATGCCCTGGGCCGTCTTTTAGGAAAGTTAAAAATCCCGCACCCTACATTCAGCATTTTATACCGTGCCTCCTTTTATGATGTTATTTTAGCGTGCTTTTATCGCAATGAAATATTTAGATTAAGCATTAAAGAAAATTAAATTAAGAGCGCTAAAATGTATTCATTTACCCGAATCGAGAATGATATAGCATTTATATATCTTGTTGTTATTCTTTTAGCATGGAAAAAAAATGCCGCACCCGGTATTTTCAGCACTCTCACCCTGCATGGATGAAATGAAGAAAGTATATTAATATAACAATATTAATTTCTTCTCAGGCCACGTTACCCGGCACAAGTAGCGAATGGAGGTGGGATGAACATGATGCAAGGCTATGGTGGATACGGCATTCATGCAGCGGTATGTTTGCCTTTCTTTTCTTACTTCTCCTCCTCCCCTCATAAGAATAAAATTATAGTCGAAAGGATTATAATGGAGAGGAGGAACCTGGTAAGAAAGATGTCGTTATTTCACGACAACTTTGAGTGATGAAATCAATCCTGGCGTAAATAGAGATGTATGAAATTTTTTGGAATTTCTATTTAGGTTTTTTTTTGGTTATTATTATCGAGACCTGCGGTGAATAAGTTGAGAAGGTTTTTATAAGAGTAATCAAAATGTGTTTATAAAAAGAAATATATATATGTTATTATATGCATATATATATATATATATATATATATATATATATATATATATATATATATATATATATATATAATTCTCTTTCAAAGGCGATGCCTCACATGGCGAACGCGGGCTCTGTCGTGACGACTCAGATGAATCGCCACGTTCGTAATCTCACACCGATTGCCCTGCCATTCTATGACCCGGTACGGTATCTTTCGTTTGGATTGGAAATCAAAATCATTTCTGTTTTTTTTATTTAATGACACAGTAAACAATCGTTAACGCATCATACTTTCTACGTTATGCTTGACCTCAGTATACAAAGAGTTTTAGACTCCTCCCACCTCCCGTACCCCCCCCCCCCCTCACCTTGGCTAACTAGTAATTTGTAGGTCACCAAGTTTAAAAAAAATTAAAGACAAAAATGATTCATTTTAACAATGTTAAATTGACAGGTTTTTTATTACGCTACATTTTTCATAAGAAGTATTCAAGTTCCATTAATCACATACTTCTGTTATAGATCACGACAATTCTTGAGCCGATGGAACTGATGGCGAGTGCAAGCGGAATGAAGCAGGCGCAAAAGGTTGGAAATATTTTGTTTAACCCCCCCCCCCTCTCCATTCTTACACCCGCTTACTGTATCGATTACGGTAACATCAGGAGAACATCTTGAAAGCAGCGAATCCTACTTAATTTAGAAGGACAACTTAAATATAGAGTAAGGAGTTGTATTCTAGAATTGTATATTTAATATTATAAGTTGAGTATGAAGTGCCATCGATACGATTAGAGAAGTAATATAAATATGGATTGGTTCGATTAGCAAATATCCATTGTTCCCAGGCCATCTTCAACTTCTCCATCCCAGTTGAGCACGCGCGACAACTGATGAGGCCGGACACGAGACCAGATGACTTTCCACGTACCGAAGTTCAGCTGAGGTGAGCAAGGATAGGGGGACTGAGAGAGAGAGAGAGAAAGCGAGAAAGAGTGAGAAAGAGCGAGAAAGGGGGAAAGAGAGAGAGAGAGAGAGCTCCTTAAAGGAGTAAAACGGGGAGATTGCTTTATCCGGGCCTCATCATTGCTGTCACTTGGGTTGTACACCACTTTTTGGGCTTTATGCAACCATTTTAATCCTGAGGATTCTTATTTAACAGAAAAAAAAACAAACAAAAAAATTATGAAAAGAAGTCATATTCAGATTCTTCAACATTACTGGTGAATACCAAGGAGTTGAGCAAGCGGATGACTTTCCACTCAACGCCAGCTGTAGAATCGACGATGTTTCAGTCCAGCTTCCTGTACGAGTTTTAATTATCTAATTACTTTAAATAATTAAACTAAAATAACTAATAATTATTGTAGAAGCAAAATAAAACTAAATATTTCGAACTAAGCATTTTGTTTATAAATATATTTGTAGATAACATAATTCTTCTATATCATGTTGAAAGCACTATATTATTTATAAGTAAAGTATGTTTAAAAATAGTAATAGTCGCATCAGGTGTCAGTGCGAATTTAATTAAGTACTATATTATTTATGAATGAAATAAAATATATATATATTTATTTAAAAATAAAATAATAATTCGTGTCGTCCAGAGTGTGATTCCGACGAATAAGCCGAACGCGGAGCCGAAGAGACCATCGCGCCCCGTCAATGTTACGAGCAGTGTGATTGCAACTGCACAGCGAGAGCCGGGCAGGAACCATCGACTGTGCGTCGAGTGGACAGCGGATAGACGCGTCTGGGCTGTCGCTATCTATGTGGTAAGAGAAAGAGAGAGAGAGGAGAACTTGAGAGAGAGAGGGGGGGAGGGAAAGAGAGGGAGAGAGAGAGAGAGGGAGAGAAAGAGAGGGAGAGAGAGAGAGGGAGGGAAAGAGAGGGAGAGAGAGAGAGAGTATGGTAAGGAACGGGAGAAAGAGAGAGAGAGAGAAGGAGCAAGAGAAAGGGAGAGAGAGAGAGTATGTTAAGGAACGAGAGAAAGAGAGAGAGAGAGAGAGAGAAGTTCAGAGCGAGAGAGAGAGAGTAAGAGCAAAAGAGTAATCAGGCTATCCATCTTGAGGTCTCCCGAGTGAACTCGGCCATTCTCCGAGAGCGAGTCGTCAAGAGTGCAGTCCATCACAGACCGGTTGCCACGACTGAGGAGGAAGTTCGGGTGAGTGAGAGAAGAGAAGTCTCGTGATCTTGTTGGGCTACTGTAGTTTAACACGTTGTATTAACTGGTTACTGTATATATATACAGAACCACTTTGTAGATTCCGGTTACTGTATATATATAAAGTATGTATATAAATAGAAAAAGTTTAATACCTTACATTGAATATTTATTTTGAAAATAAAACGCTTCTTCAGAAACGCCTCGGTGTCGATGACGATGACGGCGTACAGATGGACTCGCTCAAGATTACGCTTTTGTGCCCGGTTGGTTTTCGGTGCTACCGTAATCTGGGTGTTACATATCCAAAGGACTTGGTGAAATGACAGAAACACACCAAAATAAGAGAGATGCTCTTTCAGCTTGGCCGTACCCGAATGCAGATTGCGGCACGTGCACGCGGCTGCACTCATCTCCAGTGCATGGATCTCAACAATTATCTTCAGGCGGGTATTTTTAGTGTGCCATCACATTGGTTACGGTAGTAGGATATTTCGCTAACTGGTTTATTGTTGGTATTGTATTTTACTTTATATAATGAAAAAAGAAATCGTTCTTTTTGCCTGGTGTATTGGGGGTATTTTAATGTGCCCCCTCGGGTTACTGTAGACTGTCTAAAGTTTTTTTTTTTCTTTCTTCAGATGAACGAGAAGCGACCGACGTGGAAATGCGCCGTGTGCTCGGGCAGTGCGACATTTCAGAATCTGCAGATTGACGAGTGAGCTTTGAGGATGCCAGACACACTAAAATTATGCGCACTAAAAATGGCCACTAAAACTGGTTGTAAAGAGAGAGAAATTGACGATTCCTCTATACATATTTTTTTTCAGATACTATTTTTTTTCAGATACTTTATGAAGCTTCTCAAGGACATGTCGCATTCGACGACTGAAGTCGAGCTGCTCCGCGACGGGGGCTTCAAAGTGGTCCAGGAAGAGGTGGGTCGAGTTGCTTGGGGGGAGGGGGTACATATGAAGTTGAGGTGGTCGAGGTACCCCTGGGGAAGGGAGGTGGTCGAGGTTCCCCTGGGGAAGGGAGGTGGTCGAGGTTCCCCTTAGGAAGAGAGGTGGTCGGGGTAGCACAGCTTCATCCCTGCTTTGCAACACTTTAAAGGAGCTTTAAACTCGGACCAAAAGCTCTGAATTCATGTCAAAACCTAAACCATATCAAAAGTTACTTGGGGATCTCTATTAAAATTGTAAAAAAAATTATAGTTTTACTCTTATAGTAAAACTAATTTAATTATATTATAAGTATTTTAATCACAAAAATATTAAAAACCATATTCAGATCAACGACATTTCGGATAGTGACGAAGACGGAGGGGGAGGACCGCCGCCAGCCAAGAGAATGGCCATGACTGCAGGAGCAGGCGACGAGAGAAAGGCAGCGGCGGCAGCAGGAGGAGGCACATCTGCATCAGCAGGAGCAGGCACGACGGCAGCCACCACGGGAGGAGGAGGGCAGAAGAATGCTGCAGCGCATGACGTCATCACGCTGAGTGATGATGATGAGGTGAGAGGGGAGAGAGAGAAGAGAAGGGGAGAAGATAAGGGAGAGAAAAGAGAGAGAGAGAGGGAGGGAGATAGAAAAGAGAGACGAGTGAGGAAGGGGTGGAGAAAGCGTAAAGGTCAGTAGTTATGGGTACAGGGGAAAAGGAGGGAGGGAGAGAGAAGAGTGAGAGAGAAATATCGATTTTTCTCTTATTTTTATATCAATAAAGAGGCAGAAAGGCATCTAGTCTGAAATGAAGCGGACAACGTTGAAATAGTAGAGCTTGATATTGATAGGGTGAACTCTTTTTGTTCCCTTTTAGGAAGACCAGCAGATGACAGCGGCACTGCGCGCGTCGATTCCAGGCCAAGGCGGAGGGACGCCATTTCGCTCTTCGGTGGCTCCCACCACCACCACGACAGCCAGACAGCCGGCAGGCGCCGGCGCCTCGATCGCACCCACCAATGGTATCGGTATCGGAGCCGGAACCGGTCCGTCCTCATCGTCCGCTTCCGCGTCCACCACTCGTTCCCCGCCCGACTCTGATGACTCCATCATCATCCTGGACGATACGCCACCGAGGAACAACCAGAACGGAGTCGGAGGAGCAGGACGCCGGCCTCCCAGCAATCCAGTCGGTTTCGGTTCTAGGAGAGAGAAAGAGAGAGAGAGAGAGAAGAAAAGTCTTACTGTAACCCAGTCGGTTTTAGTCAGGGGAGAAGAAAAGTATTACAGTATGTTCTAGAATTTAAGTACTCTTCCGTCTTCTGACGAGATGATTTAGATGCCCCCACTACCATGAGAAGCTTGATGAAATTTTAAAGAAAAATATTCAAATGCGGGAATTGGCGGGAAAAAATAGGGAGTGGGCGGGAATTGGCGGGAAAAAATAGGGAGTGGGGAGTCTAGGTAGAAGGGTACTCCTTTGCATGCATGTCTCTTGTTTATCTGTGCCAATTTCATCGCGCCTCCGGACATCCGTGGGTGACAACACGACGTAAGCGGACGACTTCATCTCGGGAGAAATAATTCTTTCGTCTCGCAGTCTGACCTCTCTCACTTCTCTCTCTCTCTCTCTCCCTCTCTTTCTTCTGCCTTTCTCACTCTCCTCTCCCCAACACACTTTCTGCACTTGACACGTCGTTTCTGTCCTCCTACCAAGGTGTCTACTATATTTATCTATCTTTCTCTCTCTTTCTTTCTCTCTGCTTTACTGACTTGCTGCCTCTCTTTTTCCTGGCATGGCCTTTATATATTTTTTCCTATCCGGAAATAATCTATCTCTCATTTATGATTTGCCAAATCAAGGCCACGCCTTCTTCTAGCCATTTCATTTCATTTGCTCTCCATGGGTATTATATATCGAAGGAATAAAGAGTATTTCTCGCAAAAGTTTGAAAGAGCCTTTGAGAATGCAATCTTGCGTGAAAGAAATGCGCGATTAGTACCTTTTTCCCTTTATCATGGTAAGGCTATTTTAGTTCTAAGGCAGTGGGTTTAGAAGGAAAATGTGGTCAATTTAGGCGATTGAAATTGTTGAAAGCCTGATAAGTTGCTGTAGCATTTTGGTACAAGGAGCTCCTATTGAAAGCGATTTCAAAAACCAGACCGCGGGTGAGGGCCCAATACCCGGCCCGGTGTGCGCGTACCCCAGTGCTAGAGCTTGTATTGGACCCCGTGGTGCCTGGTTTTGGGGGCACATCCCAGTATCCGTAGCTTAGGAAATTCTGTCTTTTTTCTTGTTGCAGTCGTCGAACAACTCCGTGCAGGCTGCTGCTTCATTGCCCTTTCGGGCAGCGCCGTCGCCGGCCCACGGAGCAGTGGCCAGCGGCGGCGCGTCGTCGACGGGATTCATCTTCTCCGGAGGTAATTATAGTGTGCTTAGCCGGAGGTAATTATAGTGTGCTTAGCCGGGGGTAATTATAGTGTGCTTAGCCGGAGGTAATTATAGTGTGCCTACCGTAGTTCTTCGCCGGAGCTAATTATAGTCCTACCGTAGTTCTTCGCCGGAGCTAGTTATAGTCCTACCGTAGTTCTTCGCCGGAGGTATTAATAGTGTGCCTACCGTAGTATTTTGGTCCGATTTATAATGCGCCGACTATGTACTTGAGCACTCTAAATTATTTTTCGGTATTAGGATAGTTATGATTACGTAAATGTAAACAAAAAAATTGATATGCCCAAGAAAATTAGCAAGAAGAGCCTCAAAACTTTATGAGCCTAAAAATCAATTTAAAATAATTAAGGTGCTAATCCTAACACCGCCGGACAGCCGCAGCAGCAGCAACAACAGCAGCAGCAGCAGCCGCGCACACTAGCCGATATAATCGGCAAGGTTTGTAGAACCAATCTGGCAACCTAGATTGGGCGGGTTTATCCAGCAACCTAGATTGGGCGGGGTTTATCCAGCAACCTAGAAGGGCCGGGTTTTATGTAGTGAAGAGGCAGTGATGTAAGAGCGACCGCATCCATATTGACCAGTTGCTGAATGTGAAATTGTTAGAGTCAAAATTCCCCAAACGCCTTTGGGAGAATACCCCTCTCATTTGGGGAATATCAAATCTACCACCACTACTAGCGCAATTAAAGGTTTTGTGGTACTGTCACTGGATATGGAATTATCGTTGGAGAGAAGGATATTGGAGAGCAGTTCCATTTCTGTGGACTAACAGAATGCTTTATGAAGGTGGAGTGAGAGAGAGGAGAGAGAGAGAGAGAGAGCAGGCCTTGGAAATGTCTCTGTCCCTTGTCGAAAGTTTCGCAATATTGATCGGTGCAAGACGCTTGGCTAATGCAAGATTATTCTGAAACTTAGAACAGCAAGAGAAATGACGAGGCACAACAATACCACAACAAGCCTATTGAATAGAAGTCCCACATGAGAAGTTAGTAAGTTGTAAGCAACAACAGGAAGAAATGGAAAAGAAAAGACGATAGGAATAGGTGTGTTCCTGTCCCAGGAAACTCAGCGAGAAGCTGCTAAATTGTTAGCCAGAATAGTAAGAAGAGGAAAAGAGCATAGGTGTATGTCCTGTCCCAGGATCAATCGCCGCAGCATCAGCAGCAGCAACCAAGCAGCCCGCTGCACCCAGCATACATGCTTCCGCAGCATCTCATCCTGAATCACAGCCATCCGCTGCCGCAACATCACCAGCAGCAGCATCAACAGCAAGTAGTCTCAGCAGGCCTCCAGCCGACGTCACCCTTTGGCTGGGTAGGAAATGATGATAATGATGATATCAAGGCTGTCTCAAGTTCATTGCTAGACGACTATCGAAAGGCACTTTCCGAGAGAAAGAGGGCGAAAAGAAAAAGTACCCGTAGAAAGCTGGCCGAGTGCCAATTGGCAAAGTGCCAAAGTTGGATTGCGCACGCACGCTCGCTAGCGCACTGTGTTGTTGTTGTTGTTGTTGACTACTTGCACCAGCAGCAGCGCACTCACTCACTGCACGCACACCTACCGTATATTCCTCTAAGTAAGGAATGTCCAAAACACGGCCCGGCCCCAATACTACTTGCGCCGGGGTTTGGGCTAAGCCTTACCCGGGCCATGTTTTGGATATCCCTCTGATCCTTCGGCACCACTCATTTCTACACGTACCGAGTGCTTGATCTTGCCTGCCGACGAGGACTCCATCGTTGTTGACACTGGGTCTTGGTGCTACGGTAACTTGTGTGCTTACCCCCCAATGAACCTGGGAATTGGTGTAACGAATCTGGAATTGGTGAAGGATTCTAGCGGCGTAATGGTGGTGAGGTCGACGTTTAGTAAACTGGACCTATGGCCAAACACTGCGAGCACGGAGAAAAGGCGACGTAACAAGGCCCGTTTGTGTTCGTAATTCGCACTAACACCTGAAATCCCATCTGCACCGCTCAAGCATGCATGTGCGTGATATTGTGAAGGTCTTGTGAGTTTTCTGAGGCGACTGGTGAAAGAACAACATCGAAGGATGGGAAAGAGAATCTTTTATTCGTCTTACAATTAGGGTTTCATTTACCTCTGAATTAAAGTATAGCTGGTGGTGAATATGTTGAATACATATGTTTTCGTTTGGTAGGAAGGGTCAAAGAAGACTAATATAGCGGTTTTTTTCCTTTAGATAATGGCATAATCACGAAAGAAGGAAATGTGCATGAAGTGGCTAGTCGTTAGTATTATTAGATGCTTCCCACATTCCGCCTGCTCTCCGGTTGTTGTGATCAAAGTGATGTGTGCGTTGAAAAAATGGTCAATTCGTCTTTTTTCTTTCTTTTTAAAGTACAGAATTGTTTATTTATGTTAAGTATATATATATATATATATATATATATATATATAATATATATATATATATATATACATTTATTTATTTATATTTTTACAGATGCCAACCTCGGCGCCAACGCCACTGATGAATGGCTACTATTCCACGTCGGCTCAGCAGCCACAACAGCAGCAGCAGCAGCAGCACCCGGGCTATAGCATGGTGGGCGCAGTGCCCGGAGCGGTGCCAGGAGGTGGACGACCACAGATGCACACGTACGGGTAAGGCTTTTCCAGCGCTCTCTCTCTCTCTCTCTCTCTCGCTCGCTCGCTCGCTCGCTCGCAGTCACGTTTCTCCCTCTCCTATCTCTCTCCTCTCTCTCTCTCTCTCTCTCTCTCTCCCTCCGTCTCTCTATCTCCTTCTCCATCTCTTTTCCCTCTCTCCATTTCTCTCTTCCTCTCTCTCTCTCTCTCTCTCTCTCTCTCCATCTCACTCTCTCTCTCTCTCTCTCTCTCTCTCCTTCTCAGCAACGCTTTCTTCCCTGCCACTGCGCAGCAGCCACCGTCCGGCTACGCCTCGTACACTCTGCAGCAGATGCATCAGCAGCAGGCTATGCACCTCCACCGGCAGCAGCAGCAGAACCAGCCACATCAACAGCACCAGCAGGCGGCAGCAGCACAGGCACAGGCACAACAGACACACCAGATTGGTGAAGAAGGGGATTGGGATTGGGATATTGACTGAGTCATTGGAACGGGATATTGACTGATTTATTGGAACGTTATATTAACTGAGTCATTGGAACGGGATCTTATTTATTAATTAGTACAGCTATTATTGATCTCCTTATTGGCACAGGATATTACTGATGTATGGGAATGGGATTTTATTTAATTCACATTTTCCCAGAGTATTTATTAAAGCAATTATTTTATTAATTAAAAAAATTATTTTTTCCTCGAAAGCTTTCTTTAAAAAGATTTTTCTCCTTAAATAAAAAGAAGGAAGAAAAACAAAGTTATCTGTTTATTTACAGGCTCGGACCCGAACGCTGGATACCGTAAGCAGTGAGTTGCATGTCTGGCCTGAAAGCGAAAGGTACCTCTAGGGCCTCCCCCCCCCCCCGAACATTCCTCTCCTATGCCCCCTCTGATCCATTGAACACTGATCCTTTTTCATTTGTGATTAACCCCCTCCCTTCTCCTTTTTATTCCCCTATTTCTATCGATTTCCCATTGTCACACACCGCCGTGCTCTGTCCTCGTACAAGGCAAAGATTTACTCGCCCATTATCGGTTGTTGGTTCACGGCGTCAGTCTTACGGTATTCCGAGTTATTGATGTTTTTTTTCCGCCGAGCTGTATTTTAACATTTTTCTGCCTCCTTAAATCGGCATAGAATTGTGGAATTCCCTTTTTTGTTCTTCTTCTTATTTTCTGTTGGTGCACTTTGCAAAATAATATTGCTGCTAGTATTTTTTTTTGTCGAGAGATTTTCTTTGATCTTGATTCCATTTCGTTGTCATTTTTATTCTTGCTTTTTACGATGTGCTGTTAAGAGTAGAAACGGGACGGACGGTGGTAGTAAGTGGGGTTTACACCGAATTGCCAGTCCGGAGGAGTTTTTTTTCTTTGCTGTAACTGTCGGAATTGAAATGTTTTCAATTATATAGTCTAAAAAAATTTGCAGCTCTTAATTAACGTTTTATAGCAGTTTCTAAAGAAAAAGAGTTCAACATTTTATGCGGAACAGAGAAATCATATCAAAACTCCTCTCGGAAACAGCAGTGTCTGGTGTCCGAACCCTTCTCCACCTCCTCCCGTTTCTGTCGGGTTAACGCAAGGGTTTGAAGAACGTGGAGACTAGAGTAGAAGCTAATAAAAGTGTAGCTTAGCCCTCTAGCTCGCCCTCTTCCTCTTCTTCTTCTAATTAATTACTGTAATAAATTACCGTAATTATATTATATTCTTTGTGTGTGCGCAGCTCCCCATCCATCCATACTTATAGTTGCGATGATTTTGAAAATTGGAGCCCTATTTTTGTTCTTTTTTTTTATTCCGTATTCGATTACCATATTAGCCTCTCCGCACTATTTTTGAATTTGGCACTCCTTTTTTTTATTCCTATCAACCGATTAATTTTTTTCCTACCATCGGTTACTATTCCCATGATTTGCGTCTAAATTATAATGCTGTCTTTTTCTGCCTATCCTGCTTAAAATACGGCGCCAACCAGAGTTATGCGGTTTTGCTCTGAAGTAGTGTCCTTTTCCTCTGTATCTCTCTTCCGATCCTTGTTCCAAGCCAATCTCTCTCCCTTTTTTCTCTCTCCCTTTTTCTCTCTCCCTTTTTCTCTCTCCCTTTTTCTCTCTCCCTTTCTCTCTCTCCCTTTCTCTCTCTCTCTCTCTCTCTCTCTCTCTCTCTCTCTCTTTTTCTCTCCCTTTTTCATTTTCTCTCTCCTTGTCGCTGTCTCGCCGCCCTCCGTCTATCGCGTACTTCATCCATATTTCACCTGCAGTTCCTACTTGAGCTGGTCTGCAAGCCTGTCTACTAGATAACTATGAATTTTCGGTCTTGTGCTCTCCATCTTCTCTCCTCTCTCTCTTTCTCTCTCTCTCTCTCTCGCACTCTCGCACTCTCCCCCTCTCTCTCTCGCACTCTCTCCCATCTCTCTCTCATCTCTCTCTCTCCCCTCTCTCTCTCTTTCACTGCTCTTTGTCCCCCTCCCCCCTTTTAATGCATGACTGTTACTTGCCCGCGCTGTCCTCCTCGTGTTCCATTGTCCTATGGTCGCAACCTTTGACTTGAAGATGATTTTTGTTCATAAAGCGGTCTTGTAATATATGCCTTCTTTATCTGTCTGCTTATATATAATTAGCACAGCAACAACAAGTAACGTCAGAAGGACGTTTGACAGGTACACAAGGAACAAGGAATAAGAGGAGTTAATAGGTTCGCTCATATCGAAGGAGAGAAAATGGATGTCTTCAATGAATTTGGCGTCTATTCGCATTATAGATTTATTTTCTTTTTCACGAGACTAGTAGAGTAGTAATTCACGTATCATTTCGACTGAAACAAGAAGCTGGAGTGATTATGTTTAGAACGCATATTCATACACGGGGAAATGATGGCGAGTATTAGAGAGAGGGAGAGAGAGAGAGAGAGCAAGAGAGCGCGAGAGAGAGCTACAGAAGAAGACGTCAACTAGTTAATAGAAAAAAGAATATGGTATATAAGAATAAAAACGGAACAATAAAAGAAACAAACTGACAAAAACATATGGAACATGTTTATATATATATATATATATATATATATATATATATATATATATCAGATTTGCCCGCTAGGTTCCTGAATCTGATAACCAGAGAACGCGGGACGGTCTCGATAAATAGAGGGAGAGAGAGAGAGAGAGATTTTCTTAAGCCGAGAAAATGTCGCAACCTTGAAATGGTGCGGTTAGAAAGGAAGTTTAAAAAATACCGGGGAACATTGATTGATTTATCAACTGATCAATTAACGCTACAAAGAATGGATCTATTTAAAATGGAGCTTTGAAGTTATGAAGCCATTTCCTTGCACATAAAATTCGTGGAGCGGAAAGGTGGACACGAAAATGGAAACATTCTCTAGCCAACTGTAAAGGCAAGAACGCGCGCGGAGAATCTGATGACGAAAAACACAGAAAAAACACACACTCGGCGATTAGATGGGGGCAACAGGGGGTCGACAAGGAAAAATTGTAAAAAAAGAAACATTTTTAAAAAAGTTAGGATTAATGCAAAAATAGGTGACCCTTCCATCGTATGTTGGGCTATTTTTAATGCAAAATGTAATGGTAAAACGACGGTCAAAATGGGTATATAGTGGATACAATATTATCAAATATTCGATGGCTTGATGTCGACGGAGCGGGAAAAGAAAGGAAGAAAAAGAACAAGCAAATGTGGAATGTTATCGCTGAGGAGGAAAAGAGGGAAAGAGAGAGAAAAGATAATGTTATCTTATCATATCATCATCATCCTAAGGCGAGGGCAGCTAAACCGGGCGGAAGCCAGAATCTTGTCTTCTATCAATCAACATCGGGTGCTCACAAAAAATTATTTCGTTTTCTTTTTCTCTTCTTTGCCTGTACTTTTTATCTAATCATAATGGGGATCATATCGTGCATATATGCATGTATATATAAAAAAAAAACTCTTTCTCTCGCTCTGACAACAAGGGCCCACTAGAGGAACTTGCCAACAAACAAATAATAATGATGGTAGATAAGTATTTACTGCTAATTAATTGCTAACTGCAGCATTTGCCCCATCAGTGGTGATTTTCTTCACTCGGAACAATTCGATGGAAAACCCTGGTCGACTGAACTAATGAAGATTTCAAAAAAAACCGGCTGTTAAAGATAAAGAAGATGTTTTCAATAGCAAAAAGATGGACAGGGATACAGCAGAGTAGCAGACAGAATGGAAAGGCTTCGTTGATGCTAAACAACTTCTATCTGACTCATGGCACAACGAGAAAGGAGAGAGAGATGGGAACGGAGCCAACCGTTCACCGCCAGGAACCATGAGCATAATGGCAGTAGACTAGCAGCAGCTGTTCCTGGCAGTGTTGGTTAGCTGTGGAAAGGAGTTGCTGCTCTCGCGCGTTGCGGTCGCGTCGCGACTCTCTTTTAATTTCTAGAGTGGCTGCAACACGTTTTGTATGCTGCTGGCAACGGTGGCGACAGCGGCGGCGGCGGCGGTGCCATTTTCGACGCACGAACGCGCTTGAAAAGGTTGATCGAGAAGCAGCGCCGCCTGAGGCACGTACGCCTCACAGTAAAAGGCGGCGGCAATGCCGTGCAAGTTGTTTTCTGCGCCGCTTGAGCGACGACGCGTTGCGGTCGCGTCGCGTATCGCACGCATTGCGGTCGCGTCGCGTACCGCCGTGTCAGCCGCCTCGTTCACTGTCGGACGTTGCAGCGAAAGAGAGGCGAAGATGGTGGAGGAAGATGAAGGAGGAGGAGGAGAGACGGAGAGGTAACGGTCATTGGAGGAAAGGTTAAGGGGCTCGAACAGAGAAGGGTGATAGTGATGCAAGGAAGGTGCTAGTTGTTGAAGATGATGATGCCCAGGGCGAGGATGAAGCAGATCGTTGGTAGATGGTGAAGGGTGTCGTAAGGATGATTTCGGAGTCGTGTCGAGCGATGAGGTCTTCTGAGTGTTCTGCGGACGGTCGTCGCTCGACCGCCCTGCAAAAGAGAGGCAACCGTTCAAGAGTAATGTTTAACCAATGAATGATCCAAAATCTTTTGCACTGCTCTAGCTCATAGATATGTATGTACAAGCAGCCTTGCACAGTAATAAACTCTCCGATCTACTCTCAACCGTTCATGAACAAGGTTTATCCAATGAATGGTTTTGAAGCTCTTTAGGCTCTTCTCTCTTCGCATCCTTGTAGGAGACTCTCTGATCTATTCTACATATCTCCCATTCCGAGAGTTTTTGTCAGGTCCTTTCCTACCACTACAAGCACAGTATCCAGCAACCGACAACGAACCGTGCTGGCGCTAGGCGACCGTGCCATTCTGCGGCCATAGAGGCGTCGAGAGGACGGCGCCAGCAGGCCCGTTTGCGCCGCCGCCGCCGCCTCCACCGCCGCCAAGCATCTGTTGTGGCATCCCGCCACCGCCACCGCCGCCATTCCCGCCGCCGTGCATGTGACTTGGCAACGTGCCGCCAGGCGGCGGCATTCCGCCCTGATGCAGCATTCCTATTCCGTGCATTCCTGGAAGAAGGTTGTCAAGGTCATTCTCAGTGATAAAGACACCTCTTCCAGAAGAGAAGTTCTCTTAATCATACATTGCTAGAATGACATTGAAGTCGCAAGTGATTATGGGTAATTTTAAATACGCCTAATTAGACGAAGGAGACATATATAACCCTATAAGTTGGAGGAATTTGGACTTGAAGGAAACTCGTCCAACTCTCATATGTTTAGATGGCTCCCATGTCAAGGGCGATAACACGTACCTCCTAGTCCTCCTAATCGCGGCCGCTTCTCGGGCGGCGAATGCGGCTCACTCTTGATGTAGACGGGTGTTCCTGCGTGTTGTTGTTGTTGTCCTTGTTGATGTTGTTGCTGCTGCTGTCCCTTGTACCCGGGACCGGCGCCGCCGGCCGAACCGCTGTAGTAACTGGTCACCATCGTAATCTCGTCATTCGTCATCGACGACGGAGGCCGGAGTGGCGGAGCTGAAAAATAGCTATTTGAATTTCCCGCCGCCCCCGTGGACACTTAAAAGCCATCATAACCCACCAGTAAAACAATTGATTTTGGGCCATATTCGTCAAGTAGTATTTCTGAAGTTTGGTCAAAGGGAGAGAAAAAAAAGCGGCCGCTCACCTCCGGAGGCGGCGGCCGCGGCAGCGGCTGCGTCAAAGTGGCTCTGCTGCAAGTAGGCGGTGGTTGGCACGAAGTCGGAAGGTTGCTGCTGTTGTTGTTGCTGCTGCTTGCTCGGCCCGTTGTTATCCGACGCGCTCCCTCGGCCTCCGTTGTTGTTCAGCAGTGAGTCGGCAGCGGATGAGACGAGCGATGGCGAGACGTACGATTGTTGAGGCGGCATGAAGAGATTCTGGAGATAAAGAGAGAAAGGTGATGATGATCAACTTGTTCAGCTAGTTCGGCTAATGTAAGATTCACAGGTGGTCATCAGAGAGAGAGAGAGAGAGAGAGAGAGAGAGAGAGAGAAAGAGAGAGAGAGAGAGAGAGAGGGAGAGAGAGAGAGAGATTCTGACACACCTGGTAGATCGGATTGAAGCGCAGATTCGGTGGCGGCGGTGGCGGCGGTGGCATGCCGCCGCCGGCCGAGTCAGCCGATGCAGACGACACGGACGACGAGACGGACGCGGGCGCGGCGGCAACAGACGAGACGGCATGAGTCGACGAGGAGACGGCGTTGGCGGAGGAGGCAGACGAAGAAGCTGACGAAGGGTTCGAGATGGTGCCATTCTGGAATTGAGGAAGAATATGGCTATGTTTAAAATAACTTTTTTTTTCTTTTTCTAAATTAAGTTTAATTAACAAAAGCTAAGATTAATTAATAAATGAATATTAATAAATAAAGTACTTATGCACATACATATGTACATAATTTAATTTATGTCCGGCAAAGAGCGTGACTTTTGAAAGTGACCTTTTCGGGACCTCTTGTGAAAGTGAATAATAACGACGAGCAGTATGCAAACGACGCGGATTATGTTAATGAGGCCAAATTGGCGTGAATTTGTTTTAAGTTTAAATTTGGCGCGAATTTTCAAAATTCAAAATCTCCGCGCACCTGAAGAAGCGCGGCTACGGTGGAGAGGCCAATGCCGCCGCCGCCGCCGCCGGTGGGCGCCGGCGTCGACGGTCCCGGCGAGTCGTCGTCCGAGTCGCAGCCGCCGAGGCCGCCGCCGCCACCGCCACCCGACTTGCCCTCCTTGCGCTGCAGCGCCAGCATGATGTCCTGGAGAGAGAGAGAGAGTGCGAGAGAGAGAAAGAGAGAGAGAGAGAGAGAGAGAGAGAAAGAAAGAAAGAAAGAGAGAATAGAGAGAGAGAGATAGAGAGAGAGTGAGAGAGAAAGAGAAAGAGAGAGAGAGAAAGGGCGTCTAACCTGGTTGGTGCGTGACTCGTGCGGCTCTGAGTATTCCGTGTACTTCAGGAGCACCTTGTCCATGTCGGTCGAGGCGTACCTAACAAAGAATAAGAATAAAGAAATTGGTTTTTATCCTTGTTTTTCTTGTTTTTTTTTGTTAATACCATTTTTTTCTATATTTCCTCTTTACCTGTTTTGTTTTTGGTTGGTATAAGATAAGAATTAAACATACATATGTTTGTAGAAAGCTGCCATTTCATAGAGAATTCTCTGCGAGATACCTGTCGGTTTCAACCTTTTGCACTGACGAGAATCCCCTCACCCATAGATCCAATGTCATCACGATAAGTCTTGGAATCCCCCAAAACAACTGTGAATGCGGAAATGGACACTCGGCCTAGAGTACACCAAGAGATCAAAGAACCTAGCATGTCATTCTTTGTCGTCTCGCTCTCTCCTCTCCCTGTCTCTCTCACATTCAGACTACGGGAAGGCATGTGCACCCAGTTCATCTACCAATTTCACTATCAAACCTTACTAAAGTTCAAAGGCGCTCTTGATCAGCGCAAAGTGGGTCTTCGACGGTCTATTTTCCTCTTTCTTATGGCCAGTGATGAGAACTGATTGTGATAGCGAGAGAGAGAGAGAGAAACAGAGAGAGTTAGAGAGGGAGAGGGACAAAGAGAGAAATAAAGAGAGAAACAGAGAGAGAGAGAGAAATAGAGATAGAAACAGAGAAGGAGAGAGAGGGAGAGAGAGAGGGAGAGAGAGGGAGAGAGAGGGAGAGAGAGAGACAGAGAGAGAGAAGTGAGTAATGATATCGGCCGAAATGACAAATTAAGTGCGCAAGCCTCCACTACAGTATCCTTATCTTCTTTTCGAGAGTTTTCAGTTATTAATAGAAGCATGAAGCGGCAATGAACCCTTTGCACTCTTTGACTCCAGGTAATAAAGTTGAGATGCATGGCCGAATTAAGTGTGTGTCTTTCCGCTCTGACAACGTCATTAAATGTGTTCTCTCTCTCTCTCTCTCTCTCTCTCTCTTTCTCTTTATCTCTCTCTCCCTCTCTATCTCTCCCTCCCTCTCTTTATCTATCTCTCTTTTCCTCTCTTTATCTCTCTCTCTCTCGTGTTCTTTTCCTCTCTCTCTGTTTATATCTCTTCATCTCTATCTTCCTCTCTTCGTCCCTTGTATCCCCTCCTCCCCATTAATCTAGCTCAATGAACCAGTCGATGTTCTACTTTGACAAGGACATTTCT
>CALZFC010000029.1:3547500-3565000 GCA_945643635.1 Allodiplogaster sudhausi
AGAATATCGGAGAGAGAGAAAGAGAGAGAGAGAAAGATAGAGATAGAGAAAGAGAAAGAGAGAGAAAGAGAGAGAGAGACAGAAACACTCTTTTCGCCATGTTCTCTTCTCATTCCTCGCTTTGTGTGTCTGTGCGTGTGTTTGTGTGCGTTCGAGCGGACTGCCACTGGCAGCGTTGTGCCCTGAGGCGAAAAGAGAGAGATGGATGGAGAGAGAGAGAGAGAGAGAGGGAGAGAGAGAGGAAAGCCACTAATCGATATGGGAGACAGCGCCGCATGGAAACATGCAGGCTCGTTAGTAGGAGGGAGGGAGAGAGAGAGAGGGAGAGAGAGATAAAGAAAGAAAGAGCAAGTAGACAGAAAAGGAAAGGGTCGGGATAAAAAAGGCTGCGAGCGAGCACACATATTCCGAAAGCGTCCCTCAGTATGCCGCCTTTGGAGAGGGAGAGAGAGGGAGGGAGAGAGAGAGGGAGAGAGAGATAGAGGAAAAGAGAGAGAAAGAGAGGGAGAGATAGAGAGAAAGAGAGTATCATATATTGGAATACGTGAAGAGGAAGGATATCGAAAGAGAGGATAGAGCACCCGAGGAGGATGGAAAAACGAACGAACTATGCGTGTAGGAGCACGTATTCTCTGGCTACCTCACAGCTCTCTTCATCTTGTGCACTCTCTCTCTCCCTCCCTCTCTCTCTCTCTCCCTCTCTCTCCTCTCTCCCTCTCTCTTCATTCTCACGCTCTGTCCGAGTGTTCAGAAGCTGCTTCAGTTGAGGGATACTCCCGTTGAGGGATAGAGCATAAAAGAGAGAGTAAGAAGAGAGCGAGAGAGAGAGAAAGATAAAGAGAAGGAGAGAGAAAGAGAGAGAGAGAGAGATAAGATAAAAAGTGAGGGAAAAGCGAGAGAATGAATTTGAGGAGTTGGAGCCCTGGAGACTGGTGGCAAAAAAGAAGTGGTTGTGTGCTCGAGGGCAACTTTCGTCTTCTATCCTATAAGATATCTCTTTCTATCTCTCTCTCCTCTCTCTCTCTCTTCATTATACCGTATCTCTCCCCCAAAATTTTTTTTCTTTCTCTATCTCTCTCTGCCTCTCGCTATTTCTTTCAAAGTCACTTCTTAATCAGTCTCTTTCTCTCTCTCTCTCTCTCTCTCTCTTTGCCTCTCTCTCTCTCTCTCGCTCTCTCTCCTCTGCTTGCACTCGGGAGAATGCCCACAGCAACGTTGGCAACGGCTGTCTCTCGGATTGCGACACAAAGTTTCTCGACGAGCCAAGTCGTTATGAAAGAATTGAAAGAGAATGAAAGATAAAAGAAAAGAAAGAGAGGGAAATAGATAGAGAGAGAGGGATAGAGAGAGAGGGATAGAGAGAGTGAAAGAGTGTGAGAGAGAATGAGGGAGAGATATAGATGAAGAACGATTGATGCCTGAGATCGTCGAGAATGAGAGAGAGAGAGAGAAAGAGAGAAAGAGAGAGAGACAGGAGAAGCTGGAAGGGAGCGGAAATAAATAAATGTTGATCCTTCGGCTATTGGCGGCTGTCTGATTGTGAGTGGCAGGACTGGTCTGGTTGTGAGGAGAAAGAGACGGCGCATGGCATTTGCCAGCGGGTAAAAGGGAGCGAGAGAGAGAGAGAGAGAGATAGAGAAAGGGAAAGGTAGAGTGAGAGAAAGACAGAGAGAGAGAGAGAAATAGAGAAAGGAAAAGGTAGAGTGAGAGAAAGAGGGAGAGAGAGAGAGAGAGAAAAGAATATCAGCTGCGCTTCACTTATGATTGCATACTTTGATTAGTCATATTTACTTTTCTTTATACTTATGATAGTATTCTGAAGAGTAGAGAGAGAGAGAGAGAGAGATAGAGAGAGAGAGGGAGAAGAGAGAAAGAACCGACTGGAATAGCTTGTTGGTCGAGTTGAAGACGATCAGCGCAATCTCGCAGTCGCACAGCACGGACAGCTCGTACGCCTTCTTCATCAGGCCAAACTTGCGCTTCGTGAACGTCACCTGAAAAAGGAGAGGCATTTCAAAATGTTTTAGATCCCAAAACGAAAAAATAAGAGGGACTACGGTAACTAGGTATATTTCTTCAAATACTGTTGATATGTTCTTTATTCATGCATGCTAAAGTTTCCATATATTCATATATTTTGTTTCTCGTAGTTCTCACAATATGCAATTGCATATTCAATTGTACATTGATTATTCAATTGTACATTGTTTGTATACTGTCTTCTAATAAATGAATCATATTTGGGTGCACCAAATAAAAATTTAAAAATACAACAATGTCCCGGCTAAGCATTGTCGAATCCATTTGTTCTCGGGCCCCCGAGGCCTCGGCTTGGGCCTGTGATCTCTCTCTCTGTCCATCTCTGTTCTTTACACCCACGGCTCTAATACTTGCCAAAGATGTTTTCCATCTCGATGCAAAGGCAGATTTTAAATCTGTATATATTTTATGTTGAAGTAGTTCCTTGTCTGTTTGTGTCTTCTTCTTTTTCTCTCTCTCTCTCTCTCCCTCCCTCTCTCTCTCTAACACTCTCGTTCAGTCACTTATATAAATGAACTTTTTTTTAACTCGAACATTTCCTGCACAACTGGGAACATCTTTAGCACCTGCAGAAGTATTTCAGTTGAATAAGAAAGGTGAAATGCTAAACTACACAATATTTCGGAAGAGAATAGACATCGGAAGTGTCTATTTCGGGGATGAATAGAGAGAGAGAGAGAAAAATATGAAGAAGGACAGAAGGATATCTGTTCGCTAGCAATGTTCTCACATACCCTTTTGTCTATTCTGTGTGGCTGATCTGTGAAGGCTGAACTCAATTCTTGTTCTCCTTATACTTGGCCATTTCCGCTCAAGGAAATCTCTTCCGCGTCTATTTCTCTCTCTCTCTCTCTATCTCTCTCTGTCTCTTTCCCTCTCCCTCTCTGTCTCTCCCTCTTTCTCTCTCTCTCTCTCTCTCTTCCCTTATAGACTGAACATGCCGTCTATATTTGCCCAAAACTTGGTGTTCTTAGAATGTGCCTTTAAATTCAGCCAGTTATTTATAGCGTGACATTTATATTGGATATTCTTTGATCTGCCTGCTTCTTCTTTGTTGCGTAGCGCTTTTCCCCTTTCTCGTCGGGACCGCGGAGGGGGGGGAGACGAGGGAATTTGAATTTGAATTTGATTGCGTGAATTTGAAAATGTTTTAAGCCGAACAATACATCCATCCTTTGCACATACACATTTACGTGTTTAGGGCACTTTTCTTTCCATTTTTCTGCATTTTCAAGCTTTAGCATCTTTATCTTTCTTCTCTCTCTCTCCCCCCTCTCCCTCTCACTCTCTCTCTCCCTCCCTCTCTCTCTCTCTCTCTCTCTCTCTCTCTCTCTTTCTCTACCTCTCTCTCTCACTCTCTTTCTCTACCTCTCTCTCTCACTCTCTCTCCCCCCCATCTCCCTCTCTCTCTCTCTCTCTCTCTCTCTCTCTCTCTCTCTTTCTCTACCTCTCTCTCTCTCTCTCTCTCTCTCTCTCTCTGTCTCCATGTTCCCCCTCTGTGCACCGTTCTCCACCTCGCTCAACGAGCGCCGCTGCCTACTCGGCCCAGTAAACACACGGACAGTGTTGATCGTCTCCATCTGTCCGCCGAACGGGGTGAGGGCGGGTCAAAAAGGACATGGTGACGTGAAGGAGGCCGAGCTGAACTGACGACCAGGGGAGAGAGAAAGTGAGAGAGAGAGAGAAAGTGAGAGAGAGAGAGAGAAAGAGAGAAAGAGACACAGACAGAGAGAGAGAGAGAGAAAGAGAGACAGTAAAGTCGGGAATGGAGAAGATTCATGAGAGCTGCTCTCGCCTCAAGCAAGTTACAAAGAGGCAGGAAAGTTCAAGGATGAAAGGCCATCCTTTCTTTTCTCTCCCCCCCCCCCTCCCCGGCAACCGTCAGAAGAAGTCTCTCGGTTCACGGCGGCGGCGGATTCTATGGCCCATCGCGACACGTAGCCACAGGGAGTGCGAGTGTGACGAGTTTATGCTCCACAGCTTGATACGGAGAGATGTGAACGTTGGCAAAGAGAGAGAGAGAGAGAGAGAGAGAGAGAGAGAGAGAGAGAGAGAAAGGGAGAGAGAGAAGAAAGAGAGTGAGAGAGAGAGATCAGAGAGAGAGAGAGAGAGAGAAAGGGAGAGAGAGAAGAAAGAGAGTGAGAGAGAGATCAGAGAGAGAGAGAGAGGGAAAGGGAGAGAGAGAAGAAAGAGAGTGAGAGAGAGAGATCAGAGAGAGAGAGAGAGAGAGAAGGGAGGAAGAGAGAAAGAGAGAGAGAGATAGAAGAAAGAGTGAGAGAGAGAGAGAACGAGAGAGAGAGCGAGAAAGGGAGAGAGAGAAGAAAGAGAGTGAGAGCGAAAGGAGAGAGAAGAGAGAGAGAGAGAGAGAGAGAGAGAAGGGAGGAAGAGAGAAAGAGAGAGAGAGATAGAAGAAAGAGTGAGAGAGAGAGAGAACGAGAGAGAGAGCGAGAAAGGGAGAGAGAGAAGAAAGAGAGTGAGAGCGAAAGGAGAGAGAGAGAGAGAGGAGAGAGAGAGAGAGAGAGAGAGGGAGGAAGAGAGAAAGAGAGAGAGAGATAGAAGAAAGAGTGAGAGAGAGAGAGAACGAGAGAGAGAGCGAGAAAGGGAGAGAGAGAAGAAAGAGAGTGAGAGCGAAAGGAGAGAGAGAGAGAGAGAGAGAGAGAAGGGAGGAAGAGAGAAAGAGAGAGAGAGATAGAAGAAAGAGTGAGAGAGAGAGAGAACGAGAGAGAGAGCGAGAAAGGGAGAGAGAGAAGAAAGAGAGTGAGAGCGAAAGGAGAGAGAGAGAGAGAGAGAGAGAGAGAGAAGGGAGGAAGAGAGAAAGAGAGAGAGAGATAGAAGAAAGAGTGAGAGAGAGAGAACGAGAGAGAGAGCGAGAAAGGGAGAGAGAGAAGAAAGAGAGTGAGAGCGAAAGGAGAGAGAGAGAGAGAGAGAGAGAGAAGGGAGGAAGAGAGAAAGAGAGAGAGAGAGATAGAAGAAAGAGTGAGAGAGAGAGAGAACGAGAGAGAGAGCGAGAAAGGGAGAGAGAGAAGAAAGAGAGTGAGATCGAAAGGAGAGAGAGAGAGAGAGAGAGAGAGAGAGAGAGAGAGAGGGAGAGAAGAGAGAAAGAGAGAGAGAGATAGAAGAAAGAGTGAGAGAGAGAGAGAACGAGAGAGAGAGCGAGAAAGGGAGAGAGAGAAGAAAGAGAGTGAGAGCGAAAGGAGAGAGAGAGAGAGAGAGAGAGAGAGAGAAGGGAGGAAGAGAGAAAGAGAGAGAGAGATAGAAGAAAGAGTGAGAGAGAGAGAGAACGAGAGAGAGAGCGAGAAAGGGAGAGAGAGAAGAAAGAGAGTGAGAGCGAAAGGAGAGAGAGAGAGAGAGAGAGAGAGAGAGAAGGGAGGAAGAGAGAAAGAGAGAGAGAGATAGAAGAAAGAGTGAGAGAGAGAGAGAACGAGAGAGAGAGCGAGAAAGGGAGAGAGAGAAGAAAGAGAGTGAGAGCGAAAGGAGAGAGAGAGAGAGAGAGAGAGAGAGAGAGAGAAGGGAGGAAGAGAGAAAGAGAGAGAGAGATAGAAGAAAGAGTGAGAGAGAGAGAGAACGAGAGAGAGAGCGAGAAAGGGAGAGAGAGAAGAAAGAGAGTGAGAGAGAAAGGAGAGAGAGAGAGAGAGAGAGAGAAGGGAGGAAGAGAGAAAGAGAGAGAGAGATAGAAGAAAGAGTGAGAGAGAGAGAGAACGAGAGAGAGAGCGAGAAAGGGAGAGAGAGAAGAAAGAGAGTGAGAGCGAAAGGAGAGAGAGAGAGAGAGAGAGAGAGAGAAGGGAGGAAGAGAGAAAGAGAGAGAGAGATAGAAGAAAGAGTGAGAGAGAGAGAGAACGAGAGAGAGAGCGAGAAAGGGAGAGAGAGAAGAAAGAGAGTGAGAGAGAAAGGAGAGAGAGAGAGAGAGAGAGAGAGAGAGAGAGAGAGAGAAGGGAGGAAGAGAGAAAGAGAGAGAGAGATAGAAGAAAGAGTGAGAGAGAGAGAGAGAACGAGAGAGAGAGCGAGAAAGGGAGAGAGAGAAGAAAGAGAGTGAGAGAGAAAGGAGAGAGAGAGAGAGAGAGAGAGAGAGAGAGAGAGAAGGGAGGAAGAGAGAAAGAGAGAGAGAGATAGAAGAAAGAGTGAGAGAGAGAGAGAACGAGAGAGAGAGCGAGAAAGGGAGAGAGAGAAGAAAAGAGAGTGAGAGAGAAAGGAGAGAGAGAGACAGAAAAGGGAGAGAGAGAAAAAGTAGTGATAGAGAAAGAGAAAAAAAGAGAGAGAGAGAGAGAGAAGAAAGGAAGAGAGAGAGAGAGAGAGAGAGAGAGAGAGAAGAGAGAGAAAGAGAGAGAGAGAGAAAGAGAAAAAAACTTGAGAGAGATGGAGAGGGAGGGAGAGAGACAGGAAAAGAGACTACGAGGTGGTGGTTGAAGAGAAAAGCAGCATTTATGTGGCAACTTGTGACCATGAGAAGGCATCGAAAAGGCATAGAGCATAAAAAGTAGACAGAGAAGAAAAGGGGCAATGCCATAATAATAGGAGATGAGAGAGAAGCGAACGGATTTATCTTTCTTTATCCGTCATATCACGGAAATGCAATTTAATGGATTTAACACTGTCATTCAATGAGAACAATGCCATCGGCAGCGACAGATAAAGAGTCTGCAAATTCTAATAATTTATTCTAATATCTCTCTGCCTCTCTCGCTCTCTCTCACTCTCGCTCTCTCTCACTCACTCTCACTCTCTCTCGCTCTCTCTCTCTCGCCCTCTCTCTCGCAATTTTTTTTTCTATTCCTAGAGGCAGCTGTCCTCCACCTCTTTAATCCCGTCCCTTTCAGCTGCTTTAAGATCTATTGTAAGCGAGTAGGGTATTTCCGCCTAGAGACCTCTAAAAAAAGAGTAGCAAAAATGAAAGAGAGAATATAAAAGTGCACTTTTCGTTTGACATCATTTGGATCACTTTCAAAGTGATATTTGCACTATCTCTCTCTCTCTCTCTCGATGATATCATCTAAATCCTTTGTATGATTTCTTTTCCTTTTGAAAAGGCTCTTGAGAGGGGAACAGAGACACAGATAGAAGAGGAAGCAGAAGATTAACAGAAGGTTATCAGCATAGGATAACATCAACCAAACACACACACTTTAATATGTGTGTTTGTGCACATTTATGTGTTTGTGTATTTGTGCACTTGCGTTGACACTCGCCAACAAGGAAGTGCTGCCATGAAGGTGCGGCCAGGAGAGGGCGAGAGAGAGAGAGAGAGAGAGAGAAAGAGAGAGAGAAAGAGAGTCAGAGAGAGAGAGAGAGAGAAAGAGAGAGAGAGGGAGAGAGAGAGAGAGAAGAGAGAGAGAGAGAGAGAGAGAGAGAGAGAGAGAAAGAGCCAGAAGAAGAGTGTCGTGATCGCCAGACTGAAAGGCGCCGTCAAAAGGATCACGGGGTTGTGGCCGAGTGAAGGGGCTCGGGAAATTTGGAGGCAAACGGAAGAGATTGAGAGAAAGAGAGGGAGAGAGAGAGCGCGAGATAGAGAGAGAGCGAGAGAGAGCGAGATCGAGAGAGAGAGACAGAGCGAGAGGGAGAGAGCAGAGAAAAGAAGAGAAAGAGAGTCGTTTGCGGTGACTCCTGGTGTGTGATATCCTAAACAACACCACCAACGATTCCTTTCTCTCTTCCTCTCTCTTTCTCTCTCTCTCTCTCTCTCTCTCTCTCTCTCTCTTTCTGTCTTTTCTTTCTTTCGCCTGCACAAATATTGAGTGAATGATCGCCATGATGTCTTAGCATGGCGACACTCGCTATACGTCACAGCTGAGGACTTCAATTTCGTGCATGCAGGTGTCTAACTCTCTCTCTCCCATCTCTCATATCTCTCTCTCTCCTATCTCCTCTCTCTCTATCTCTATCTCTCCCATCTCTCATCTCTCTCCCCTATCTCTCATCTCTCTCTCTCTCTTTCTCTCTCTTCTCTCCTTCTCCTTCTCGTCTCTCGTCTCTCTCACTCCATTTCCCTATCTAAAAAAAACCGCTGCAAGTAAATCTCGCTCGCGATTTTTTATAGCCATCGTTCCGGAAACGCTTTCTTGCTATGAAAGTGTCATAAAGCGTAATAAATAAGTTCTTGGAAAGGCTTCACTATAACCACTGACGAATTCGGTTTTTTCTAACAGTACTTTTTCATTTCTTTTTTTAATTGTTTAAAAATAACTATAATTTTTTGACCGTTATGCCGTAAGACTTACGCAAATGTATGTATGTCTTGTGTGTGTGTTTTTTTTAATTAGAGAGGATGATTGGCGGGAAATTTAAATATTTAAAATTAATTACCTGACGATTTCGCTCGTCCGCAATGCGTGTAATCTGGATCTTTTTTCGACCCATCACTGGAATGGAGAGGAAGGGTGAGATAAAGAAAGATACACAGTCTTGATGTTATAAGCCGGCAGAGATATATGTATGTAGATATGCGGATAAGTGAGAGGGAGAGAGACGCGAGGGCGGAGTGAGAGGTAGAGAAGATGAGAGAGAGAGAGAGACAGAGAGAGAGAGCGAGAGAGGGAGAAGAGAGAGAGAGAGAGAGAGAGAGAGAGAGAGCGAGAGAGAGGGAGAAGAGAGAGAGAGAGAAGAGAGAGGGAGAGTGAGAAAAGAGAAAGAGAGATTGAATTTTGGTCATAATGGACCAATGGACCAAGTAAATCTCTCTCGCTCTCATCCACGAATCATTTCAATCAACGGATAAGCACGCGAACGAATGAAGGCGGAATATCCGCGAGCCGAGAAAAGAGATGAGAGTTAGAGAGAGAGAGAGAGAGAAAGAGAGGGAGAGAGAGAGCGCGAGATAGAGAGAGAGAGAGAGAGAAAGAGAGGGAGAGAGAGAGCGCGAGATAGAGAGAGAGAGCGAGAGAGAGAGAGAGAGAGAGCGAGAGAGAGAGAGAGAGAGCGAGAGAGAGAGTTCTGAGATTTGCTCATCAATGAATCCCATGAACACGGCGGGAGATGTTGGCGTGTGACCTAATACATATCAGCATCTTGAAGAATCTTCTAAAGGGAGATACCATCTTAATCTTAGCGAATCTTGTATCCTAATTATGTCTTTTTAATGGCATTACAGTAAGTAAGAGAGGGGGCGGCTGTAAGCCACGATGAAAAATATACTCTTAAGTTCCTGGTTCGACCCGCTGACTGTTGCAAGAAATTTTTCAAGTGGGATATACATATTAATAAAGTCATTTAGTCTTATAATGCCTTACAATTAGGCTTAGGATATTATAATAGTCAATTATAAGATAATTATTAGACTACATGAAAGGCTTATGGTTAGGCGTTGAGGAATCACAGTACAAAAAGGGGTGTCAAAAATTTGGCGGAGAACAAAAAGAAAAAAAGGCCAAATGTAAAGGAAGAAGAAGAGGAAAGAAGAAATAAAATAGACGGAAACAAAGAAAGGGGGTATTTCTATTGGCATGACGAGTGTTTTCATGATAAATGCGAGGGCAAGAGAACAATTCATTCTTGGATTTTTCTTCTCTCTTTCTTTCTCCCTCTCTCTTTCTATATTTGTCTCTATACATCTCTAACTCTCGCTCACCCTCTCTCTCTCAGTCTTTCTCTAACTCTCACTCTCTCTCTATTTCTTACTCTCTCTCCCTCTCTCTCTTTTCAGACACATGAGCTCTAAAGAAAGAAATAGAATTCTCTGATCAGATATGAAAGGGCATGCGAGCGAATGTATGAACATTATCCACCAGGAAGAAAAATCAGCCGGAATTGAAGAAAAGGGCCTCTCTCTCCTTCTCTTTCTCTCTCTCTTTCTCTCTCTCTCTCTCTCTCTCTCTGTTCCTCCTCTCTCCCTATCTTTCGCTCTCTCTCTCTCTCTTTCTCACACTCTCTCTCTCTCTCTCTGCTTCTTTCTCTATGTCTCTTGCTTGCCTTTCTTCTTTTCTGCTCATCGGTCGCCTTCCAGACGTTCCGTGTGTATATTTACAAGGAAGAGGAAATAAAAGAGAGGGTGGAATTCAAGACAGAGCGAGAGAGAGAGAGACAGAGAGAGAGAGAGAGAGAGAGAAAGTGAGAAGTGTTGAGAGATATAAGAGAGCGAGAGAGTTAGAGAAAACTAGTAAGGCAAAAAAATTGGAAAGGGATACAGAGTAAAATAGTACAAGATAACAATGTTACAAGCCTGAGAAGAAGAAAAATATAAAGACTGGTTGTTAAGTAGAAATGAAGTAGACATGCGAGAACAAGCAAAGTCTTCTTTTATTCTGGAATGCAAGGGCATAGAAAAGCTATAAAAGATCTCTCCACTGAAATGTCAGCCATGTTCTAGTTCCTTCTAGTGACCGAAATGGGTAATCTTGATGATTTTTAGAGAAAAAAAAATTATAAATTAAATAAAATTCATTAATACACACCTTGCCTATTGGAAGACCTACTAAAAGAGCACTTTGCGGGGCCCCCTCATCCGGGGATGCGGCATGCGAAATGTGATTGGGAGTGCCACCCCCATCTCACAATCTTCTGATCTTGTGTATTTGTGACAGTGTATCTCTCTCACTCTCTCTCTCTCTCTCGCTCTTCTCTAACTCTCTCGCTCTTTCACCCTCTCTCTTTCCCTCGTTCTCTCTCGTTCTCTCTCTCTCTCTATGACCAATTGTTTGTCTATTTGTATGTTTGCTTATTTGTTTTAGCTACATGCTTTGCGTAATGGCACGATGTGGTGAATCAGTGTGCGTGACTGGTGGAAAAAAGTAGAAAATGAAAAATTAAAAAAAATTTATGCGAGATGCTCTGCCTAGATTGCTGCCCCCGAGGCTAGAAAGATGATTTTGCAGCCACCCCCTCCCCCCCTCCCGAGGAAATGTATTCTGATGATATGTGATATGTACAAAGAAGCCCAGTCCCGTGAAAACTGAAGGTGAATTGGGAGGACGAAAGTGTAAACTGTTAAGGTGAGACCTTTTTGATATCTCGCTCTCTCACTCTCTCTCTCACTCAGTCTCTCTCTCTCTCTATTTCAATCTCTCTTTCTCTCTCTCTCTCTCCGTCAATTTCTCTAACTCAGTCGCTCTCACTCTCTCTCTCTCTTTCTCTCTCTCAATCTTTCTCTCTCTTTCTCTCTCTCTCTCCCTCCCTCGCACGAAAACAGCTCATAAAGTAATCAAAGCCATCGATCCGGGGGAAAACCGCGAACGAGACTTCACAATAAAGAGAGAAAGACGATCAGGACTTACTGACCAGAACCAGAAATATTATCTGAAAGTTCTCGAGAAAAAAAGAGTGATAATCCACATGACTTTTCGTTGTCGTGACCGTCAAAAGAGTAGCGTTATTCGTGAAGAGGATTAGAGAGAGAGAGAGAGAGAGAAAGAGAGAGAGAGAGAGAGAGAGAGAAACAGAGAGTGAGTAGGTTGGGAGAGTTAAAAGATAGGCAAGAGTGAAAAAGGCGCGTTCTGCAGAAACACATGTCAAGATACATCTGTACTTTCAAAGAGTCAACATAATAGGATATGCATGAGAAGAGAGAGAGAGAAAGCAGAGAGAGAGCAGAGAGAGAAACAGAGAGAGAGAGAGAGAGAGAGAGAGCAAGCGAAAAAATTGAAGGTTTCTTTCGCGCAGAGCGGACGGCGGACGTCACACGAGCAGCAGCAAGCAACGCCTTCTAGTATGCTGCGCATGGATTGTGACGGGATGAAGGGAGAGAGAGAGAGAGAGAGAGAGAGAAAGAGAGGGAGAAAGGGAGAGAGAGGAGCAGAGAGAGAGAGAGGGAGAGAGGGAGAGAGAGAGTGAGAAAGAGAGAGGGAGAGAGAGAGACCAAGATAGGCGACTTAAACATAGAAATCGACGGAAGCAGTAACAGCGCATAGACACGCAGAGGCAGGAGAGCCGGGGCGCAAAAATAGAGAAACTCTGCCATAGTTGGAAAGGGAGGCGGAGCCTGGTGTCCTGAGGGTCCTAGGTCTCCGCGGGAGTGGGTGGCGAGAGCGAGAGAGAGGGGGATGAGAGTGAGAGAGAGAGGAAAGAGAGAGAGAGAGATAGTGAGGGAGATGGGAGAGAAAGAGAGAAATAGAGAAGAAAAAAAGAAGGGACACAGCTTCACGTCCGTGGGTGTCATGGAGCGTGCTCTCTCTCTCTCTCTCTCTCTCTCTCTCTCTCTCTCTTCTCTTTCTCTCTTTCATCACTCTCTCTTTCTCTACCTCTCTCTCCCTCTAACCTCTGTCCGGGAGGCGAGGAACGCGGAGGGATGAAAGCTGAGCACGAAGCCCCCCTCCCCTTTTCCAAGCGAACTCCCTGAGGGCATCCGAGAGTTTGAGGACGTGTTAGGGATAAGCTTTCGGGAAGAAGATTGAGGAAGAGAAAGAGACAGAGAGAGAGCGAGCGAAAGAGAGAGAGACAGAGAGAGAGAACTAGAAAGAGAAAAGAGAAAGAGAGAGAGAGAGAGAGAGAGAGAGAGAGAGAGAGTGATAGAGAAGAAGAATGATATAAAGGTCAAAGAGATGAACAGCAAAAAGGGAAATATGTATGTATGCATGTTCACGAGCGGGGGTGCGGCGTGAAAAAAAAAAGAAAAGAGGAATAAAAAGGATGGATGGACGAACTGAGAAAGCAAAGAATGCACAATGCAACTCCAGAAGGGTGTTCGAAGTGGAAAGGAAATGTATTCTTGTATTTCTGCATGTATGTAGATAGATCCAGCCTGAGGTGTGAATTCCGGCAGGGATAACAAAGCGAAGAGAGAGAGAGAGAGAGAAAAAAAAAAGAGAGGGGGAGAAAGGGAGGGAAAGAGAAAAAGAAAGAAAAAATGAAAAATAAAATGAAAGATAGACTGTGATTTAAAAAAAATCCAAAAGAAAAATAGAAGTGCTATTGAATGAGAGACAGCGAGAAAAATTGAGAGAGCATTTGTGTATTTGCAGGAAAATGTGGAGGAGAGACAGCGAAAATATACATTCAAAAAGAATAAAGAGAGAAAAGATATGCGAGAGAGAGATGAGAGAGAGAGAGAGGGAGAGAGAGATCCCAAACGTCCACCCACATAGCATTTTTTTATTCCTTTTTTCGATATGTAGGCTGAAAAGTTCTACGTATCAACACTATCATTATCGAAGAATGAACGTCAGCGAATATTGAACTACAAAAGTTCAATTGCTATGGTACATTTTGAAAGTTAACAGTATAAAAATAGGATTTGCACTTCCAAAAGAGGGAGAGAGAGAGAGAGGAGAAAGAGAATCAGAGAATAAGAGAAAGTAAGAGAGAGGGAGAGAGAGAGATAGAGAGAGAAAGAGTTCACGTGATTTCTTTGACGTGTGCAGTATGGGAAGTTTCCTCATTTCTAAACTTTAAATAAATCCTAAACTAATGAACAAAAATACAACGTCATTGTGGGAAAAATTAGGGCGAAAATACATGAAAATATTTTTATACAAAAACGTATTTTTACTCCTGATGGTCACGGCGTGTTATGGGAGTCGATTTACAACGTATGCATGCATGCCCGAGTTCATACCTCATACACTTTTCACTATGTGCAAGTTCAAGCTACATTCAATATAGGTAAAAATAAATGATTCTTTGCTCTTTGCCTGAGGATAGAAAAAGGTAGAAAGTTGTGTGTTTTCTGTTTAGAAAGTGCATAGTGCAAAACGAGAAAAAGGCACGTCAAACATATATTATATGCATAAATATACCCAAACACATGCAAAATGAATGCATGCTCTGATGAGCAAAATCTTAAGATGACGCGATGAGACAAGGGCAGAGTTTGAGAGAGAGAGAGAGAGAGAGAAAGAGAGAGAGAGAGGGAGAGGCAGAGAGAGAGAGAGAGTGAGTGAAATAGATAAGGTGAGATTGAACGGAAAGAAGTAATCTAGGAGAAAAGAGAGATAAAGGAACGGGAAACGTCACGTGAAAATATCGGAAGGAGAGTTGATGAAATAAATGAAAGAACACAACTCGAACGAAGGATAAGGCGAGGACTAAAGAGATAGAGGGGGAGAGAGAAAAAGAGAGAGAGAGAGAGAGGATGAGAAACGGAGAGAAATGATCAATCTTCATCAACTCCTTATGCCGACGCACTTTTGTTCCTATCAGATCTTTTTCTCCTTCTCTCTCTCTCCCTCTCTCTCTCTCTCCTTTTCTCCCTCTCTATCTCTTTTTCTCTCTTACTCTCATTTACTCTCTCACTCTCTCCCTCTCTCTCTCTCCCCCCTCGGCCAAGTTTCAGCACTCCTATCCTTTTTGCTCTTCCAACTCTCCCGACATCACTAATCAAGTAGAATCAAGTAAGCACTCTGTCGATTGACGTTTTAAACTGAAAAAACCTGTGTCAAGAGGTGAGCACAAAACGTCGAAAATATATATGGTTCTGACAAAATGGGAGAAGAGTAGGCAAGCTCGAAGATAAGCGAAGATAAGAGATATAAAGGGACTGAAGCTGAGAGAGAGAGAGGGGTAGAGAGCGAGAGAGGGGGAGAGAGAGAGAGGTAAAGAGAAAGAGCGCGAGAGAGAGAAAGAGAGAGAGAGAGGTAAAGAGAAAGATCGCGAGAGAGAAAGAGAGAGAGAGAGAGAGAGAGAGAGAGAGAGAGAGAAAGAGAGAGGAAAAGAGAGAGAGAAAGTAGATAAAGGCGGAAAATAGGTAATCGATAAATTTGGGATTCTCTATCTTTCCTTCAAACGATCGGACACACGAAGAGAGAGCACTGCCGCTGGCATGGACAGCCGGGGCCGGGAGAGAGGAAGTAGACAACCAATTGCCAAGTTGTCTTTGCTTGTCTAACTCTTCCTCTCTCTCTCTCTACCTCTTTCTCTCTCTTTTTTTCTTCGATTTCCCTCTTTCTTCTCCTCTCTCTCTCCCTTCCTCTCTTCCTCTACCTCTCTTACTCTCTCACTCTCTCACTCGCTCACTCTCTCTCTCTCTGTCGCCTTCACTTCAACTTCACGCCAAAAGTATGTATGCAATAACCTCAAAAGTCTTATCTTTTTCAAGCCTTACCCGTCCAGAATCGAATTAATCTTTTACGTGGCTCTTCTAGATATGTTCAATTTGTTCAGAACATAGCATGGCCGAGAATACGTCTGGCATCTCTCTCTCTCAATCTCTCTCTCTCTCTCTCTCTCTCTCTCTCTCTCTTTCGTTCTCAATCTCTAACATTCTCTCGCTCTATCTCTCTATCTCTCTCTATTTCTCTCTCCATCTTTCCATTTATTTTTTTTCTCTCTCTCCATTTTTACTCTCTAACTATGCTTTCCACTCATGTGATCTTCTGGGGAAACCCCCGTCAATTTCTAGTCATGACAACTTTACAACCTAAAGGAATGATGTGGAGAAACAGGCGGAGAGAAATGGACAGAGAGTGAGAAACAGACAGAGAAAGAGACAGGGAGAGAGAGAGAGAGAGGAAGAGTGAGTGAGAGAAAGAGACAGATCGAGAGACGTTCTAGAGATAAAAAGAAGATGGAAAAGTAGGAGAGATATGAGTTTTTCTTTAGTTATGTAAGGTAACAAATCTAAAACTAGATAGAAATGATAAATTAGTATCATCACAAACGAATTACACACGTTTAGCCGAGATAGTGAAAGAGAAAAAAAGGCACCTACCCATTGAAACACTGCCAATATCACGTCTTCCTTGAAAGTGAGATGATAAAATGGAAAATGCAGTAAACTAAATGCAAGAAAACTCGTCTTATCATTCCGGTTCTTTCCTCTTTTTTTCTCTCATTTTTTCCACAATCCCGCCTTCTTCTTCTTCTTCTTAATCTCCACTATGAACAACATCAGAGAAAATGCATGTATATTATAGCGGACGTATGTATGTACATATACATACGAATCTGGTGAGAAACAGAAACACGCAAACAACTTTAAGAAAGTATATAGTTGTCATGAAAAGAGAACATAGTTATAATTATTAATTATTCAACTATGATTATTACTCTTATTATTACGCACTAAGTCATAGAACTATTTTTATCATTATTCTAATAGATATGAACGATGAATATTCTTAGGCACGTTGTCCTTATATTGTATACAATTAGAAGAGCTCGTTAGGAGTAAGAAGTACGATAGAAACGCATTGACAGGCATTATATGTAACTATGTTACAATTGACTAAATTCGTCATAGAGTTCAGAAAGAGCACAGATTTTGAATGAGTCTTTCATTAGAAGTCATAGAGCGGTTGACAGCGGCAGGCTTGTGTCAAGGGGACCAGGAAACGGTGTGTTGGGGTGAAACACCTCGAGGGTTGGGTAGGTTGTTGCCCACGGACACGACCTCTCTCTCTTGGGTACCCCGAGGGCCCTCCCTTTCCTGTCCAAGAGAAAAGAGACAAGGGACAAGAGACAAGAAAAGCATGAGGCAAAGATGCCGGAAATAAAAAAAGAGAGAGACATTCCTGGATTGAAAGTACACACAGAGAGTGTATGATCGAGCGCGTGGTGTCAATAGATGTGTCAATAGATTGATTCGACATAACAGATAAGAGAAGAGACGAGACAAATGTCAGCCAGCGAGCTAATTGTGTAGTTGGAAGTAGAAGTGGAGAGGAGAGAGAGAGAAAACAGAGAGAGAAGAGAGAGAGAGAAACAGAGAGAGAGAGAGAAGTGAGAGAAGAGAGAGAGAGAGAACGATAAAGTTAGAGAAAGAAAACTGTCAAGAAGCCGAGACAGAAATTTAAGATCGTTATCGGCAAATTACATTCATATTTCCGGATATATGCCATGTATCATCAAAATAAAGAGTGGGAGATATAGATAGAGAGAGAGACAGAGAGAAAGAGAGAGAGAAGCAGAGAGAGAGAGAGAAAGGGAGCGAGAGAATCAGAGAGAGAGAGAGAGGGAGAGAGAGAGAGAGCCCATGAATCCTGAGGGGTATCCATCCGGCCTTCGATCTGTATGTGTGTTTGCGGAGAGTATGCATATGTGTGAGGTCATCAAAGAAGATATTTAAGCAGACATGTTTAAGGGATCAGATCATCGATGGCTACTTTGGTAGAGATGAAGTGGCCACGAGAGATATTCTCTGCACAATCTCTGTCTCTCTTTCTTTCTCTCTCTCTCTCTCTCTCTTCTTCATTTTGTTTCTTTCTCTCCCTCTCTCTCTCTCGTCAACTCTATCCCATTCTCTTTCTTACCCTATCACTCTGCCTCTCTCTCTCTCTCTCTCTCTCTCTCTCTCTTCCTCATTCTCCTCTCTCTCTCTCTCTCTCTCTCTCTCTCTCTCTCTCTTTCTCTCTCTACTTTCAACTGCTTCATGATCACCCAATGTTTGCAAGTACTCTCCCCTCATTGTCATTCTTCAATCATCTTCGTTTCTTCTTCTTCTCTCAATGTGCACGCAGCGTTGTCCGAGTTCCCACAAAAGGTGCAGCTATGCTTTGCTCTCATATTCTCTCTCTCTCTCTCTCTCTCTCTCTCTCTCTCTGTATCTCTCTAACTCTCTCCCTCCCGCTCTCTCTCTAACTCTCTCTCCGTCTCTCTCATTCAC
>CALZFC010000029.1:3575000-3582500 GCA_945643635.1 Allodiplogaster sudhausi
CTACATCTCTCTCCTTCTCTCGTGGTATAGACTCTCCGACCCTTTTCACTTAGTCTTCGTCTTCCTTATACGGCGAAGTCTCTAGAACGGAGAAATGTGTGCGAATCGTGTTCTCTCCGATATGTTCCTCTCGTCTTTATGTTTCTTTCTCTCATCACCTCTCTCTGTTTCTCTCTCTCTCCTTCTCTCTCTCTCTCTCCTTCTCTCTCTCTCTCTCTCTCTCTCTCTCTCTCTCTCTCTCTCTTAGCACTATCATTACCTCTCCACAAACGCAAGCCGACATATCTCTCCGACACTCTGATCTTTGTGCTTTCTTCATAGGGCAACTTGTTCCCAGATTGGCAAGCGAAGCAAGCTCATACAAGAAAATGGAGACGGGAGAGAGTAGATTGAGAGAAAGAGAGAACGAGAGAGAGGTAGGGGAAAGATAGAGAGAGCAAGAGACCGAGACAGAGAGAGAGAGAAAGAGATATAGCGAGATAAAGAGAGAGGGAAGGAATGGAGAGAGAGAGAGACAGTCAGGAAGTGGATAGGAATAAAAGGAGATATGCCTGAGAGCATCTCAAAGGTTGAGAAAGGGCCAATTTGTTAAAACAAAATATCAAAATTTATTAGAAAGAAATGGAAACCAAATCGAGAGAATGTTCCTAACTTAGGACACAAGATGCCCAATGTGACCAAGCATACTACCGTATTCCGAGCGCTCACTTTGAAGCTAATTTGCGCGCGATAAATCCATTCGGAACCTTGTCGTTTGGACGATGGAAAAATAACGCATTTTATTGTGTAATTGTTTTACATTTGGTATGTGCGTGCTTCTAATCTCATATTCTATTGGCTTCAGAGCAATGTCGACTAGCTCAAGCTTCTTATTAACTGTCAAAACTGACGGCTGATTACTAGTTATCTCTTTGTTTGTGTTCCGACTGAGGATATCGTAGAAATGGATGTCGAAGTATTCTTGACTGTTCAGCTTCCTTTATTACTTAGGAGCGAGACCATGTCGTTGGCTAAATGGATCGACGAAAATGCGGCGCCCCTCAACGAGAAGCAGACAACAGCGACTCGGAGAAGTAGGTATTGTAGGCCTTTTTCTTCATCGTTTTTGTTTTGCTCTTTTAGATAAATATTACTATGATTTTAAAAAAAGAGGCACGGTGTGCAATCTTTGGTTTTACGCACCTTAGAAAGTTAAGAAATGGAAGGAAAATCAGTGTTTTTCTTTGTGACTCGCCAGAATGGTTAGAAGAGTGTTTTAACTGAATTAAAAAAAGAATTCAACATCAATTGCAGATGATAACGTTCAGGAGAAGCGCAGAGAAGAAGAAGAAGAGGAGGGAGAAAGCGAGCAAGCCGATGGAAAGGAAGAAAAAGAAGATGTAAACGAGGACGATGCCATGATGACTGGCAGTGGCAGTGAACACGAAGAAGAAGAAGAAGAGGAAGACGAAGAAGACGAGCAGGATAAAGATACAAAGAATAAGGAGCAAGAGGTTTGTACGAGCGTCTTTACTATTTTAAATTTATTTTTGAATAGTAATACAAGTTTACTTCTATTGTCATTGGTATTGCTACTTGTCTATCAAATTCCATGTACTACTTAGTAATTGGAACGAAGAAGCCATGAACCCTATACGGAAAAAATAGGCATTTAAAAGTGGGTATAGCTTTAGTCTGTTTCCCTGCAAAAGAGTCTATGCCTTTCCGATTTTTGGCTATAGCCCCCATCCGAAAGTTTCTGATGCTTGAAGATATCTAAACGCTGACTATGATATATTCGTATTCAGTTGGTTACTCTGGACGACGACGAAGATGAAAAGGAAGATAAGGAAGAAGAGGACACCCTGACTCCGAGTAAGCGAAAGCGAGGAACTGCTCCGGCCACTACTACTCCCCGTGCTCGAGCAGCTCGTGAGGCAGAGAGTGCCCGCCAGAAGGTTTATCAGCTTATATCTATTTAATTTACCTTGTTGAAAGGTGCTTTTTCAGAGAAATGTATTCAGTAAAAGTTATTTTATAAAAAGTAATAATTTATTTATATTTTATTCCATACCTCTTAATCGATAATAATAATGATGTAACAATTGAAAGTAAATAGTTATGAAAGAAGAAGAAGAAGCAGGGATATTGTGATTTAATGTGAATTAAGACATATATAATGTCTAATTAAGGCAGAACGCGAGCGTGAATTCGCTACGAAGCGAGCGGAGAAAGAGCGAATTCTTAAGTGAGGAAGTGTTTTTAAAAATATTCTTTTTCTTTTATATTTTTGACGATTACTGTGGATTGGCAGTAAGTATGAAGTGTATATGTTTTTATTCATTAAATAAATTAATACTTTATTTAAATAACTTTTCTTTTCAGAGAGAAGAGAGAGAAACGCGAGCGAGAAGAAGAAGCAAGGAAGGAGAGGCGCAGAAAGGAAGAAGAGGAGAAGAAGGAGAAGAGACGAAAGGAAGAGGAAGAGAGAAAGGAGAAGAAGAGGAAGGAGGAAGAAGAAAAGAAAAAGAAGGAAATGGAGAGGTTGCTTATTTCTATTTCTTTGATGCTGAGCAAAATTGGATAAAGGAAGCTCAACCGTGTTTATTTTATTTATTATCTTGTATATGCAAGGAAAAAGAGTAATTTTTATGTTAATAGTCTTATCATCATCAATCAGGATTCATAAGCAAAACCGTCACATAGCCTTCGATATTTGTCCACTGTTGTTTACAGGCTGGAGAAGAAGCGCATAAAAGAAGAGGAAGAAAAGAAGAAAGAGGCTGACAGGTTACTGTAATTTTTTTTCTTTTCGTCAGTTCTTGAAGAAGAGTGAATCAGCATTTTATAAATTTTATCAAGTTTTTTTTATATTTTATACTGGAATTTGAGTTGTTTTAATAGAATATATGTGGTAAATAATTGCAAAAAATATGCTTAATTCGTTACATTTTTCTAGACTCGAAAAGAAGCGTCGCGAGGACGAAGAGAAGCGGAAGAAGGAAGAGGAGCGGCTGAGAAAGAAGCAAGAAGAAGACGAGAAAAGAGAGCAGAAGAGACGGGAGGAAGAGGTTCGGCAAAAATATAGATATATTTAAAAGCTATTTAATATTTTTGTGTTTGTGAAACATATTTTAAAAAAAAACACCCACACACAAATTAGAATAATGGGATGAGTTCATTATGAATTCACAGAGAACAGACTCCTCAAATGAACCTTTTTTCGAATGCTTTTTAGAAGAATACATCTTTTAAAGGATTTTGTCCTTCTATTTTATAAAGAAGAATATTCTTTTTATTTTAATATATGATGGGCAGAGCTTAAAATGTGGCCTCCAACAGCCCAGGAGGGATGAGTGATGGGAGATTCGTAGAATTCAAGCCAAATTTATCTTTATTAGTAGAATTCATGCCAAATTTATCAAATAGATTGAGCCTTTTTCTCATGCTATTTTTCCAGGCTCTCGAAGAGAAGAAGCGCAAGCAGTCCGATCGATTCCTCTCCTTCTTCAACAAGAAGAAGGAGAAAGAAGATGAAGAGAGCAACTCGGCGGCCGAGGCTCCCGCCACGATCTCCTTCCTGTGGCTCAAGCCGTTCGAGATCAAGGTATACTGTAGTCATTCCTTAGAAATATTAATGTATACTGTAGCCATTCGATGAAAGTGTACGGTATAAATGGGCATACTTTCTAGGGCTACTGTTGTATTCCTTGAAAGTTTTCGGTTTATATATATATATATATATATATATACTGTAGCTCACCTAAGAGAACTACCGTATAAATGGTTTGAGTTTCAAGGTATACTTTAGCCACACCTTGGACACAATCGGTATATATGTGAATATTTTAACTACTATGGCTAACTGTTCGCGCATTCTTTAACATCTCGTAGCAGTGTATAGTCTTACTTATTTTATCTATATAGTACAAAGTGCGTACTTTTCAAGAATGTCTTCTTTTTTGTCTTCTTAGATGAGATTTGGCCACTTTTACTGTTACTAGAATGTTGGGGAAATTATCATATAAAAAATTAAATATAATAAAAAAATACATTTTCCAGGAAGGAATGACACTGGCTCCTGTTCATTTTCGTGCTCCGCTGCCTCGGAATGCGGACGTCTTCTCGAGCAGCAATGATAGTGTTAGAATTATGTTTTTTTATCTAACATTTTCAACAGTTTTCCCTGTTATCTTACTTCTTTTTTTTTTTTATAAAAATTTTGTATCAATTATAGAAATTAATTTTCAAATATGTGCCGATGGAATTTAGTCTCACATTTTGTAAATAATACAGAAATTTAAATATCGATTTGAATGTCTTTTCCCTTCACAGAATCTGAGCTATCTCGAAGAGCTTCGAAACAGGAAGCAATTGCGTCTTGAAATTATAAAAGAGTATGTTTTTGCGTTTTTTCCTAATTCCCTTTTATGTCTGTTTAAAAAATTTTGTTTAAGATATTCTATGTGCAACAAAATTTTATGTTAAGAACGAGCATAGATGGTAATTATTATTTTTGAATATTGAAATCAATACGAACATAATTTATTTAGTATTATAATATTTCAAAATAAATAATCAAATAAATAAATAAAAAGTGTAGGTAATAAGTATTTATATTAAAGAAACTAAAATAGATTTAAAAGAAAAAAAAACTTTATATTAATAATTTAATTACGTTTTTTAGCCTTCTCCGCGCCAAACTCTTCCAATTCCACGACAACGCTCGCCCGCCCTACTACGGAACGTGGCGTAAGACGAGCCGAGACATCACAGGAAGGCGACCGCTCGCGCTGGCTGCACATCTGGACTATGAGGTGGGCGAGGATGGGGGTGGGGTCGTCACAGGGCAGGCGATCAAAGCCACTCTCGAGAACCGAGAAAGAAGAAGAAGAAGAAAAAAAAACGGGATGGGGAAGGAAGTATCGGGCCTCCGGAAACCACGGGCCGAAAACGGTATTTCCGTCAAAGTTCTCCTAAAAAGATGGAGGATAGGCCTTTGGGGAGGCCCGAAATCAGGGTGCGTCTGCCAAGTTGATAGTATCTTTTTTTTGCCCTATGGATCAACCTCAAATGGTATCGAGTAGTAATTGTCCCAGGGTAATGATCGTAGAAAGAGCATAGGAAGGATACTCATTCACCAGCCATCGGGCAATAGGCGCGAATTCAAACTTGAATATTTTAGATCCCAAAGAGGTCTTAATTGTAGGAGCCAAAAGGAGCCTTAAAAGCCTAAAGGGCTCTTGAGACCACCTTCTAGCCAAGCCTTCCTCCTCCCATTCAGGTGGACTCTGAGGCGGAGTGGGAGGACGAGCCGTCCGATGCAGAGGAGTGCAAGTCAGATGAGGAAGATGAGAAGGAGGAAGAGGAACCGGATGAGGACGACAAACAGTTTACGGTCAGTTGAGAGAGAACGAGAGAGAGAGAGAGAGAGAGAGAGAGAGCGAGTGAAAAGATTAAGAGAGAGAGACAGAGAGTGAGAGAGAGAGAAAGTAAGAATGAATATTCAAATCAGGTTGCCCACGCCTACCTGTCTGAAGGCGAAGGCGAGTCAGATGACAAGGAAGAGGACACAAACTCTGGTTAGGAGAGAGAGAGAGAGCGAGAGAGAGAGAGAGAGAATGAGCGAGAGATGAGAGAGAGCGAGAGAGAGAGGGAGGGAGCGAGAGAGAGAGGGAGAGAATGAGCGAGAGAGAGAAGTAGAAGAGATAGGGAGAGAGGGAGAGAATGAGCGAGAGAGAGAGAAGTAGAAGAGATAGGGAGAGAGTGAGATCGCGCACCAGACACTGGCCAGGTATGCGTGGTATTCAAGGTTCTATTTTTGAAAGGTATTATAATCCTTTTGAGAGTTTATTCTTACTGGTTTAACTACCCGAATGCAAGCGGTGCTGTTTACTGCTGTAAGCTATACTTAAAAAGTGAGAAATTCAAATATTAAAAGAGCGGGAAATTCAAATATATATATATTTTTTCAAGGTTCCGCCTATAAGAAGTCGAAGAGGGACGAGCAACGCCGTGCGCGCAAGCGCGTCATTATGGATGACGATGAAGATGAAGAGGAGGAGGAGGAAAGCACTAATCGGTGAGTCATGATTCATGGTTGGCACGGTGCCAAAAAAATCCTGCCCCTAAAATACCCTTCCCAGAAAATAAATACCCTGCCCAGCCGACCGCGAGGTCGGACGCCATCCCACGGGGCCGCTTTAGTCACCCACTAAGCTCTCTGACTTCCTCAAGGATCTCTTCAAAAATGGTGTTGGCATTCAGAGACGCAGAGATGGAGAGCGGCGAGAGTGGTGGCAGAGACGCAGAGGAGGAGGAGAAGAGACGCGCGAGACTCGAGTCGCGCGCGCGAGAGTATGATGCGGGGGTGGCGCGCAAGAAGCAGAAGCTCGTCCCCACCTTCTGGACGTACGACTGGGGAGCGCCTGGGTTGAGAGGTGAGGAGAGAGAGAGAGAATGAGAGAGGAGGAAGGAGAGATAATTAATAAATAATTAAAATGCGTTTTTCTAGACGGAAGGCTCACATCGGAAGCACTCTTTGCCGCTGCGCCTATGGATCTGGCTAGCTGGAAGGTGATCTCACTGGACAAGAATGACGAAGGAGAAGAAGACGAGGAGGAGGAGGAGGTGGAGGAGGAAGAAGAAAATAATGAAGAAGAAGAAGAGGATGTCCAGATGGCGGAAGAGATAGCTTAGGGTTAGGGTTGGGGTTAAGGCTGAAGGCTAGGGTTTTAAGGCTGAAGGCTAGGGTTTTAAGGCTTAAGGCTAGGGTTTTAAGTCTGAAGGCTGGAGTTAAGGCTCTAGGGATGGCTAGGGCTAAGGCTAAGGTCGCCCTTAGGCTAAGGTCCCCAACGCGTTAGCCAATACGCTGACACACAATTTATATATATCTCTCTTTATTTCACTCACTCACTATCAACACTTTTTTGTCAAAATTTTGAAGCCATTTTTCTTTCTACCATTGCCGAAATCGAATTCATCCCACTTTTTTTAACAACTTACGTTATGCTCTCCCCATGTTTCTATGCCACTTTTGTAGACATGTCCGTACCAGGGTGTACTAGCAACTTATACTTATACGTGGCCTTAGCCAGAGCCTGAGCCATGTCTCACTTCTCAAACAGATACTTCCTTTTAGGATGCCAGCGCTTCTTTTATAGGCTTTTTCTTTCTTTGTTCACGAAGCATTTTCGCATTTCCTCTTTGTATCTCTTCTCATTCAAGAACCCATCTAAGCATCGTGTCTTCTTTATAAATCATCCCACTTGTCGTGCAACTTTTTCCTCTCAATGTGTTCCATTTCTTCCGTCTCTGCGTCGCTCTCCCACTATATCTTCCACTCTCTATTCCGCTCTCACTCTCTTCCACCCTCTCTGTCTCTCTCTCCTCTCTGTTCCACTCTTTCTCCCTCCAAGCTCTCTCTCTCTCTCTCTCTCTCTCTCTCTCTCTCTCTCTCTCTCTGCACTGCACACACTCTCTCACACGTCGCCCGCAGCGGTGCAAGCTTCTTCTCCACTC
>CALZFC010000029.1:3587500-3662500 GCA_945643635.1 Allodiplogaster sudhausi
TAAACCTTCTAAAACCTCTGAAAAATTCTCCTAATCCCCTCGCCCCTCCAAGCCACATCTTAAATCTCACATTCATAATAGCTCTCTCTCGTGTCCTCTATAATCATGGCAGCCGTGTGTGTTTTTTTTAATTGTTATAAGCAGCAAAATAAAACAAAAATCACCCACCAGAGCATCCATTTACCGTCACGATTATGTGCACACTTTTACCCATATTCTTTCTCTCAAGCATACTCGCTGCTGCGCATCACGGCGGTAAAGAGGGCCCCATAGAAGAGGACGACAGCCTTCTTCTTCGCTCGGCTAGGGCCCATCACTGAGAGCCAGAGCCCACATCGTCTTCCGCTTCGGCTCCTGCACCAGTCTCCACCCTCTCTTTCTCTCCCTCTCTTTCTCTCCCTCTCTATCTCTCTCTCTCTCTCTCGTCCCCTCTCTCCTCTCACTCTTCTGTGCTGGCGCGGACGCCGCGTCGTCCGCAGCTGGCGCCGCATCCGCCAGCACGCCGCCTACGCCGGAGCAGCGTTGGCAGCCGGTAAGGGTTACACCCCCGACCCAAACCAAAAATCCAAACCCAAACCCAAAATCCAAACCCAACCCGAACCCAACCCAAATTAGGGTTTTATTTACTGTTGATCTTATGGTATATTCCGTTGTAGTAAATTGTTATTCCTTGATGTTTTGGCTAGAGATCGAGGGTCAAGACTTGCACAAGTTTCTATCGAGTTCAAAGGCCCATATGGTTGCCACTTACGATTAGGGAATTAATGGTATACCTTATGGTTTACAATGACCGACGCTCAGTGTAATGATCAGCGTTTTTAGACCTTAAAGCCGGATTATATATTTTTTTCTTTGAGTTGTTGGGGTCAGGCAACATATGTATGTATGTAGAAACAACTCGGATAGATTGCTAGTCTGGTTGGTTGGCGTGAGGTTGTTTTTCTTCTTTAGGTTAAATAGACCTCTGATAAGGTTTAGCGAAAATACATTTCTACTCGGTTTCTGATATTTTCGAACAGAAAGAAGAAAAAAAGTTACAGCCTGCAAGGTACCGGAAAATCAGCTAATAAGCCTGAGAGGACATTGAAAAAGTGATAGTTATGATTTTTTTATGTTTTGAATGCCTTACATTTTCCTTTTTTTTAAATATTTTTTTCTCTCATCTCTTGTCTCTCACTATAAATTCTCACTCTTATCGCCTAGTCTCTCTGTCTCCAACTCACTCTCTCCCTGTCTCTCTCTATAGTCTCTCCTGTTTCTCTCTATCTCTTTCTTAATCTCTCTCTATCTCTCTCTCTCTCTCAGTCTCTCTCTCTCTCTTCAGCTAGTCCACGAGTGCAACGTGCAGCTGGCTGCCTTCCGTCACGCCGTCCAAGGCATCGGCACGCATCAGGACGGCGCCAGTCTCCGCCGTGAGGTACACAAGAGGCTCCGCCCACTTTTCGATTGATTTTCGACTCAGATCATTAATTGACTGATTTTATCATTCGATTTTCTTCTTTTACTTCCTTCCTTAATTATACCCTACTTTTTTCGGCTATTCTTTTGTCGATCTATTACTTTTTACGGGTTATCTATTACGTCTCAGCTAACGATTAGTACATTTTTCTCCCAATACGCTTTCAATCGATCAAGAAATTCGATTAGTATTAGAGTAGCTCAGTTTTTTTTATAGATTGACAATTTTTTCGGCTAACTTTTCTTTTTCTCTCCTTCATTTTTTGAGCATAATAACAGCACGCGTTTCGTCAATGACTGACTATAAATATCGTAATTCTTCATCTTTCTTCTTCATCTTCTTCGTTAGCGTTCGCTTCAATCGGGAAATTGGCGTAGCGTCAAATGGATCGTAATTGATCTTATTTATTAAGCACATGCCGAAAATAGATTGAAGATCCCTTCTAATTCACTGCGCCATCGTGAAGATAGCCAAGGTTTCTTTCTTACCTAATCATTAAATTATGAATTACTATTGAAAGACGTTCAAAAAGAACGAAAGGACATGTTTTCGAGCTTAATTCTAAGAAGTTTCCTCAAGGATATTCGGCCAGGAATAGCCCCCCTCCCTCCTACATATGTATTTAAATATATAGATGAATATCTCTACAAGTTCTTTGTTACATCTTTATACATAGATGCAAGGAAATAAATCGAGCAATCGATTGAAAGCAATTTTTTGTTTAAAATTCATTATTCTTTTACTCATCAATATATATTATATGTGCTGTAGATCTCATCATTTTAAAACTAATCTTTTTTCCTTAACTTTTTACCATGACTATTTTTTCATTTTTTTCACTTTCTCTTGCTCTCCCAGCTCCTTCTCTCTCTCCCTCTCTCTCCCTCTCTCTCCCTCCCTCCCCCCCCCTCTCTCCTCTCTCCCTCTTTCCTTCTCTCCCTCTTTCCCTCTATCCCTCCCTCCCTCTCTCTTTCTCTCTCTCTCTCTCTCTCTCTCTCTCTCTCTCTCTCTCTCTTTCTCTCTCTCCCTCTCTCTCTCTCACTCTTCACCTGACTCTTTCTTTGAGGTGGAGACGTCGGGGCGCGCGTGCCTGCGCGCTTGCGAGGCGGCGCGCAACTGTGTCCTGCCGCAGCTCAGGCACGACGGCGCCAGCGGCAGCGGAGGGGGAGGCGGCGCTGCTGACGCCGAGGGTAAAGAGAGAGGGAGAGAGAGTGAAAGAGAGAAAGAAAGTGAAAAAGGGAGAGAGAGAAAGGGGGAGAGAATAATAGAGAGAGACAGAAAGAAAAAGAGAAAGATGAAGAGAGAGAGAGAAAGAAAAAGAGAAAGATGAAGAGAGAGAGAGAAAGAGAGAATGATAGAGAGAAATACATTGACAAAGAGAGAGAGAGAGAGAGAGAGAGAAAGAGAGAGAGAGAGAGACCCTTTTCCAGGCATGGAGTTCACTCGGCATGCCTCGCAGTTTATCGGGTGCGTCGCGCTCTTCCTCGTCGAGATGCGTCGATGCTGCGCACTCGAGAAGACGTTCCCAGCGCCCGTCGAACCCTCCATTACACCGGCACAGGTAATTGGATTAGTTAATTATATTGATTAGATAATTGACCAGATAATTAATTAGTTAGTCAATTAGTCAATTAGTCAATTAATTAATCACTTAATTACACAACTTCCTGAACTATCGATTGATTACTTCCCACATTTGAATTATTGATTGATTGATTATTTTTGTCCAAATTTGAAACTACTGATAGATTATTTTCCAATTTAAATTATTGATTGATTGACATTTCTAGCTGAAAGCATAATTGTCTGATACTTGCTTGGAAGTTTCCTCCCTTCTGCTGTAGCCCCTTTCACACTTACACAAACTATGTATATGTACATATGTATATACTCGACCTAAATTCGTGGATGCTACTTAAGCACGTTCCTTACAACATAAATCAAAGAGATAATTGAATGCCATAAGATTAGGACGTGCTTGACTGGTTAATAATATCTTGTAAAAAGAAAAAAAGTATAATAAATAATAAAAAAAAAATAATAATAACAATAATAATAAAAAAAAAAAAAATAATAATAATAATAATAATAACAATATAAAATGCGATTTTTTATTGTTGTTGTTGTTCTTGTTGTTTGAAATATAATAGTAAAGTTGTAAACAAATATATATATCTCTTCGACAGATAGCCAACATGGAAGCGATGCTCGAGAACCTCGAGAATCTCATCACTGTGCACTTTTCGACGAGCGAATCGAGTCCAACAGATAAGGTGCGATATGTAGTTTTTGAAATTTCTGTTTTTTTTTAACGTGGTGCAGTTTTCGAACTTCTCTGGTTTGTTTTTACTTTTTGCACTTTTCGACCTTCTCATGGCTTTCTTTCTTCAATCTTCAAATAATACAGATATACACACAAATTAGAAAAAAAAAATTGAGCCTCCATATTGCATATCTGTGCCTCATTTTTTCTTCCTTTTAAAAAAAAAATATATAGACGAGTCGATTGACCCTTTATAGACCCCCTTTCTACTTATGCTTAATTCACTTCTTCTTGTGCATTCATCACCTCCCTTCGCTTTATAGCAGTAGATAATATAGCTGTTATTTCCGTAAGTGTTCTTACTTGTATCTTACATTAAAGATATAAGCAATAAAAAAATAGATACCGAATATATAATAATAATAATAATAATCCTTTTATATAGGTAATGCATGTAAACAACAATAGATACTGAATTAAATATGATTTTTTTTTATATTTTAAATAATAATAATAATAATTCTTTAATATTAGGTAACTCCACGCCGACGGCGCGGTACTTCCTGCCGTCCGCAATGTATGTGCTCGAAGCTGAAAACGAGCTATGCCTAAGGGGTGTGGTGCCTTCAGGGGGGTGTGTGCAGAGACGGAGAAAGCAGAGATTTTTTACCGCCTTCTTTTTGAAAAGGATGAGGAGGAGCGAGACAACTTACAGTATACCACATTCTATACATACATATAATAGGTCAAAAAACGGAAAGATAAAGTGTTCACGCGCCAAATTCAAATATTCAATTAACGTTGAGTGATTTATTGATTGAGGACGAAGAGAGATATGTATGGTAGCTTCTTCTTCTTATTATTATTATTCCTCTTTAATTCTTGGTCTTTTTTAATCCTTCAACTTTCATGCCTGCCTCATTTATTTCTTAATATATATCTTTTTTCTCCTCTATTTTAAAGAAGGACCATCACTGAAAATTTAGTAAGTTCAGCTTGGAATTTGAATTTGGATAACTCAAAACTTTTCTCTTGCACCCGAGACTAGGCGTCTATAGGGGATCTATATAATTGAGCCAGCATTTATATCCTTCAGTGATTATCCTCCTTCTCTCGCTCTCTCTCTCTTTCTCGCTCTATCTTTTTTGTGTACGCTCGCTCTATTCGTTGTTGTGTATTTATGCATACATATATATCTATATGTGTAATATCCATGATGAAGTAAGTGTGTACCGTATGTCACAAAACAGTCGTATGCCAAACAAGCAACATCTTAAATTGGCCAAAATCTATCTTGAGTTTTTTTACTTATTTATTTGTTTATTTTTTTATTTGTCTATGTAATTATTTAATTAATTATTTATTTACTTATATACATCATCACGCACCTTTTTGACCTACAGAAGGGCGAGGAAACATGAGACATATTGTTAGAGAGAAGTGAGCGCAAATATAATAAAAATTCAAGTAGATTTCGGCTGTCCTTCCTGCATCTTTCAATTTGGAGAAGCCCCTCAAACTTGTTCATCTTGGGGGGGGGGAAATGGTGAAAAATAATTATTCAATAACATTTATACATTTAAAATATTAAAATAATAATAATACGAAGAATGCAAGCAAAAGTTGTGCTGTTTATTACACTATTTACTACTGCTTTTTAAAACGAGGGCGGGCGTCTTTCTTCGCAGACTTTGCAAGGAATACCGAGCTGGTATTTTTTTTCCTCGCAGTCTACTCTGCAGATCAGCAACCTATAGACCCTAATTTCTGATAAAATAATAAAGTTTTTATTTTCCACTTTTTTTTTATAATTTGACGGAACAACATTGATCTATATATTTATTCATATGTACATCTATTAACGACGTGACAACATATTCAAAAACGTATAGTACAACGTCATGATATTATTGCAAAAGAAAAGGAGGAGGGAGAGCAGGAAGTAACATTGTATATCTCTACATATGCACATATGTATATCATAATCATGTCATGCTTATATGTTTGTAGAAACATCTTTCAACATCTATTACATATTCATACATATGTATGCATGTATGTAGGTATGTAAAATACATATATATGTTTTATATTTTTTCTATTTTATATTTTTTAAGCAAAAATAATAAGGATTAAATAGGCAATAAAATAAATAATTTAATTGCCGCGCGCGATACACTTGTGTGATGCTGTTGTTGGTGTCGCGCGATTGGGAAGATTGAGTAAAGTCAGTGCTTCGAAACTTGGACGAATCTTCTTCCTTTTGCCTTCTCTCACCACAGAGAAGTCGTACAGCTTCTCTGGAAACTATCGATTTTCGGGCAAACACAGATTTCAAGAAGAAGAAAAAAGTTTAGAAAAAAGGAAAAAAAAGAATAAAGTAAATTAAATTAAATTAAATGTAAAAAATCACTTTCGATAAGATGGCACGTAGAACATTGTGACGAGTGGCGAGAGAATGTAGCCGACTTGTAGCACCTAAATGACAAGTAAAATGAAATTCTTTTTTTTTTTACTTTTCGAACAAAACTAATATATGTATGTACACATACGTATTTCATACATGACTACTTTAACAATACGGTTAGTATGTAACATTACTGTAGGTATGCACGGTTATAATAATTATAATTTTTTATTAATTTTAGCCAAGCAATCGTTAATCTCAATTCGAAAAAGCGATAAAGAGCATAATTTATTGTTTGTTTTGTTTTACCACAAAGTTCATATAAGAATAGGAAGGTGAAGAGACGAAGGAAAGTAAAATTTTAAAAAAGATTAAAAGATTATTTACGATGAAAATGGAAGATTCGAGAAGTGGCGACCGGAGGAGGTCGGTGGCTTCGATCGCGAAGCAAGCCAAGCCATAGACGGCGAGGGCGATCAGGACGAACTGGATGGTCAGCATCTGTGAGAGAGAGAGAGAAAGAAAGATAGATAGAGAAAGAAAAAGAGAAAAAAAAGAGAAAGAGAGAGTGAGAGAACGTTAGAGAGAGAAAGAGAGAGAGAGAGAAAGAGAGAGAGAGAGAGAGAGAGAGAGAGAGAGAGAAGTTTAGAGAGAGATATTAAGAGGGAAACAGAGAGAGAGAGAGTGATAGAAGTTTAGTGAGAGATATTGAGGGGGAAACAGAGAGTGGGTGAGAGAGAGAGATAGAGAGACAGAGAGAGACAGAGAGAGACAGAGAGAGAGAAGTATAGAGAGAGATATTGAGAGGGAAACAGAGAGAGAGAGAGAGAGTGATAGAAGTTTAGTGAGAGATATTGAGAGGGAAACAGAGAGTGGGTGAGAGAGAGAGAGAGAGAGAGAGAGAGAGAGAGAGTAAGAGAGGGAGTGAGAGAGAGAAAGAAAGAAAAAAATAGAGAGACAAAGAGAAAGAGGTAAAGAGAGAACGAGAGACAAAGAGAAAGAGAGAGAGAGATAGAGAGAGAGAGAGAGAGAGAGAGAGAGAGCGCATACCCTAACAAACTGCCGATGTGCCAGTTGCGCTTGTGGCGTGAGTCGGCAGACGCCGTTGGCCCACGCGGCGCCTTGCATCTCTCGGAGACGGGCGAAAATCGTTCGGCGAGAGATCACAATCATCGCCGAGAGTACGGTAGCACCCAAAAGGAGATAGCCGAGGTAGGCGATGCAGCGAGGGCTCTCGGTCACGGACACGAAGCCTGGAGGAAGAAAAAAAATATTATAAAAAAATAAAACAAAAGTAAAAAGTTGAAATAAATTGTTAGTTTGTATGCAAAATCGTAAAGATGTATCTTGACAGTTGATATGATTTTATTAGATATCCAACTAATTATAAGGAGAATTAGGAAGAGCCAACTTGCTAGCTATAACGTCTATGCTACGCTACTATGGCTTACTAAGGCTTGCTAAGGTAGGCCTTATGGTCATAGTGATACCGGTAATAATGACGTCATCCTCCTCCAGAATGTCCGGACGATGACGTCGAATCACGGCGGAGAGGCCGTCGAAAGGCGCTTGGTCAATGATGAGCGAAGCCTGAGAGAAGGGTCGTGGATATCGGATTCTATTTCTAGGAGTACTATTTATTAAGCAGCAGCTTTAAAAGAAATTATGGTAAATATATTATGAAATTACTATTTATGTATTTGTCGTTATTTAAATATATTTTATGTTATATTTTTCCTAAATATCACTATGACGCATCGAAGGAAAAAAAATTACTGAGCAGCCAATTATCAATAATCGGGTGAGCATAATTGATGAATTTATATAATCCAAAGCTTGCTTTCTAACAAATGTTTTTTTTAAATCAAAATTAATGAATTTCTCTATGTTCGATCGCATTATGTCGGCCGCCTGCACCGGCAGACACAAAAAATACCATTCCAGAACAAAACCGTTGCGAATGAGTATTTACCAGAATATGCTAGGCAGATTCGTTGGTGCCTTGATTCGCGCTGGCGCAAACTTTCTCTACCTCTATCTCACAGTCTTTCTCTCCCTACTCTCTACTCCCATCTCGCTCTCATACATTTTCTCGAGCTCTCCCTCTCTCTCTCTCACACTCCCTCTCTCATCCTCTCTACTTGTCTTTCTCTCTCTCTCTCTCTCTCTCTCTCTCTCTCTTTTTCACATTCCCTAGCTTTCCCTCTCCTTCCTCTCTCTCTCTCTCTCTCTCTCTCTCTCTCTCTCTCCCTTCTCTCTCACCGTTGGCAGCAACGTGACAGCGGCCGCAACAGCAATGACGCGTGCGATGAGCGAGACGGACATCTGCTTCCGTCTCTCCATGGCATAGAGCCGAATGGCGAACATAATGGCCACCAGGCCGAAGGAGTACGTGAAGCCCGTCAGGGAGACAGCCTCAAGGCACATTCATAACTATTCTCTTTTCAAAGTACAAAAGACCAACCACAACACTCGTGAACCCCATAATTCTTGCAAACCCATCTTGAATCCAATTTTTGAATACAGAGTAGATATATACAACACGAGCACGTATGTATGTATGTACTATCGAATTTCAATAGAAACGATCTTAACGTCAAATGTGACGCCCCACTTTACATTCCATCTTCTTTGCGTTCATCTAGGCTAAAAGGATACTTTGAAAGGAGAAAGGAGTGTGAGTTTTTGGTGTGAAAGGAGCGCTTGAGTCTGAGTTGTCTAACGCATAGTGAGCAGTTGAGTGTGCTTTGTCTGAGTGTTGCTCTAAAGTTCCAGAAGATAAACCTCTGAAATCCCTCCCTCGCCTTCAACATCGTATCGCAGAGAAGAGTTCTACGATAGCAACGTCTTGCTATTACAGTGCAACTGTGAAAAAACCCGAGATCATAAGGCTTTTGATGTGTTAAAGGAGTGCGATCACCGAAAAATTATGTGATATTTCAAATTGCCGCGGCCTTTCGCACTCTCATTAGCGCGTGCTATTTTCACGCAGCGGCTTTGTGCGACCGGCGAAATGACACGCGAGAATGAGAGTGAGGAATCACAGGGCAGACGCGGCAATTCGAACCTGCATTAAATATTTTTCGGTGATCGCCCTCCTTTAAAGTACTTTGTCAATGGTGTGTGTGACAACATCTCTTCTGCTGCCGCCTTCTATGCCTAAAATATTTTCGGCTGCTGCCTTGCCTACCGTACCGTCAAGAGGAAGCAGACTTGCCGATGGACGTAGATGCAAAGGCCGTGGTGGATGAAGATGAACGAGGTCGACACGGGCACGATGCGCGTCAGCGTCAACGTGGACGCGAGCGAAGAGAAGACTTCGGCCGACATCTTAAAGACGCCAAAAAAAACTCACGTTTGAATTCGCGCCTTTTTGTCTGAGACGAGAAAGGTGCGAATTCAAACGTGAGTTAGATAAACGTTACTACAATGGCAACGAATATTCCAAAAGCCTACGGCTGAGTTTCACGCAACTTTTTAAGGCGTCATGCAATGATAATAATATTTAGGAAAATTCAAACAAATTGCAGGCCCCAGCTAAGGATAATTATTTAATTATCTTAAAGGCTGCCGCCGTTCGTGTACCGTAATCTCTTGTTGAATGATAATGTACAGGCAAAAAGGCGCGAATTCAAAAAAAATAATATAAATAATAAATAAATAATTAAAACAAGTCTGCCCCGTAAATATAGCAGCAGAAAACCTGCAGAAGAAGCACGAGCGCATAGCCGCGGAGAGTGGGCGGCGTCGCGCGAAGGATGCATCCGAGAAGGAGAGCGTTCTCGGTAAGAACGGAGAGACAAGCAGCGCACTCGCCAGCCAGCCACAGCCACGAGAGAAGGGACATCTACTTATATTAATTAATTAATTAATTAATTAATTAATTACTTAATTAATTAACTAATTCAGAGGCAGCACGAAGTAAGAAGTATTTTAAAAAGAAGAAAAAAGGCAGAAGAGATGGTGCTCATTCGTTGGATGAGATAGACTGAATAAATCCTGCGGGTAACGACAACATCGATTTGAATTGTTCTTACGATTAGGAGATTTTTTTCCTTGTACAAAGGAGGAAATTGAAATCGCACAACTGAACATCTCAATTGAGGATTAAACTGAAGCGTATTTTGCTCCACTTGATGCAGATGTACAATGTTTCATCAGAGAGAAAGCCGATTCCCAGGAAAGCAAAAGAAATAAAAATAAAAAATGCTAAAAGGAGTTCAAAGTGCCTTTTCACAAGTAGCCAGGACATTGTATTCACACTCTAAATACTTAACTTGTCATACGTAAGCAATCAAAAATTCCAGAATGACTGAAACAACTATGCGTTTTAGAGTCTGCAACAGGGGCACTACTATGTATGAACATACGCACTTTGGCATGAAAATGAATTCAGCACAATTCTACGCTTTTTATCTCTTTACATCTAAGAGTCTATCTACGTATACTTTTCCTTTCCTTATCTCTCTCTCTCCTCTCTCTCTCTCCTGTCTCTCTCTTGTCTCTCTCTCTTTCTCTTTCTTTCTCTCTCTCTCTCTTTCTCTCTCTCTCTCTCTCTCTCTCTCTCTGCTCCACACATCGTCACATTCCGTAGATATAGCAGGCCACACATCTTTTTTTTTCTCGCTTTCGTAACTTGTGCCGGTGCTCTGCCGTAAATTACCTCTAGCACAACACGTGAACGAGAAAAGCAAAAAAAAAAGCAACACACGCTAATTGTGCCCCGTACCATTCGATTACCAGGAAAAAGCAGCTGCTGCTGAAAAAAAAACTAATTGAGAACGCACACACGACACCAATGGTTTCGTGACCAATGGTTTCGTGGTCTAGAGAATGCTCTCTGATGAGAGCAGCTGCGGAAAGATAGTACATATCTTGAGCCTCTGCACACAATCGAGGGGACATAAGTATGCCAGAGGGGGTGATAGGCCCTGGAAGGACCCAGCCCCCCAAAATTCCTATTGCGAGAGCGCCTTATAATTCAACTATGAGGAGGCCTTAAACTAGACTGACATGGCTTTTCATAAAAGAAAAGGACGAATATGAAGTGTGGTAAGAGAGAAAACTGTAGTAGTAGTAGTAGTAGTTGTAGCCTAAATAACAGGCTTTTTAATTTGGGGTTACATCAAGTAACAGCTTCAACTAACCTATTCCTGTTAGTTACAACCTCTGCTTTTTTCATCGAACATCCACTATTATTTCCATTCTACGAATTACTGACTTGTCTACTGTACAGATTCATTGCAGCAGAGTAAAAGTTGTAAAATTCCATCATATTCCCGGATTCGGAAAAAAAATGAAAGAAAAAGGAAACGGAATGTCACACGAAATTTCATGGCACTTTGTGCACTTCGCTGACAAAGATTCAACAACTTTTTCAAAGAGTATCCAGTCACGAAAGTGTATCAATTCGTTTCCGATGATAAATCTTTTTACTCGGAAAACCGGCAATCAACAAGTGCACGAATAGACATCATCATTTTTTCCCCGCGGAGATCTATAAAGCTAAGCACAATTATAAAAAAAACAGTCAATAAAAAGATATACAATCGCAAGCGGGGCAGTAGCTTTGCGAACAAGCCAACAAAGTCTCGTTAGCTATCTGACCGTGGAATTCATTGGAATAAATTTTTTCGATGACGTTTATTGGCCGTGACCGTTTCAAAATAAAGCCGACACATTTCCTGGACACATCAACTTCTGTCTATGTTAATATGTACATACATAGAGGTCTGGTCCAAGTCTGAGACATACCCAGGCGTGCACTAGACAAAAAAAAAAGAAGAAGAAGGAAAATCTCTACGGTCATAAAGAACTTTTGTCGGCTCTGTGAGCTTATCCCTAATGTTGTCACGACCATGGCGAGAGTTACAAAAATGTTGAGAACATAGTGACAACACTCGCTGTTATCAGCGATTTTCCAAGAAAAAGTATCTCGCGCATTTGTAACAATTAATCTGACAGACTTTGTACTGAAATATACATAGGTTTGTGAGCGCAATCATCATTTTGTATACAGAGGAAACTTGTACTTTTTTCCTCCATGGATCATATAGCTTAAAACTATCTAAACGAGTGTCTCACTTCGTGAGGAGATCAGGGGTTGCAAAGATGAGAGGCCTTTGCAAGCCCTGGGCGGCCAACATCAAGATCACTCCATTCCTCATGGAATGTGGAGCGAAGTGAACAACTGCATGGCTGTTCTATCTTCTCAACGAAGACAAATAATATGTATGTTGGTGTCGAAAATCTACATCCTTTAATGTGCATGTATCGTAAGCAGCAAGAACTCAACGTTTATTCCCATGGTTACTCGGAGAAAAGAACAAGGACAACGACAATTAAGTCGTCCTCAATTTAAGCAGAGAAAGTCGGCGAGGTCAGGGTCACGGTCGGAGTCAAGGCTGGGATCGGGGTCACGGTCGGGGCCGGGGTTCCGGTCTGGGTCGAGGCCGGGGTCCCGGTCGGGGCCGGGAACGCAGTGAGCTCGACGACCGTCTCGTCGTCGCTGCTCTCCTCGTAATCCGCGACAATCTCGCGCAAGACGCGCAGAGTGATTCGCACGACGGTGCGGCAACCGGCGCGCAACACTGGAGACACCACCAAAAGGGTCTCCCTCATGCCAGAGTGGCTGGTAACGACCTGGAAGAGAGAGAGAGAGAGAGAGAGAGAGAGAAAGAGAAAGAGAGAGAGAAAGAGAGAGAGAGAGAGGAAACGAGAGAGACATAGAGAGAGAGAGATTTGAATTACTAAAAGGATATAGAAATTGAAGCCCCACTGCTCGCGAAGGCGGCCATCCCAAAGGCATTTTCGTATCCTATATATTCCCTGATAGCTTTTCATGTTCTCCACACTCGTCACCAATAGCTGCCGCACTAATCATAATATTGCTGAACGATACACAAACATTATATTAAATAATGTGCACCATGCGGAGGGCGCCAAGCGTGGCGGAGACAGTAGAAATGTCGTCGGAAACCGGAGTGGACGCGAAAACAGGAGTCGGATCGGTAATCGGAGGACAGCTGCGGCACCAGGAGAAACTGCATTCGCGTACTTCGTCGGTGGGAGAGGTCTCCTCAGGCGACACCTGTGACACCATATAAAGTAATTAATTTTATTAAGTTAATAATGTTACTTTCTTATTGTGTTACTACAGTAAGTAGTAAATAATAACGCAAAAAGTAAAATCAATCCTTTTATTCGGAACTAGATATCAGGAAAAAGAAATCATCTGAAAATGCTTTAAAAAAAATATTAACCAAAAGAATTTGTACTGCCTTCTCTCCAGGAAACAGTTTCCTGCACACTTTATTTTGGAGAAAGGGCGCGAATTCAAATGCTAATTTTCTGCGTCCAACACATACCGTGACGGCGTTCTTCTTCTCGCAATGCGGCTGCGCCGTCTCCTCGCTGCTGCTGCCGGCCTTGTACTGAAATGTTCAAAATATGAAAATGTGTCCACGTATTTGGGAACAAAAGAGATGAAAATAAATTGGAAAGTTGCTAACTATAAATTAATTGCCTTTATTAAAAATATTTTGCTAATTATTATAATTTTTATCTTAAATTTAGATTTATAAATGCACGATTGCGTGCGGAGTCCAGTGTCGTCTTCATTTCTAAGCAAGCGCTCGGCAGGCCATCGAGAAAGCCTGCCATAAAAAAAAGACGATGAGTTGGACCGTACTTTCACAAACAATATCTCTTTTTATTCTGTATAGCATTTCATAAAAATACATATGAAGTGTTGCCAGAATGACGCCTCGATAGAGAAGTGTTTGCTGCCATATGGCCTTACCCTATAAAAGGCGCCGCCCGGACCGTCCCGGGGTACAAGGGAGCATGCATTAACCCTCCAAGTTAAAGGATCACTCCGGCGAATGTTTTCGTGCCCGTTTAATAATTGGTGTTTGAAAAAACCAACCCTTCTAAAATTCTTACAGTATTCGGGAGGGTAGAATTTTTTGGAACGCTGTGATTGTGTTGGATGTGTTCGAAATGGCAGCACAGCGCTTCCCTTCCTTTCTATGTCTCTCTCTCCCTCTCTTCTTTCTCTCAGAGAGAACAATCGATGACATTCATATCATCCGGTGCCCTCTTTCTCGGCCACGCTTGGCATGGGGAGGGAGGGTGGCTTAGCCATGATCATGAGCTCAAAGAACGATCGCGGGCGGAAAATGCACCGTAATCACGATCAAAAGCTGTTAATATTTAACAAAATAAACATTGTTTTGAAATGGGACCACTTCTAATGGATGTTTCTGACCGATCCTCATCGAATAAGAACATAAAATGAGAACTTGTATATTCGCCGGAGAGGTCCTTTAAAGTGGGCACCAGAATGTTCTCCAGTAAAGAAGTGGCTACCATGAGGATACGGTAGAGAAGGGTCCTGACCAAATCTCTAACCGTTTACCAGAGACGCTAAAGCTGAAATGCATCAAAAGAGCCCCTTCCTCCCCTGACCCTCCGGTCGCATGTTGATCTTGAGTCCCCAGTGCCAACGGCACTTATCACAACGAGTCGTTGCACACGCCCCGACGCAGCTCGGGGCTTTGAGATGACGAGTCAAGAAAAACAAATCTGTTGAAATATATTACAAACCTGAGACATAATATACCTTAATTTAAGAATAATATTTAAATTAAATTTTAAATCTTTATTTTTTTCCATATTCGGCAAGGAGGTGGTGTTTTTAGAACAGGTAACGTGGAAATAACATTTCGGCTGCTATTGAATTCCATTCCTGGGGGAGATAATATTCATCACGGGTTAGGACAATGGTTGATGATGAATAGCTCATAAGGAAATGAAGCAAGGGAGAGGGTGGGGAGCAGGAGAAAGAGGGAGAAAGAGAGAGAAAGAGAGAGAGAAAGAGAGAGAGAAAGAGAGAGAAAGAGAGAGAGAGAGAGAGAGAGAGAGAGAGAGAGAGATAAAGACATTGAGAATGACAGAGAGAGCGAGAGAGAGAGAGCGAGAGAGAGAGAGAGATAAAGACATTGAGAATGACAGAGACTGCGAGAGAGAGAGAGAGAGAGAAAGAGAGAGAGAGAGAGAGAGAGATAAAGACATTGAGAATGACAGAGAGAGCGAGAGATGCATTGAGAAGATACCTCTTGTATTTGCGGCAATCGTCAGTGACGTTCTCTCCGAGGTAGCCGATGCAGATCGGGCACTGCGTGGACTCTGGAGAAATGTGGAATAAAACTGTTTTCCAATCAATAACTATTTTCCTATCAATAGTTTTCGCCATTTTTTGTTTCACACACCAAAGAATTGCAATTCGTGACTAAAAAGCATCTCCTCTGTTTAATTCAAACGAAGGGAATCTCCAGAATATCTCTCTTTGCAGATTAAATGGAAAGCAGAGATATTGACAAAAAGAAGGAGGAAGAGAGATAAATGATAAGAAATCACTTTTGTCGCACGAAGAGCGAGACAACTTGGGCATGGCGAGAGCGGAGAGAGAGAAGCGGCCGACCACCTCCGACGGAGAGCGAGGAGAAGAATGAGAGCGAAATGATCGAGCTGAACTGGCAACACGTGCAGAGTGGAAAGAAGAGAAAATAAATAATGCACTGTTTCGAAATGTATTGCCCTTGGCAACGACGGCTCGCTTCTCATTCGAATCACGATCATCTTCCCGATTACGCTGTCATCATTTGGTTCGTCAAGTGCTTGCGCGAACGGGTGAGATCCATCATCGTATTAAATAGTGATTTTCTCTGTCTCTCTCCCCTTCTCTCAGTCTCTCTCTAAACAGCATAATTGCATATACACAGGTAGCTAATATTTATTATAATCATTTTCAATTTTATTCTAATTCTTGCGATGGACTTTTTATATCTTTTAAGTAAGTTTTTTCACTAATCTACTCTTCCCCTAATGAAGCTCTTGAATGTGAAGAAGGCCGCGACGCCAGTCGTTCAAAGCTCCCTTTCGTCCACCTACACTACCGTCGTTGCTTAGATGACTTACTGTGTTTATGGTATTTAAAATCCGGATCCTCGAAATGCAATGAGGACTTGACGGCGATAGTACAAATTATCGGAACTAACTCACTCCTTTTTGCTTCATTGGTTAGATTGTGAACTATCGTTTTAACCTTTTGAATGTTTCTACGAATAAAAACTGGTTTTTTTCTAATATCTTTCCAAGAAGAAAAAGAAGCGAATTTTATTGCATGTTAGCGACCTTGTTGGCATATAAATTGTGGGTTATAGTGTAAATAAAAGGAGATCTCAAAGATTGATTTCAGCATTACATAGATATTTCGCATCGTGATCTACCAGTTACGCTGAAATATCACACCAAAAAAGGCGTGTAAATGCATGCCAATTTATTCCCATACGTATGTGTATATGTTTATGGAGGTAAAAAAAAGAACGATGGAAGACAGTGGATTTTTATGTAAACTACATTGATTACATCAACTTGTTAACGTAGAAACAAATTTTGTATTCAATCGATGTCAATCTTTGTCAGGATAGTCGACAGATGAGCATAGAAGGCCTTGGGAAAATTTACTACAAGAACGAAGCCGGAAAGAGAAAAGGTAAGCTAGATTGCATCAACAAATGGAGGCGTTCTGTAATTATTTGACAGAATGCGGCGTGTCTATCTCTTTTGCCTTTTGTAAATTGTACGCAGCTAACCCGGATTCTGCTCTTTCTGAAGTCATTTCTTTGCCGCTGCTCTGTTTCATACTTGTATAGGTAAATGTAGATTTATATATATATATATATATATATATATGTATTTATTTACTTATTTATATACTTATATATTTATATGTTCATATACTACGTTTTGAAACATCAATTTGTCATATTTGTCCTCATTTTGTGCAATGCTCTTTAGCAGTGTTCAAATTTTTCGTACAAAGTTCCATTTGTGCACCTTTAGATTTCTCATGCTTAAATTTACATGTCGTATATGGGAAAGTTGACGTGTTTAAAATATATTATGCTCTCACCTCATCGCCTCTTCCACTTCTCTCTCTCTCTCTCTATCTCTCTCTCTCTCTCTCTCTCTCTCTCTCTCTCTCTCTGTGACAGTCAGAAAAAACATGCAATTATCATTACATAAAACTTATTACCTCATAAAATTCTTCACAAATAACAAACTACTCGCTCCCAGCAGTAAATCTTCCATAGAATGTCTTACTCGATATTTCCCTCTCACTGTTAGTGCTTTCTTTTCCGTATCAGTACCTCTTCCACACGAAAGACACTTTCGGCGGGAAAGTTAACCGTTTGAAACTCCATTTATGTGTTCATTTGCCTTTCATGTTTAAGTCCTTTGTTCTTTATGCCATTTTCCTTCTCTCAATCTGAAAATGAGGGCTCAACTAGAAACGGGACACGTTGAAAGGTTGTATTAAGGGCATGTGAAAAGTGGGCGCCTGAAAGAGTTCTTTGAATTAAAAAGGAAATTCAATTAATAATCAGTGGATTAATTCGATCAATTTGTCATTCTGCCCATTTCTACATTCCATGAATATCTTGTGAAACTCACAGATTGCTAAAGTATTCTTACTAACGTTGTCATTTTATTTTTGGCTCATGTTTTTTTTTTCGACTTCCTTTTAGCCTGACAACGCCAAGGAAGAAGCACCTGCTCCGTGCTGCTGCCTTAAATTCAACAATCAGTTCGAGTGAACTTGAGCGGCAGCTGCATAACTTTGCGCCAAACAAACACATTGCATGTAGTGTAGAGATAGAAAGTCAAAGTGTGCAGGAGGAAAGCTATGAATGAGACATCTGTTTCTCTCTCTCTCTCTCTCTCTCTCTCTCTCTCTTTCTCTCCCTCTTTCGCTTTCTGGGAATTCTTAGGATTCAACAGAAAAGTGGCATATACATAATACCTTTGCCTATGAGTAAAATAGACACATTTTTGATTTTTACTTTGTGTGACAACGGCTAGTAAATGATTTCTTGAAGAAAGAATAGACTTTTTATACTTCATATTTTCTTATTATTTTGCTGTCATGTCTCACCAAACTTACCAATCTTGCTATTTATGCAAAATAGCGCGAATTCAAAATGACTTTTTCAGAGAACATATTCTCGTGTCGCTCTGGCCTATAAAAATATAATTTCTCATTATTTTGCGGTCATTTCTCACAAATTTTATCCAACCTTGCTATCAATGCAAATTGGCGCGAATTCAAAAAATTCAAAATTCAGAGTATTCATGTCCCTTCTGTCGTGGCTGTGGTTGGCGGGCGAGTGCGCCGCGTGCCTGTGTGTCCTCCTCGAGAACGCGCTCCTTCTCGGTTGCATCGCCGCAGGCACACCGCCTGCCATGCGCGGATACGCACTCGTGCAGCTGCTGCAGGTGCGCTTGTTTGGCGGGGTTCCGTTCAAGAGTTTATAGGGTTTTATTTTAAGTATTCTAAGGTTTTATGTGAAGAACTTTAAGAAATTATTTTAAGGTTTTCTTCTAACAATAAGAGGTTGCTGTTAACTTTCTTTGGCCATTACAGTCATGTAAACGCTTTGAATTGTAAGTCTCTGACATCATTTTTAACGGCTATATTTTGGCTAGTTGTCAAGTTGTTTGCTTCCCTGTCTGTTCTCCCTCGTTCACTGACAATGAGCATCTATTTCTCCCTCTGTCTCACTGTCTCTATCTCTCGCTCTCTCTCTCTCTCTTTACCTCCCTCTCTTTCTCTCTATCTTTCTTACTCTCTCTCTCTCTCTCTTTCTCTCTCTCTCTCTCAAGATGGCGGTAGAAGTGATCTCCTCCTTGTCGTCCACTGTTACTCTGACCCGTGTTGTGCCCGTGTCCTCCTCCATCGTCTTCCTCCACCACGGTCCATGCATCTACGTAGACCGTCAACTGTGCTTGCTAGCAACGGTATGTGGAATTTATTGGAATTTATATGAATTTTACTTATTTTGTAGCCCATTGTCTCCTGGAAACTGATTTCGTAATTGAGAAAACTCATAACTTTTCAGGAATTGCCAAGAAATACATAAATAACAAGCGCGAGAACAATAAAACATGACGCTGTTTACATGAGTGACTGGTGGGAAAATGGGGTGTTTGTTTTGTTCGTTCTGCAGCAAGAGTCACATTTTTTTCTACTGCTGCATTGCTATTGCAGAACGGAAAGCGCAAGCCGAAAAAGGCAGAGAAAAACATCACAATCTTTGCTTCATTCAATACGCTTAAGAATTTTAAAAGTTATTTAACTTTTGGTCGCTTGATGAGGCCATCAATTCTCAAGTTGATGTACACTAAAAAAAATGCTGCTTAAATTCGCGCCTTTTTGCCTGATCGATGAAAAATTGCTGGGAAAGTCAAATATATTACTGTTGAGTTTCGTGCTCCTTTGAGGCAGTCTCCCTGACGGGCTTCACGTACTCCTTTGGCCTCGTCGCGATAATGTTCGCGATGCGACTCTATTCCATGGAGAAGCAGAAGCCGATGTCCATCTCGCTTATTCTATGCATTGTTGGTGGCGCAGTCGCTGCGACGTTGCTACCGACGGTGAGGGGAGAAATGAGTTGGAGAGAAGAAAATGATGAGAGAGGAGGGATGAGGGAGAAGGGGATTGTGGCAGGGCGATGAGAGAGAGAGAAAAAGAGAAAAAGGGAGGAAGAGAAGATAGAGAGAACAGAGAGAGAGAGAGAGACCAAGAGAGGGAGATCCGAGAGGAAGAATGTAGAGAGACGAGAGACAGATATAGCGAGAGAAAGAGAGATAAGATAGAAAGAGATGTACCTTGTCAAGAACCACGCTCCTTTTGGGTGCTGCCGCATACTCTATTTTCTTCTCTTAGGCCACCCTCATCTACGACCAGGCACCCGTTGAAGGTGTCGTTGCTGTCATTCGCCGCTGGCGGCCGGGCATTCTTGAGGACGCCGAGGAAGAACGCGACTTCTTGATTACTGGTCAAACCATTTATTATAGTATGTTTAATTTGCGGTATGTACCAGAATTTTACGGTATTTATTAGAAATTTCATAATAATTTATTACATTACTAAATATATGATGTGACCACACGTGATATAAAACCGCGAAAGCATGAGAAAAATCCCTTGAAATATCATGGAGTGAGAGAGAGAGAAAATTGAACTGAGAACTGTTGTAAATCGAAATTAAAAGAGATTGGGATGAAAGGGGGAGGAGGAGGGGCTGAACACCGCCGTCAACACTCCGCTCCAGGGGGTGCCTAAATTAACGGTATCTACCGGCAATTTACCGTTTTTTTCCAGCTATTCACAGTATTCTTCTTCATCCTTTTCATTTTTTAGGCTTCGTCGCCGTGACAGAGAGTCCACGCTGCATCGCCTTTCTCTCGTATCTCCTTTTGGGTGCTACCGTTCTCTCGACGATAATTGTCATTGCTCGCCGCACGATTCTTGGCCGCCTTCAAGAGATGCGCGGCGCTGCGTGGATGAATCTGACGCCGCAAGCAAAGCATGCGCATCGTCAATTTAGACGGGTACGGTAGGCCTTTTCTCTATCTAATTCTCTCTCTAATTCTCTCTCTCTAATTCTCTCTCTAATTCTCTCTCTATCTCTCTCTATCTCGCATTCTCTCTCTTTCGCTCGCTATCTCTCTCTCTGACTTTCTCTCTCTCTCTCTCTCCTTCTCTCTCTCTCTCACAGATGCTGACCATCCAGTTTGTCCTCATCGCCCTGGCTGCCTATGGCTTGGCATGCGTCGCGATTGAGGCTGCCGACTTTCTGCGGTCGCCGCTCCTCGAATCATCCATTTTTATTGTACGTGCCTTTTTATGTTATTTTTTTTAATAGTAGCTGCTTTATAATAAATGCTTTTAAAGCTTGCTTAAGTATTGTTTTAGAGAAAATAGCCCAGTTTTAATGTGATTTGATGCAATTTTCGACTTCAATCAACCGAAAAAATCGTATACTAATAATAGTAGTGTAAGAGTAGTAATGTGTGAAACAAGTAATAGTTGCTTTATGCGAAAAGAAAACGAATGGAACAATTTTCTGACATGTATTGTTAGGTATTTCAAGTCGGCTACATTCTCTCGCCTCTCGTCACGATTTACTACGTGCCTTCGTATCGAAAGTAGGACAGTCTTAAAATTATATATTTTTTTCTATTATGATTTCAAAAATTTCAAATTTCATTACCTACAAAAGATACAAATTTGTGGGAAAATATATACATTGAAGCAGTCTTCATTTTCAGAGTTGCCAGGCGAATCTTGTTTGGCGAGAAACCCGAAGAATTTCGCTCGTTTCGACGCACTGACTTCTCGGTATCGCGAGACTCACAATTCTAATAGCTGTAATGACATACATTGTTCATACTGTGGTGTTCAAATTATAAAAGCCTTTTGTAGCTATGATTGTGCTCAAAAAATTCAACTGATTTATGTTAGAAAGACACACAGGTTCGAACTGGCCAACTACAACATTATGAAAAATTAATGGAAAAAAGCGTACTTTGCGAAATGAGTATTATTCAATTTAGTCCAAAAAAGGGCAACGAGTTAAGAGCTATTGAACTCAATCTACATAGGAACTTTTCAGCCAAAAAGTTACGGTACTCTGGGAGATGACTTATATAAGTAGAACTAGGGGAAAGTAAGCACAAAGTGCCCAGGCTAAAAACGCGATTTTTTTTGGCGAAAACCTCATATAAAAGGTTTTTTTGAGGAATTATGGAGAATGAAAATGGATCGAACGCCTTTTGAAGGCAAGGAGCACATAATTTTCAAAATGGATGCCATCTTTGAAAAAGAAGACCTTTAATGCTCATGTCAATCTTCTTATTGCGATACGTAACGACTGAGAACGCAGCAATGGTTACGACAAGGAATAACTGAATCCTTTTCTTTATATATAAAATTTTTAATTTGTTCTAGTTATCTTCGCTCACATGCCTTAACAAGACATTCAACGACGAATCCCGAAGAAAGCATCCTCGAGGGGCGAAATGCGAAGAAATGAAAGAGTTCGAGAGAATCATATGGCCATCAGCCTAGTTTTTTGACAATCTTAATATGTTCGTGCTTTTCATTGAAGACAGCGCGCTAAATCAAAGAAGAAAAGTGCAGCCTGATTTTTGAATATTATTCCTACTGTTTAAATTTGATTTTAATACAATAATTATATGCGATTGTTTTACTGAAATTGTTAAAGTCTTCACAACGTTGTCATTTTGACATTGTGCCATTTTGTATTTCGAATGATGCACATTCATCATGAAATTCATACGCGTGAGATGTTCCAGTTTTGTCAGTTACTTCTATAGAATCTTTTAATCCACAGAAAAACTTGGTATTTTATTTTAATAAAAAAAATTCTTGCAACGTTGCATGACAAACGTAAAATTTTAAATATGAAAAACGTATGCAGGATTCATTGCCTTTCCATGCGGGCTGCATACAAATGGAGAAATTACGCGCCCTTCATGCTGTTAATTTTTTTCGCTTGATCTTTTATCGTCAAGTAGTCGTTTTGAGAAGATTCTTTTCTTTTTCAACTTGGGCGAGTTCTGTTAAAGCACGTAAGTGGGTGTCAAGGCCGATTTGCAGCATTGCAGAGAAGTGTGAGTACATAAAGGGCCACAATTGACAGTACGTCCCGAGTTATTGGTCCGTTTATTTGCTATGACGCCGTTCCCTCTCGAATGTCCATTCCCTGCTAACGGAAACTTGACGCAAGACGACCGAAACTTCACGACGCCGCTTGACGAAGTACTGTAATTTTAAAATAAATTTTATCCCTTGATGATCATGTTTGTTAGAGGAGGAGGATCACCGAACAATAACGAATGTAGGTTGTACAAACGTGGAAAGGATGAGCGCAATTTGAAATCTCGCATAATTTTTCGGTGATCGCCCGCTTTAAGAGCGGGCGACTGCGAAGTTCCCATAATAAATTGTTTCTAACAAAGCTCAATGGCCCTTTGCGGTGGAAGAGTAGAAAACCATTAGGAGAAAAAGGTTTAAGCCCAGAATAATTCCCTAACCTGTCCATATCGTGTCAGGACCGCCACCACTTCCTTCGGCTTTTGGGAGTTATCGATTGGGTGATCTCCGTAACCTTCATCGTTGCCGGTACGACAACTTTCCCTCCGGCGCTGTATTTATACAGCCGCATTCTTTCCACAAAGAAATACGCAGGAAACATCATCTTCCGATTCGTCGTACTCAACGGATTTAGTGTCGGTTTTTAACGATGTAATATTCATCGCATCATCAAACTGGTATCTACATACATACATATGTATATGACGCGATTTGTGAGAGAATCGTATGGAGGCTTATGAGGCGGGTACCCGGCAAAATTAGATTTCGTTCGATAGTTCTTCATATGTATATTTATGTGCGTTTTAACATGTGGAAAAGATTGGAATAGGTCTCTAAACGCCGGGAGTCTGAAAACGCCATTTTAGCCGAGCTGTACGAGAATTAAAATCCGTGAACTGGGTGAGCCTAAATCGGACCGGGCCTGGAAAGAAATGCTGAATGCCATATAAAATATCTCCAAAGTCTAGAGGCCACTGCGACTCTAAAGTCTATAATTTTTGTGTTCTAATTGGACAGCTTTCTAAAGCAATATCTTCTATATTTATGGCAAAATTTTCACATATATTGCATTATTACGGGCGAAACTACGATCCGCGAATGTGCGGCCATCTGTCTTACCGAGCTCTCGAATTTTAAATCTCGCACAGCTCACCAAAATGGCGCTTTCAGACTTCCGGTACATTTACACTGTTTTCGCCGTGCTAAAAAGTACCTAAAAAGAGCTTTTGCCATAGTTGAACCACTTATTTTATTTCAGGAATTTCTTGTTTTTGTCCAAGTTCTCTTCCTGGAGCACCTTGTCTCATGGCAGTCGTTTCAGCAATGGTCAGCGATTTGCCATGTTTGGATCCGAACTCGAGACTTTTCGATTAATGCTTCTGTCATATATACAGCGTATCTGCCTAGTATCACCTGGTCATCTTTCCTTGGATATGAAATGGAGTAAAAAAAAATCGCGACCGCAACGCCTCAAAAATCAGTTCATTTATGATCAGTAGATGCTCCTCAAACGACTGGCGGACAAAACGCTCTGTACTCGGCCACCAGCTACCACCAATATACATACATAGGTTTCTGTCGCTGACGCGCCTGCGTCTGCCGCCGTGGCTCTTCGCAGTCTGCTACTACACACAAGGCGTGCAGTTGCTGAGCGCAGCTGCACTCGCCGGAAATCGACTCTACGTCATGACAATCTCTCGAAAAAAGATCTTAGTATGCATTTTCTTGCACAAAAGAAAACAACGCACAGCTTGTTGAAGGCTCAAAGATATTTGCTAGTTGGATTACTGCATTTCATTTATTTGTACCCCGGGAACTGTTTCTCAATAAGAGGGAGGGGTACAATGTTTCAATGACATCATCAAAGGGGGTACTTTTAGAGGAGGCCTCTAATGAGTTCGGGGAGGTTATTAAGAGAGTAAAAACTGGTTGGAAATGCAAGTGTGGTCGCATCAAATCATATTAATTATAGATTTATATTTTATTTTTATTATATGTACATTTAATTTATGTTGAGAGCGAGACAACCGTTTTCCGTCTCTCTCTAACTGCCACTCTGGTGATCCCAATCGTGGTCGGCGCTCCGAACATCTTCGCCGACATCTACTACTGCACGAGTCCTCGAGGAAACTTCACCATTCTCTACATGGACAAGAGTGATGATGTATGTGCAGATGTATTTCTGGTGTTTATTTTTCCTTAGAATTAAGTCAATGTAAAAAGCCGCCAAAAACGCTTTCTTTTTCCAGCTCGTCAGGTCCTTCCAGAACGCGTGTTTCGTCGTGTTCGCTGCCGGAACGCTTGCCCTCAACGTCGCGCTCGCGCTGACCACTTTTCACATGAGACAGGAGGCATGAGTCACGAATTATTTCTTCTTTTTACATTGCTAAACCATATAAATGTGGCACGAATGTACAAGCACAATTTAAAGGTGTCAAAACTCACGTTTGCATTCGCGCTTTTTGCCTGTCACAAGGAAATAGAGCATATGTGGACATTCTAGGAGCCTATGGAGATGAACCGCCCTTCCGGAATAGTCTGGAATGATCAGGGTTCCCGGAAGTTCTGTAAAATTCTAGGAGCAGAGACTCTATACGGAATATACTGGAATCTCTTATAGAAATAAAGGTCAGGGGGTTTGAAGTAAGAAGCCCTTCCGGAATGTTCTTATCTGTTCCAGTAGCCGAGAAAGGAATACGGCGAAGTACCGTGACAGATGTTGGCATTACAGAAATGGCCTGGAATCTTCTAGGAGCCTTCCGAATGTTCATGGAAAATTCCATGTCCCACGGAAGAACTCGGCCTCTTTCGGGATCCACTCGAATGTTCCATGACCGGGTAAGAAGTCGTTTTAGAAATCTTCTGGAATGCTCTCAAACTCTTCCAAAATGTTCTGGGAAATTCCAGGGCCTGGAACAGAAGTAGGCTCTTTTCGGAAGTTTCTTGGATGTTCCTAGGACCAAGGGCTGAGGTTGGCCCTTTCGGAATCTTCTAGATCTTCTGGAATGTTATAGGACCGTTCCGGGTGATCTGAAAAATTACATTTCCCGGGGTATAACTCGTTTCCATTCTGAATCCTCCGGAATGTTTCCAAGACCGGGGGCAGACGTTTGCCCTGTCGAAGTCTTTTGGAACCTTCCGGGATATTCTGGGAAATTCCGGGTCAGTGTAGTAGTCAGCACTTCGGGGAAGGTCTAGAAAATTCCATGTCCCGATGCAGAACTCGGCCCGTTAAAGAATCGTCTGGATGTTCCCTGAATAGTGGGGAGAAGTCGGCTCCAGATGCGAATGTAGCAACCTTCGTTGTGCATTTTACAGTTTGAATACCTTAACCTTGGATAATTAAACCGGAAGGAGCATGGAAGGTTTCAGAATAAATCTGTTACTTACACATGCTTAGCGCTTTATTATTAGTAAGATGTATTTTGTATTTTTGAAAACAAATAGTTACTTAAGTTATGTTCAAAATAATTCAGCCACAGCACGCGGCCTTGCGCGGACACGCCGTTGAACAGGGAATTCTTGTGACGTCATTCGCCTACTTCACTTCGTACATGGCATACTTTTGCGTCTCGGTATGTACATATATGTATATGTATACATATATAATTATATATATAATTATATATATATATATAATATGTGCACATATAAATTCATATTTATGACCTCTTATGATTTTTATTCTGTTTTAGAGATTTACCAAGCAGATACGCTCGCCGATACTCCGAAAGTGCTTCCCACTCCTGCAGAGCGTCGGTTGTGTCGCCCCATTCTGGTTCCGTTTTGAATATTAGAGAATTTGTATGCGCGAACAATAGAGAAGAATGAATCTTACGAAAACTTATCAATCATTATATAACCATATTACCACATATTCCATCGGCATTTTTGGGGTCAAGTTTTCTGGTATCTTTTATGTATGCGCACGCAAGTGTTTTAGCATGCAGTCAAGATGAAATAAAGGGGCTCGAAAGTAACAACTCGGAAAGGTCAATTAACACACCGAAAACATAGCACCGAAAATGGTTGTGCAGGTGCCTCGTGGCCTTCTCTCACTCGCTCCGGCGCGATCTGATGCCGAGATTCCTCGTCTTCTCTCGTCGCAACCCGCAAGCGCTTCGAGTACTGCCGACCATTACCCTCACGACGCATCCTGCCATTAGTAAAAGTGTCTAATGAGTTGGAGGAGGGGACCATAAAGACCCTTCTTCGACCCCAACATTGGGTAGAGCCAAGGACTCAAAGCGTTTTGCCTAGTTGCACCGGGTAAAAAAAAACGCGTATCGCGAACGCAATACACTAGCGGCATACTTTGTACCTGGAGCACGGTCAAAGCACTACTATAAATTCATTGCCCGATTTGACAATTTATTCGACATTCTAGATTTTACAGATATGACTTAGAGAATATTTTCTATCTTGATAAATCAATCCATTTGTCTGTTTGTAATAAACATAAACAATTCCTCCAGGTTGCTCTATAAGGATGTATGCTGACGACATTGAGCTCTTAACCACAAACGATTCTCATTTGCTTCAAAGAGCGCTTGACTTGCTTCGTGACTGGGCCTCGCCAATAGCTGGGCCGTTCCTACTTCAAAATCAGTGATTGTCCGTCTGGAAACCCATCACCCACCAGTGCTGTTTTGCCGTATATATCTTTCATTTTATCGTAATAATGTTGCCTTTCTTTCTCTCGTCTTGCTCTCACTAGCATATGATGATAATGCCACTGAAATTCATATTTAATGTCCCAACCATGATTCTTTATTTTAAATATGTTTCCCCTCTGTGAACAATAAACAAGATATATAAAATTCGTTTTAAATCAATCAACTATTCTTTATGTACAACCCTGCTACAAGGGAACATGGGGAGAGGATTAGAGAATTTGATGGGTCAAGGAAGTTTAGCCAGTCTTCTCGGTGAACAGCTGTGATGTTGGGGATGAAACTTTATAGTCCGGTAACATTCATTCACAACACCATTTTGATTCAAAATAATAGTAATAATACTCGGATTGTTGGCTTATTTTGGTGAATTGGTGAAATTAGGTTGAATATGTTGTTGCTCTCTCCATATATCTTATCTGATAGTAAATATATATATATAAGATAGCCCACCGCCTCCAGGAATAGACGATAATTGAGAAAACGCCATTAACGATTGTGGCAATTTTCAGGAATGGCAAGAAATACAAACTAGCGCGAGAACAAGACAAATAAAAGGAAGTTTGTGAACATATGTTCCTCTTGCGAAAACGGGCGTTTGTTTTTATGAAATCAGCTGCAAGTGACACAGTCATTCTAGTGCAGTTATATTGCATAAGGGAAATAATAGACATAAAAAGAGACAGAAAATGACACATTCAAGTAAAAAAGTTTTTTTTTAGTTTTCTCACTATTAGGCGCTTTCTGCCGCCACGATAAGTTGCTGTATATGTTTGAAGCCATCTTGCTGCCTTGGATATTAAAATGATCTAGTTAAAGGAACACGATACTCATCTGCGATCTATTTAAATTTGTCTGACCTTTGTATGTAGTTGCGTCTCTCAAAATCACATGTTCTCTCTCTCTAACGCCATTGTGTCAGGCAATGCGAGTTTTTTGGCTCAGCAATTTTTTTTTCAAAAGTTGTCGCTGCAAAAAGAAGAACAAAATGTTCAAGTCCTTCATATGGGAGCGATAGAGTAATCGCGCAGCTCGACGATCCAAATATCAATTTTTTTTTATTAGTCCACTCTGCACGCGAGCAGAGCTCAAGAAAGTTTTTCGGCCTCAGATTCTCTCTCCTACTATTTCGTATGCTCGCTGAACGTCTAGCACTTAAAAGAAAGGTTAGAGATCATGAAAGGTTTAAGAAAAAAAGTTTTTTGTTCGCTTCCTTAAAGCAAGAAAAGCGTAATCCTCGCCCGATGTTTGAATATTATTTATACTTTTTTTATTTAATTTTTTTTTATACAATAATTAACATAAAGTAATTATGTGCCAATTTTTGTACTGATAAAGTCTTCATAACGTTGTCATTTTGTGATCGTGCCATTATGTACATAAGTAAATCGGATCGCCTTTAGAATGAATGCACTTTCATCATTAATTTCATACTTGTGAGAAGTTCAAGTTTTTTCAATTCTTTCTATAGAATCTTGTGATCCACTGAAAAAGATTCCTGTTTTATTTTAATAAAAAAAACTTCTTACAATGTTGCATGGCAAACGTAAGTTTTTGAATACGAAAAACGTATGTAGCATGGCCTTTCCATTCTGGCTGCATACAATTGGAGAAATTACGCGCGTTTCACGCTACTAATGTTTTCCGCTTGATCTTATATCGTCACGTAGTCACCTTCAAAATAATCTTTTCCCGTTCAATTTGGGCGAGTTCCATGGAAGCACGTAAGTGGGCGTCAAGGCTGATTGCGAGTGTTGCAGGGAGGTGTGAGTAAATAAAAGGCCCCAATTGATAGTACGCCCCGACTCTCTCACTCGCTTAGTTGCTATGAAGACGTTCCCTCTCGAGTGTCCTAACCGAACCTTCACGAGGCCGCCTGACGAAGTACCTTAATTGTAAATTGTAATAAATTTTATCTCCATTTATCCCCATTTTATTACAGGAGGACGATGATGTGACGACGGATGCATTCAATGTCTCATGGGTTTTAGCTCCGAATAATAAATATTTGTACCGTAACTAGTCCATATCGTGTCAGGAGCACCGTCACGACACCCGGCTCTACGAAATTATCGATTGGGTGATCTCAATAACCTTCATCGTTGCCGGCACAACAACTTTCCCTCCGGCACTCTACTTATACAGTCGCATCCTTCTCTCCAAGAAGTACGCTGGGAACATCATCTTCCGATTGGTCGTACTCAACGGATTTAGTGTCAGAATATGGAGATTCAACGATATCATATTCATTGAATATTTGAACTTTCTGTACTTGTATCTATATGTACTCTTTCATTAGAAAAGATTAGAAACGTTCTCTCTCAGGAATTTCTTGTTTTTGTCCAAGTTCTCTTCCTGGAGCACCTTGTCGCATGGCGGTCGTGGGAGCAATGGTTAGCGGATATCTCATTTGTCACACATCTGGATTCGAACACGAGACCCTTCGATTGATGTTGTCTTCGTGTAGCCACTCGGCCACTATGCTTCCCCAAGGTTTCTGTCGCTGACGCGCCTGCGTCTGCCGCCGTGGCTCTTCGCCGTCTGCTACTACACTCAAGGCGTGCAATTGCTGAGCGCCGCGGCACTCGCCGGAAATCGTCTTTACATCATGACAATCTCTCGGAAAAAACTCGTAGTATGCATTTTCTTGCACAAGAAAAAAAACAACGCAAATAAACCTCAATGTTCGACTTTGGTCGTTCGATTAAATCTGGTTTGAAATGCAAGTGTGGTCGCATCAAATTACATATATTCTTTATAGATTTATGAATATTTCATTTATATTATAAATATGTATAAATTTACACATATAATTTATGTTCAGAGCGAGATTACGGTTTTCCGTCTCTCTCTCACGGCCGCTCTCGTGATCCCAATCGTAATCGGCGCGCCGAACATCTTCGCCGACATCTACTATTGCAGCCGTCGAGGACGCTACACCAAGCTCATCATGGACCAGAGTGATGTATGTAGATGTACTGCTGGTGTTTTCTTCCCTTTTAATTTTTTTTAAAATTAATTTTAACCATTTTTTTCCTTGGAATATAAAATGCCAATGAAGTTTTCTTTCTTCCAGCTCGTCAAGTCCTTCCAGAACGCGTGCTTCGTCGTGTTCTCTGCCGGAACCCTTGCTCTAAACATCGCGCTCGCGCTGACCACTTTTCGCATGAGACGGGAGGCATGAATCATTATTATACTTTCTTCTCTTTTTGAATTCGCGCCTTTTTGCCTGAGACATCCGATTTTGAGAGATTGTCATAAAAAATTCAAATATGTATTTTTTTTTTAAATAAATTATTAATTAAATGAAATTCATAATAATTCAGCCGCAGCACGCGGTCTCGCGCGGACATGCTATCGAGCAGGGAATTCTTGTGACGTCATTCGCCTACTTTACCTCGTACATGGCATACTTTTGCGTTTCGGTGCGACTATTTTCTTCTCATATACATACATATAGGTATGTAAAAATCATAAGAGGACATACAGTACCGCTCAGCGGCCAGGGGTCAATGCTATAGCGGCTATAGCGGCTATAGCCAAAAGAGGCCAAGCGAAATTAAGGCCTGTAACATTTTTTTTTCAGAATTCATTGTTATTTCTGTCTTCAGGGCAATGTTCTGCATCCATTAAGCTCAAAAACTCTACAAAACAATGCATTTTCACCAAAATGGAAAATCTTGTAAATCTTTGGTGCAGGAACAACACAATTAGTAGTGTGTGAATGTGTCATCGTTTCAGTGAAATTTATAAAGGCACTTGCTCGAACCGTATAATAACTTTAAATTACAGTTTCAAGCTCTATTTTGCATCCTTTTGTCTTAAGAAGATACTTTTAATGCTACAAGTGAAAAAGGTATGACAAAAAATCTTGCAAAAAAAATTGGAAGAAATAAGCTCAAAAGAGGAACCGAACACCGGCTCTTCCGTTCATGCACATGCTAAGCATACCAATGCTCCATCCAGCCATAATGTTAGCCAACTCGAAACAATTTTAGGAAACATTTTGACGGCTTTAAAGAGTTGTTAGAGTCCATGCCATAAAAATTCATTGCTTTCAGTAGTGTTCTGTAAGTTGCCACATTTCAATTTCGAAAACAAAGTTTCGGGTTGTCTCCTCTCCTCTCATCGGAATATTTTTTTTTACGAACGAACTTTCCAGATTTGAATTCCAAAAGCTCAGAACAACGTTTGCTGCGATTGGGGTTAGAACCTGTGACATGCAAAATCGCAGGCCAGCGCTTAACCCACTGCGCCACACCTATCATATTTGTTCGCCTCGCAAGCCCAACTTTAGCAGTGGGTGAGCCACCTACTTCGAAAATTTACTCTCTCTCTCTCGATTTATTCTCCCTTTTCTTCGCTTTGAATTGCTTCGCCTCCTCTTTGAGCTCTTATTTTGATTCTCCTTATTTTTCCTAGTCAAAACATTCGCCCCGGTTGGGATTCGTACCTGCGACGCTCAAAACAACACGCAACACGCTAGCGCGCAGCCTACTGCGCTACGCAGGCCATGTACGGGCCCTCAAGCCCGATGAATATAATGGCAGATCAGCCATTTACATCGCCATTCAATTTCTTTCTCTCACTCTCTCTCTCGCTCTCTCTCTCTCTCTCTTTCGCTCTCTCGGTACGTATTGTTTTGTCCTCTCTTTGCTTCGCTCCAAGTGGCACGAATTTAGAGCAACTTCGAGTCCACAGAGCAAAAAGTTACGTTACCCTTGGGTATTACTTATAAGTAAACCATTGAAAGTCAGTACAAAGTGTCCAGGCCGAAATCCAGATAGCGTCGCTGCAATCGCACTGACGCCAATTAGAGCTCAAAGGGGATTGCTCAAAGCGGAAACAAAAGGAGACCAGTCAACGCCTGGCTTTAGGCCTCTGATGTGGCCTGCGGAACGCAGTAAGTTGCACTCCAGCTCGAATTTTTGAGCGTCGCAGGTTCGAATCCCTACGGGGGCGAAAATTTGCCTAGGAAAAATTAAGGAGAGTCAAGATCGGAGCTCAAAGTGGAGGATAGTTCAAAGCGAAGCAAAGAGAGGGCAAATCAAGACGTAACACAGAGACCCACTTTCAAGGTTCGGCTTGGTCGAACAGACATGATTGGTGTAGCGCAGTGGGTTAAGCGCTAGTCTGAGATTTTGCATGTCACAGGTTCTAACCCCTATCGTAGCAAACGTTTTTTTCTGATTGTGAGCGTTGGGAATTCAAATCTGGAAAGTTCGTTCGTAAAAAAAATATTCCGATGAGAGGAGAGGAGACAACCCGAAACTTTGTTTTCGAAATTGAAATGTGGCAACTTACAGAACACTACTGAAAGCAATGAATTTTTATGGCATGGACTCTAACAACTCTTAAAAGCCGTTAAAATGTCTAAAATTGTTTCGAGTTGGCTAACATTATGGCTGGATGGAGCATTGGTATGCTTAGCATGTGCATGAACGGAAGAGCCGGTGTTCGGTTCCTCTTTTGAGCTTATTTCTTCCAATTTTTTTTGCAAGATTTTTTGCCATACGTTTTTCACTTGTAGCATTAAAAGTATCTTCTTAAGACAAAAGGATGCAAAATAGAGCTTGAAACTGTAATTTAAAGTTGTTATACGGTTCGAGCAAGTGCCTTTATAAATTTCACTGAAACGATCACACATTCACACACTACTAATTGTGTTGTTCCTGCACCAAAGATTTACAAGATTTTCCATTTTGGTGAAAATGCATTGTTTTGTAGAGTTTTTGAGCTTAATGGATGCAGAACATTGCCCTGAAGACAGAAATAACAATGAATTCTGAAAACAAAAATGTTACAGGCCTTAATTTCGCTTGGCCTCTTTTGGCTATAGCCGCTATAGCCGCTATAGCATTGACCCCTGGCCGCTGAGCGGTACTGTACATATGAATATGTTATATATATTTATATCCCGTATTTTTCTATTACTATTTTACTGTAGATTTTGAATGAATTTGCATTCAGTTCATTAGGAAGAGCATCCTATGCCTCCAGAATCCATTTGAGGTACGTATTAGACTAACTCAAGGAGGGGGAGTACTATTCGGAGGGGGGGGGTCTAATAGATGGAGGGGCAGTAATAGAAAAAAATGTATATATATATATAATCTTATTATATTTATTCTTTTTTAGAGATTTGCCGAAGACATCCACTCGCCGATACTCCGAAAGTGCTTCCCACTCCTGCAGAGCGTCGCTTGTGTCGCGCCATTCTGGTGCCGTTTTTGAATATTATCGAATTTGTATGCGCACAAAAGAGAACAACGAATCTTCGGAAGACTTAACATCAATCAATGTATCCGATATTTACCGTAATTTAAGTTGAATTTTTAAGAGTTTTAGCGCACACCCCGAAAATATGACACCGAAAACAGTTGCACAGGTGCCTCGTGGCCTTCTCGCACTCGCTTCGGCGCGATCTGCTCGTCTGCTCACGTCGCCTACCGCAAGCGATTCGAGTACTGCCGGCTGTCACCCTCACGACGCATCCTGCCATTAGTAAAAGTATCTAAGGAAGGGGAGGAGAGGACCATGAAGATCCTACTAGAGGGAGGGTTTCTATTTTTCAATGGCTGTTTCAGAGGGGGACTACTATTAGAAGGGGGAGGGGTTCTAATAAAGGGGGGGGGATACTTATAGAGAAAATACGGTATCTGTTTTAATGTGTGTCTATCATACTGAATAAATAAATAAATATATTCATACCGGTAAAATTCAAACATACAATATGAAAGACTCTTGACCATGTAAATTAGACAAAGAAATACAAAATTGAAAGTCCGCACACCTTCCTGCACTACCCCAAGAAGTACAGTCGCAAAAGGGAAGAGCACGACGGAGTAGTCTTCTCCTGAAAAAAAAGAAATATTTGTGTTAGCCATTACATAAAGTACTTTTATGAATAAAGAAAAACAGATTGACTGCATGTGAAATGTATGTGCAAATTATGTTATTCAAAATAAATACAAACCTTGATGTCCTCGTCCCTTCGCTGACGGGGCGATTCAAGTCAGGGCGTTAAATAAAAAATGAAGAGCGCAATTGTTATCGGTTTTTTTTTAACATTATTACTGCTTCTTGAATTAGATTTTTCATACAATAAGTGGCATAAAATAATTATATGGAAATTGTTTTACTGCAGTTTCGGAAGTCTTCACATATTTGTCATTTTGTACATATGCATGTATGTAAATCGCATCGCCTTTCGATTGTATGCACTTTCATCATAATTTTTATACTTGGAAAAAGTTCAAGTTCTTTCTCAATTCCTTCTATAGTATCTTGTGATCTACTGGAAAAGGTTATTTTTTATTTTGATAAAAATAACTTCTTGCAATGTTGCATGGCAAACTTATATTGTTGAATGTGAAAAACGTGCATAGCATTGCCTTTCCATGCGTGCTGCACATACAATTGTAGAAATTACGCTGCATTTCACGCAACTAATTTTTTTCATATCGTTAGGTAATCACACCTAGAGACATCTTGTTCAATGGAACCACTTGATTGGGCGTCAAGGCTGATTGCAAGTATTTGCAGGGAGGTGTGAGTACATAAAGGTGTCCAACCGATATGCCCCGAGTCTCGACCGCGCTTATTTACCATGACGCCGTTCCCGCTCGAGTGCCGAAACGTCACCATGCAGCCTGACGGAGTACTTACTTATAAATTTAAATAAACTTTATAGCTCGCTGATCAAGTTTATATGTAGTAATTAATGAATATTGATGACTAAGGGAGAAATCAATCTCTCATTCTTGCGCGATATTTTGTACAAATCAGCTGGGCGGAAATATGAAGGGGCATATCATATTTTTTTTCGTACATAGATCGATCTCTTTAAGTGCAGTCGACTGCGTTTAAAGGAGTAAGCATTATACGTTGTTTCATAAACTCAATGGCCCTCGGTAATAGAACAGTATGCAACTACTGACAATGAGATGATATGGTTTTAGCTCAGTACATGCAATAAATATTTGTACCGTAACCAGTCCATATCGTGTCAGAAATGGCACGACCGCCGGCTCTTCGACATTATCGATTGGGTGATCTCTGCAACCTTCATCATTGCCGGCACGACAACTTTCCCTCCGGCGCTCTACTTATACAGCCGCATCCTTATCACCAAAAAATACGCTGGGAACATCATCTTCCGATTCGTCGTACTCAACGGATTCAGTGTTAGAATATGGCTTTTCAACGATAATATGCATTGAATCATCAACCTCTCTGTATATTTATGTATGTATCCCAGGAATTTCTTGTTTTTGTCCAAGTTCTCTTCCTGGAGCACTTTGTCGCGTGGCAGTCGTGGCGGCCATGGTTAGCGCAATTCTTATTTGCCACACATCTGTGGATTCGAACACGAGACTCTTTAATTGATGCTGCTGTCATGATCTTCACAGCGCTTTTCTTAGTAACATCTGGTCATCTTTCATTGATCGTGATAAGGAATATAAAAAAGCGCATCGCGACCGCAACGTCTCAAAAATCAGTTCATTTTGTGTTTGTCGAGGTATATTTGACGGACATCGACCGTAAAAATTGGTGAAAATCCACTGAATATGATGATAGATGATAAACCACTGGGATAAAACACTTGACCACACCGTGCCCAAAGGTTTCTGTCGCTGACTCGCCTTCGTCTGCCGCCGTGGCTCTTCGCCGTCTGCTACTACACACAAGGCGTGCAATTGCTGAGCGCAGCTGCACTAGCCGGAAACCGTCTCTACGTCATGACAATCTCTCGGAAAAAGATCTTAGTATGCATTTTCTTGCATAAAAAACAACAACGCTTAAAGTTCAATTTGCTCATTGGATTAAATCTCGGTTTTAAATGCAAATGTTGTCGCATCAAATTATATTCTTTGCATAGAGTGTTTTCTCTATTAGTGCCCCTCCCTCAATTAGAATCCCCCCCTCTAATAAAAACCCACCTTGAAAGGGACATTGAATATAGTGACCCTCCCTCTAATAGAACCCCCCTCCAATAGGGCCCCCCTCGCAGGGGGCATTGAAAAATAGCACCCCGGGGGCACTAATAGAGAACATACGGATTTATATTTTATGTTCAGAGTGAGATTACCGTTTTCCGTGTCTCTCTCACGGCCACTCTGGTGATCCCATTCGTGATAGGAACGCCGAACATCTTCGCTGACATCTACTACTGCAAGGGGGCGCATCCTCGAGGAGGCACCGTCTTCTACTTCACCAAGCTCATCATGGACCAGAGTGATGTATGGTAGATGTCCTGTGCTGGCATTTTCTTCCCTTTTCATGTTTTGTTTCATTTTTTTTTAACCATTTTTTTTTTCTTAGAGCTGAATAGAGACACTCTAGGACGATTACCCATTGGACCTATTCTGTCATTTTAATAACCTTATCTGTTAATGGTCTCACGATCTTCTCGAGTTCCTTCCATGTGTTGACACATTGATAGTTTATATAATTGATGTACAATAAATAAATAAATATAAAATGCCAATAATGTTGTCAATTTCCAGCTCGTCAAATACTTCCAAAACGCGTGCTTCGCAGTGTTCTCCGCAGGAACGCTTGTACTCTACGTCGCACTCGCGCTGACCACTTTTCGCATGAAACGGGAGGCATAAATCATTACTTTTTTCTGCTTCTTCTTCTTTCCTTTTTTCTACATCGTTGAACCTTATTAAAGAAGCAATAGTGTGCATTTACAGTTTAAAGGCGGCAAAACTCACGTTTGAATTCGTGCCTTTTTGCCAGACACAACGAAAGAGAGCATGTTTTCAATAGAGATATTGTCAAAAAAATTCAAAGAGATTACAGTTAAAAAAAAAAAAATTTGAATTTTAAGCATATGTACATACATGTGTTGTTTTTTTAACAAGTATAAATTTAATTTAATTTTTAATAATTCAGCCACAGCACGCGGCCTTGCGCGGACACGCCGTTGAACAGGGAATTCTCGTGACGTCATTCGCCTACTTCACTTCGTACATGGCATACTTTTGCGTATCGGTGCGACAATTTTCCTCTTCTTTACTTGTGTTATATATATTTATATATAACTTATAACATTATAATATGTATTCTGTTTTAGAGATTTGCGGAAGACATCCGCAATCCGATACTACGAAAGTGCTTTCCACTCCTGCAGAGCGTCGCTTGTGTCGCGCCATTCTGGTGCCGTTTTGAATATTACGGAATTTGTATGCGAACAAAGGAGAACAACGAATGTTAGAGGAAAACGTACTATAAGTGACAAATCGGAAAGGTCGATTAACACACCGAAAATGTGAGTTCGAAAATATGACACTGAAAATATGTGATACCGAAAATGGTTGTGCAGGTGCCTCGTGGCCTTCTCGCACTCGCTCCGGCGTGATCTGCTGCCGAGAGTCTTTGTCTGCTGCCGTCGTCAGCCGAAAGCGATTCGAGTAGTGCCGACCGTCACTTTCACGACGCATGCTGCCATTTGAAAAGTATCTAAGGAAGGGAAGGAGAGGACCATAAAGACCCCCGACATTGGGTAGAGCCAAGTACACAGCGTTTTCCTTTGTAGCACTGGGTCATCTTGCAATTCAACCACGAAATCTGTCCTTGATTAATTAGAAAACATCCAAAAACTCCACAAACTGCTGGGGACAGCAAAAGTCAGAAGATATGTATCTCGCATTATGTAAATTACGCGGTCATAGAATTTGGTGTTGACTTTTTATTTCAAGTAAGAGTAGCAGTAATGCATGTATACTGGCATTTGCTTTGAGTACCGTTGGTACTACCATTTATGCCTGCGGAGAGCCAAAGGAAACAGAGAGGAGAGTGAGAGACAGAAAGAAAGAGAGGAGAGTGAGAGAGACAGAAAGAAAGAGAGAGAGAGGAAGAGAAAGAGTGATAGAGTGCGAGAGATAGAGAGATATGTATCGCGAGAAAGAGAGGAGAGAGAGAGATAGAGAGATAGCGGGAGAAAGGGAGAGAGAGAGAGAGAGCGAGAGAGATAATAGAGATAGATCGAGATAAAGAGACAGCAAAGAGATAAGATAGAAAGAGCTGACAAGGGAAGTCTTTCGGCGGGGTGTGGCAAACCTCAACATGTTATATACCATTCGAAAGCTCTCGACGAGCTGGTAACGTTTTTGATGTTTTTAACCGCAGAAGAGAGCGTTGGAATGAGATAAAATTAAAATTAAAACTTCGCTTCGTAGAGCATTTAAATTCAGCGCACGTGTGGTAATTATGCTCCTTCGCACATCACCAGTGAGAAATAAAAAAAATGCAAACATTAAACGTATGAAAATGCGGCATTTGTGTGGACACGGTAGAAAAATGAAGCGAGCAGATTGACAGCTCTGTTATCCACTGAAAATGTGTCGGCGTGGTGAAGTGGTTAGCGTATGAATAGTGGTCCAAGAGGTATAGGGTTCGGTGCCGCTGGAATGCAAAGTTTTTGCAGATTTTGTTTTTGGTTGGTATAGACCATGCTGGTGTTAAACATGTTGAAACAGGAGTTTTGTTATTATTATTCGTTGGATATACGTAAAAATAGTCCACTATTAGGCATGTTCTCGCCATCAAAAGTCGTTGGCTTGCTGGTCAAAGAGTTTGGCAGCAGCGGTGATATGTCATCGCCAAGCAGGATGGAGAGAAAGATGTTTGAATCTTTCTCTTTCCTTCTCCGTGAAGCAATGACCGGCGATGTCGTGATCGAGGAGGACGAAGACGTTGACATCAGTGATGATGAGGAGACCGATCCAAACTGGTGTCCCTCTGATGACATTGCCATCACTCCCTCCACTCCTACGGGAAGGACGAAGGTGATCCGATTTAACAATCAACCGATCGCGGAAGAGAAGGTACGCATAAATATATGTACGAAAATACACACGCATAAATATATGTAAGAAAATACATAATTATAAAATAATTGTATATGTATTTTGGGTATACGCAAAAAAGTAGATGCATGTATGTATGTACATATACATACACATGCATGCAAATATTTCGCAGGTGAAGGAAGCCCTGGTTCACTATCGATCATCAAAGAAAGGATCGCGAACTCTCGCGTCGATGACAGCAAGTTTCCGTTTCATCAAGACGGAACGAGATTTGGAAAAGTTGCGGGTATACGAGAAGTCTAGCGAGGCAAACGATACCATGGCGAACAATCAGATCAAGCTGGCCGAGATCGTTTATGAGGCGGTGAAGGAGATGTTCGAAAAAGGTGAACACAATAAATGAAATTTTTTTATTACAACGGTAAAATAGTGTTTTCTGAAAAAAGAAAAGGTTGCAGGCGCGATCATTCACGACTTGGACATTCAACAGCTGGCCCTGCGCAAGAACAACGAGTTATCACTGATTTCCGGCTTCAAAGCATCCAGAACATGGCTTTCGACTTTCAAGAAGTTCGCTCATTTACGATCACGGCGCATAACGACATTCATAAGCAAGAAGAATCAGTTGGACAGAGCTCTCATCATCAAGGCCGCCTCCGATTTCGTGGACTCGTTGAAACAGGATATGGCAAACTTGCCCAACTTTTCCCTTGCTAACGCCGACCAATCAGGTTTTCTGAAGGAAATGCACACTGCCCGTACTCTTGCCCCCATAGGCGTCCGGAAAGTCGAAGCCGTGGTGCAGTCAACTTCCGCCACTTCCCACAGCTACACCATCATGCCCCTCTTGTACGCCGAAGGCATGCTGGGAGAGAGACTGTATGTTGTATTGCAAGAGAAGGGCGGTCAGCTTCCACAGAGAGGGTGCTTCTCTGCACCAAATCTCCTTGTTCGCGCGGGTCATTCCCACATAATGACCAAAGCTCACATGAACGATTGGATCAGAGAGTGCGTCTTCTCTCCGACCGCGCCGCCGTCTACTTATCTTCTGGTCGATTCCTGGAGTGCATTCAAGGACACGGCAGCGTTCACCACTGCCGCGCCTGCCGGCAAATCCATCGTTGTCAAGAACATCCCGCCCGGAGCTACCTCTCTCATTCAACCCCTTGATCTATTCTTCTTCTGCCCATTTAAAGCCTTCATTCGCCGACTGACTACTCATGTCATGGCTCATGGTCTGCCCTTCTCCGTATTCCAGCGTGATAGTATCTTGAAAATGCTCTCGGCCTGCTACCACCAGTTCAAGGCTGACGCCTTCCGGCCAATGCTGCAGTTTCCGTGGTACTCCGCCGGCTACATCTCGTCCAATCCAGGACTAATGTTTTTGCTAATAAACGATATATAATGACTATTTGGAACACATTTCGAATTTTTTGAATGTCGGCAAAACGGTTGCCACCACATGGGTCCGAACCCGGACCATATGCAAAAAAAAATTAAATTAATTCCAACGCTCTCTTCTGCAGTTAAAAACATCAAAAACGTTACCAGCTCGTCGAGAGCTTTCGAATGGTATATAACATGTTGAGGTTTGCCACACCCCGCCGAAAGACTTCCCTTGTGAGAGACGGGTGTCTGATTGGACTGAACAAGTAATAATAACGGAAGAGAGACTTAAAGAGTATGCAGTGACATACGTCAGTCTTGTTATGCAATATGGCAGAAGTTCATAACGAATAGTATCATTGAAAATAATAGTTTTTTTCCTGTATTTAATTTGTTGCGACTGGATGCTACAAACTACAATTTATTCCGTAAAGATAAATCTTCTTCTAAGTGCTGTAATCTTGTGCGTTAATTATGTAGCATTTCCCAAAGATGCAAAGAGCAGCCGACTCTGTTCTAATCTTTTGCTAGACTTTCTCTCTCTCTTCAAGTTTCTCTTTATTCTGCTTCGCCTAAACTCGTCGACGAGTCCTTTGAAACGCGGCCGCCGATTCTTCGTCTATCGGAAGGTGTCGTCCTCACGTAGGAGACAATGATTCGGATGCAATCGATGTTGCTCACCTTTAAGGGAGAACGAAAGTGAACCGTAATAGAATTGCACCAGTGAGACATTCTTTCAAGTAACGAAATTTCTGAAAGGGCGAAAGGGAGGAGTCATGATCTACAGCATTTTCGAATTCTTCGAAGAAGCAGTGAAACAATGTTACATCATCACCGCTAAAGGTTGGGAGCTGGAGAGGAGGGAGAGTGTGAAGGCGCTGACTGCTAATTACCTTAGCCAGAGAGTCAAGAATCGATATATCACGAGGTTGCGAGGGATATTCCGAATTATTTCCAAGGAATGGTGGGGATAGCTGAACATTTTCACGAGGGTGACGATTCTGTTCTACGGTGATGGTACGGTAATCACCGTATTCTTGGCCAGGAGGTGGAACATTTTCACGAGCATGGCGATGATGTTCAATGTTGGAATTACGGTAATTACCGTAACCCTGACCTTGACTTGGCGGCTGGCAAGGAGGAGGCACAAATTGAACAAGAGGAGGTGTGAGAGGGAGCGCTCCGAGGTTTTCGATGTTTCTAATGGACTGTGAAGGACCAGGAGGGGGCTCATAGCTAACACTGCCAGTAAGTTTTGTCAACAGCTGGTTGAGAAGCAAACAATATTGCTCGGCAGTGTTAGCTGCCCCAGCAAGGTTACCAGTGATGGAATCCAATGAATGACGATTTACATCATTATTTTTCCAAGTTTCTAGAAGGGCATGGGCTTCTGGGAAGATTTTTGGATTGGCGCGAGCATCAGTGATGTACTGATTCCTAAGGTGACCGAAGTTGCGAGAGAGAGAGCGGCAAGTGACAGAAATGTTAGTGAGACGAGTGACGTGGTCATTAACTTGATTAAATTTCAGATTATTCCAGTCCTTACGAAGAAATGAGAAGCTGTCCGAGCAGGATTTCAAAAATTCACAACTATTCAAACAAGCAAGAGAAAGACCATCGAATTTTTCTTGGAACGGGAAATGCTTGGGATCGAGGTTGTTCACTGCACATGAAAGAGACAAAGGATCGAAAGCAGTTCCGAAATTATTGGTTTGGGCAGCACTAGCGAGGGATAAGTTGCGAGAAGGGTTCCATTGGTTTTCTACATCTTCTCTATACGATTTGGTAGGGGACAAAGATTTGTTTGGCGGGGGAACAAAGCTGAAATCAAGGTTAGGGTCGCCACGATTCTTAGAATGCACAGAGTTTTCGAGGTTAAGAAGGGGCGAGAGGACGAGCATAGGTTTAAAGGATCTCGAAGTAAGCCGTGAATCTCCTGATTCAACGGCTGAATGAGAAGGCAAGGGTGTCGACTGATCGATTGTTGATAATTTCGAGACGAATTCCTGGTAACGAACAGTCCTGGAAGGATTATTACGAAGCGAATACACTGAATTAGATGCGCGATCACGAGTAAGACGAGGTTTCGAAGGCGTGGTAGAATGCTTAGATGGGTTCTTATTAGGTGGACGCACCATGTCAAGAAGTTTGGTAGGAGAGGAGTTTGGAGAGGGATAAAAGAGAATTAGTTGAAGCAAAGGAGTGAAAATAAAGGAGAATTGATGTCCAAATCAAAGAAAGAAAAGAATGAGGCAGCAATAGTTTATAATGAAGAAAGACACACAATAATGGAAAATGAGGCAATAATAAAGGCAGAAAAAGCTTATGGGTAACACCCTAAGGCCAACTGTTTGGGTAACACCCTGAGAACAACTTTGGGTAACACCTGGAGAACAACTTTGGGTAACACCCGGAGAACAACTTGTGGGTAACACATTGAGACCAACTTGCGGGTAACACCCGGAGAACAACTGTTTGGACAACAAGAGGAAGCGGGTTACTCCTCAATCTTCTTGGCCCTTTGTAACGCTTAGGTTACACCTATCCTTTACAAAGGGAAACAGGATAACGAGTTTATCAATAGAACATGATTAAACCCGGAGCAATTCAAAAGTGCACATACTGGTGCCAGAACAAGAATTACGACTGAACTCGAATCAACAATCTAGTCAAAATGATACATTTGCGAGAGACAGTATCCATACAATCCAGACGAGAATGATTTGAGTTCAAATTATAGAGTAATAGAGTACGGCGTGTCAAAAACATTATTTCTTTAGAAGAAAAACAAAAATATTCGAGAATATTTTTGACAGCTTCAATTTCTATATCTTGTTAATAATTCAGATCTCTCTCTCTATGTCTCTCTCGTTTCCTCTCTCTCTCTCTCTTTCTCTCTTTCTCTCTCTCTCTCTCTCTCTCTCTCTCTCTCTCTCTTCCAGGTCCCACTCTGGCATGAGGGAAACCCTTCTGGTGGTGTCTCCAGTGCTGCGTGCTGGTTGCCGCACCGTCGTGCGAATCACTCTGCGCGCCTTGCGCGAGATTGTCGCGGATTACGAGGAGAGCAGTGACGACGAGACGGTCGTCGAGCTCACTGCGGTCCCGGCCACGACCGGGACCCCGGCTTCGACCCAGACCGGAACCCCGGCTCCGACCGTGACCCCCACCCTAGCCCCGCCCACTTTCTCTGCCTAAATTGAAGACGACTTAAATGTCGTTTTCCTTGTTCTTTGTCTCCGAGTAACGATGGGAATATAAACGTTTGTTTTTGATGCTTACGATACATGCACATTAATGGATAGATGTTGTGCTGAGAGTCATGGACTGGCGGGGCGACCGCGGCGCGACCGCGCCGCTCCTCCCATCTATCTACAACATATATCTCTCGCAGCTACTTTTCCACCCTTCTCCACTGAACTGTCCGACTGTATGTGTTACTGATAAACTTGTGCATTTATTACTCTTCCCCAACAGTACTGTCGAACCCACCGGCACAATTGGTGCGTCGGCCGGGAAACGAACCCGGGCCGCTCGCGTGGCAGGCGAGCATTCTACCACTGAACGGCCTGGAAACGAACCCTTGCCGCCCGCGTGGCAGGCGAGCATTTTGTTGGAGTCAGTGCAGATCTAATTATCTATCTCGTCGACATATCTTTTATCTTGCTGCCCGGGAGTGTGCTGAGAGTCATGGAGGGGCGGGGTGACCGCGGCGCGACCGCGCCGCTCCTCCCATCTATCTACTACATATATCTCTCGCAGCTACTTTTCCACCCTTCTCCACTGAACTGTCCGACTGTATGTGTTACCGATAAACGTGTGCATTTATTACTCTTCCCCAACAGTACTGTCGAACCCACCGGCACAGATGTAAACATATTATTTGTCTTCGTTGAGAAGATAGAAAAGCCATGCAGTTCGCGAGACTTATATTCTCAGACTCGTTCAATGTTGTGTCCACGCTGAACTGTACTATAGTAAAGGTTCTATTAATTTTAAAAAGTAAAGTTTTCATTAACTTTGTATTTCAGATCGGCTATGCTAGCGTAGAGAAGGAGGGCGTGAAGGAGTTTTGTACGGGCGTCACCATCGCTGCCTTCTTCAACTTGATGAGATTGAAGATGGGAAGGGTTGCAGCCTGAGAATTGAGCTACAGGCTCTTTATCTTCGTTGTCGTGATAAAACAATTGATATGACGTAATAACAACAAATATTTGCAACCTACTTAATAAGAGCATAGATTACATTAATTCTTATGTATTGAATAAATAATTAAAATAAAATCAACCTGTTCTCGTAAGCACTTGACGAACCAAATGACGACAAGCGGATCCGTAATCGGAAAGATAATCGTGAGCCGGAGCAGAAGTGCGCCGTAGTTGCCGAGGTCGAGGCCTGGAGGTATTTCGAAAAGAATATACAAAAAATCTTCGCATATGTTCAGGCGTGCAAAAGGAGATGTTTGAGAGTATTATGTACTTGATCTATCAACTACTGATTGTTGACAGTCACGCTTTATAAGTCATACTTGTCCTCCTTTAAGGGTCTGCAACTTAAGCTTGCAAGCGAGACAACATGTAGCCTTTGTAAAGACTAGCGAGAGAAAAAAATAGAATAAAGCAAATCTATATGTATTTTGCATGCCAACTTGTGAGCGGCAAGAGAAAGATCATGATCATTGGGATGTAGGAGAAGACGCACGGGATCAATGTCTGTAAGCAATCATGACTATTTCTTTCTTTTTCTTTGCGCATATCCTTTATTGTGTTACTACCTGATAGAGGAGCGCTTTAAATAGCTCTCTATGCAGCTCTTGCGTTCGATTCGACATATTCATCGTTTGGAAGGCGTGGTTAATTCGAGTGATGCAGAAGACAATAAGTGCACCAGTCCCTTAACAGTCGCACCTCTTGAGCTTCTTATTAAAGGAGGCGATAATTGTGCGAGATTTCAATCAGTTTGCCGAAGTGCTTCGTACTCCCATTTTCCTGAACTGTTTTTCAATATTTATTTACTTGTTTATTTATTTATTTTCGAACATATTTCCTCTGAGCGAGTTTGTACGACCTACGATTAGCACGCGAGAATGTAAATCTCTACACCATGGTGAGCGCGGCAAAACAAACCTGCATTATTTAACGTTGACACTCTTCACTCCTTTTTCGCTAACCAAGGAGAAGGACAGACCATCCACAAGTCGCTAGGACGTGTGGAATGTTCCATCGGAAGCCTCCGTTGCCGTCCGGTATCTAAACGTTTGTGGCTCATTTCAGGATGTCAACATTGTTTCCAAAAAAAACTAACACCGAAAAAGTGAAAAGGCCTTTCTACGAAAACATTATAGATTTTTTTTCTGAAATTGACCAACTCACAAGTACGTTGAGCGCCATGTAGGAGTGTCTTTTCGGCTCCAGAGCGTACAGCTCATAAATCGGAAGCTGTTCAACTACCTCAACAATGAAAATGTGAAACTGGAAAAATGACGCTGATATAACAGAGTTTGTTCGTCCTTATTGCAGAAGATAATCTTTTAACCAAATTGAAGAGGGGAGTGTAGTAACTTGTATTAGTGGGCTTCACTTAATGTTTTGTTAAATAATTAATAAATTAAAAAAAAATTGCCAGAATGAGCGTACGCTGTCCGAATACTCCGTAGGCAGGCAACTCAGGTTAATGATGTCAAAAAGCATGTTATACGAGAGGGCGAGCGTGAACATGAGCAGCGCCGCTTTCCATTGTTTGCAACTGCTGATCCAGTTCAGGCAATAGGGCCTATTTGGCAAAGAAGTTTAATACATTCGAGCATACATATATTTATTTTAATTTAAATTTTTTATATATTTATTTAAGTCTCTTTTTATTTGGCATTCTTACTTTAAGTCGATATTTACATATAAAAATCTATATCTACATATGCATTTAAGTCAATATATACATGCGAGTTCTGCTACGTCATATTTTCTTCGAACTTACTGGCAGATGGCGTTCCATCGGTAGACATAATGAAGGGCGAGTAGAATAAACGGCTGGTAGAATATGAGAACATAGATGGCGGTCGCGACGAAGTCACCGTAGTACGGGAGATATGGCGCAATCTCCGAGAGGTAGATGAGACCGGTTCGAGTAAAGTAGATTACCTGACGACTTTTTTGTTTGTTATTGTTCATTTTTTTTTCTCCACTTCTTTCAGTGATTCATCCTGCCAAATTATTTTTTAGCAATTTTTTTAATGAAAGAGAGGTCAATCTTAAAAAATTAAAAGAATATATGCTTTAGTAATTATATTTTCAAATGTTCTGTGAATCTATTGTCCAGCAGTCTGGCTTATATTCTAATTGATCAAGAAAAAAAAGCAGAAAACTATACCGGTCTTATAACGGCATGACTGATCGATATGACGAGATTGGAGCAGGCAAAAGCGAGCAGCAGCAGGCGGTAGTTGAAGATTCTCGCGCGCGTTGTAGGCTGGACAGTAAGGTAGGCGAGCAGAGCATTTGTCGCGATTGCCATCGCTGTGGCCACTATGGTTAGGAGCTCCATTGCACTGATAGTGAGAGTCATTCTAGGCAGCCTCTCCTCAAATATCGATGCCTTCTTTTAAAGTAGGTTCGTCGAAAAATTATTTGTGCGAAAAATAATTCCAAGTACAGGTGAATAGGAGAGTGCAAAGGACCGCGGCAATATGAATGCTCACATAATTTTTTCGTTGATCACCTTCCTTTAATTTACACTGTTGGAAATGAGTTTCGCACAAAGAGGGATGATGACCAGAGCTCAGATGACTGCTCTTGACTGTACTGCGGATATTCTCAGCGTCCGACAATGCATTACAAATCATTTCGCTTCGCCAACTCCATTCATCACAGTAAAAATGACTTCCTCACTTAGTGCATAACATACAAATAACTCATCGACGCGCCTGACAGGAAGAGGAAGAAGAAGAAGACGACGATGACAGGGAAGGGGAACAAAGAGTCGTCTGGTCAAATGCACCATGTCTAATGTCTGGTTGGAAATACATACATATGTATAAACAATAAAATTCTCATCCAACATGCCGACATTCACATGCACTACAAGTGAGCAAACAACCGAATTGCCGATTTTGAGTTGACAATCTACAGTGTAATAGAGCTTAAAGTGTTATGAGACACTGCAACAAAAGTGTGAGATTAGTCCGTGAACATAATGTTTATCCAGGTAGCATGGATAGATGACTCACAGATTTGGGTTGTCTGAATTCATACCTGGAGTACACACAGTACAGCGATATTCAGCAATCATTCATGAAGATCGTGGCAATGGAAGGTCAAGCTGAATAGTGCAAGAAGAAGAAGAAGGGGATAAAATACATACATTCATGCGATATATGAATGCCAGGTACTGCATCTTCAAGCTGACTGTGTGTATAAACGTTTGACTTTTTTTTTTTTAATATTTCGACCGGTGAGTCATCTCACTCAGAACTCATTCGTCACGATAAGTCTTCCGTAATCAGAGGCACAAGTGTCTGCGCGCGCTCTCTCTCTCTCTCCCTCCTTTTCTCTCTCTAATGACTCAGTGACGCTTTATTCTATGGTGCGCTTCTTTAAAGGTCAATTCATATCGCTGCTTCAAGTCAACAGAAATTCTTGAGGATATCTTCAACTTAGTAGTTTTTTTTATTTATTCAACTACCAATATAAGCTAATCTTCCTACTACTTATTAATTTATTCATTCATTCAATCTTGGAAGTTTATCATGAAAATAAGAGTCTTCTAGTGTTTGATTGTTAAACATGACTAGTGGCACCTTATTTTTTTGATAGGGTGCCCAAAAACATCAACCTATAAATAGCGACAGAAAGATAATTGTCATCGGAAAGTAGGAGAAGATTGACGGAATAAACATCTTAATAGAAAGAGAGAATAGTTCGTGTTCACGCGGCATTTTGTGTTACAGTTCCCGCACGTGAAGCATAGAAGCACTCATATTGCTGATAACTGGTTTTTGAATGCATTTTTTCTTCGTCCCATGTGCTAGTTAGTTCAATCATGCTGAAATAAAAAATGAGATGTTCTTCCCTTGTTCGCATCATATAAACGATTCAGCCCACATGGTACCACATCATCATTTATTCGAGCATACAAATCATTATGGCTGAATAAAGCGAATTAGCTTCCTTTTGTAGTGGAGTTCGTCTTTGGTTAAACAGCTTTGGAAAAGTGAGTCAACGGATTTGAACCAAAAAATTTTTTATGTAATAACAAACGTTGTTATTGTAGCCCACTTCTCACTCTTTAGATGTAGAAGATGAGGGGTGGGAAAGACGAATCATAGGTTTATCTTGGGGGAATTCTGAGCAACCGTTGTAAACAATCACGACGAATCGTACTCAACAGCTAGCTAGGCGGGAGAAAACCAGCAGTCCACCGCTCGCTAAGTAGGAGGAAACCAAAAGTGAAAAGAGAATACGCTGCACAACCAATGATGGCAAATCCAAATGGAAATCCAAAAACAAACAATTAAAACGTTAAAAGTACAAGGCATAATATACAAACAACCTAAAAAAAACTACAATAGGACACTTCATAATGGATGAACGGGCGCAGAGTGCTACAATGGGCCTGGCCATTGATTGTTTACATATTACAGACATATGTATTTATATGTATATGTATGCATGAATAGCCTCCTGCTCTCTGTGTTATATTTATATGTACATACATATTTAGTTTTTTCATGGACGAAGGGAATAAGAGCGCAGAACTGTTCCAGATAGCCACTCTCGCTAACGTTTGGACCGTGATCTTACCATTAGCGAAGTCAGAAATTGATCACTGTTGGGAATTCCATAAAAGTGCGTTCATTCTATCTAATGCTCGAAACGACTGTCGTATATGAGTTTGGGCCAATTTGCTGAACGGTGGCAGCGCTCTTCGAGTAAAAGTGCTTGAAAATCGGCATGGCATACACCTGTAACAATGTGTGCATACAGAATATGTACACTATCAAGCCTGAAAAGCTGTCTGTAGTGCGATTATTAAGTAATCAGCGTACAGAGCTACCTGTTCTCGCAAGCATTTGACGAACCAAATAACGAGAAGTGGATCCGTAATCGGGAAGATGATCGTGATGCGGATGAGAAAGGCGCCACCATTTCCGAGATCAACGCCTAAGGCCATAATGACGAAATTGCTTATCAATTAAACTAATACATTCATACATTTTACTTATCGATATGGCCCTTTTGACTCCGACCTTAGTGCTAATTTTTTACTTTCAGATTGTACTCTCCAAACTTAAAAAAAACCTGTCAGCGGTGAAAGAAAGATCATAGTCATCGGAAAGTAAGAGAAGATAGACGGAATTAAAGACTGCAAGAAACAAAAATAAAATAATATATGTTTTACTCTCAAGTACAATGTAATATAAATTGATGTAACACATTTTTTAAAACATGGAAATCACACGGAATTTGACTTATTCCTGATTTTTATTTATTTATTTATTTATTTATCTTTTTATTGATTAATTAGATTGTATTTGCTTGACTTTCTAACCAAGCACGAGCGACGACCATCCACAATTAGCAAGGACATGAGGCATGTGCCATTCGTAGCCGCCCTTGCCGTCCGGCATCTAGGAAACATGCCAATGGACATCATTGTTGATCGTACTTGGAGAAACAAATACGAAAAAAATATAAATACATTGACTCAGTACATGTCAAAACTTAAACAAGCAAAACCTAACGATTTCAATTTTTTCTTACTATTTTAGTCTGCGTCTCTCTAAATCATATGAACTCGCACCCTTTGTGTCATGCAAAAAAGTTCGAATTAAAGCTAAAAAATTTTTGCATCTCTAAAGTGTATCAGCGAGCACTGACGAGTACGATAAGCGCAAAGTATGCGTTCAGTTTCTGGTCGAGTTGGTAGAGCTCGAATAGTGGCAATTCTTCGACGAGCTAAAAGGAATCCAATATCGCAAATATCGATAAAAGAAAGTGATAGATGAACAAGGACGATCGCTACTTTTTCGATTGGCCATAAGAAGGCAACTAAATGAAAGTTCTTTTGGCTTTGACGAAAAACTCGTAAAAAAAAATTAGAGAAATCAAAGGATAAATTTAACATTGTTCGAATACTCCGTAGGCATGCAGCTGGACAGAATTGCATTGAATAGCGAATTATATGAAAGCGCGAGAGAGAAGAGCAGCAGTGCCGCCTTCCACGCTTTCCAGCCGTTTAGAAATCGCAGGTACGATGGCCTGCGGAGGCAAGGGATGATTTTTTTTGCTTGATCGAGATAATTTGCATGAATTTATTAGAATGCCATGATAAGTTAAAGCTTTTCAAGTCAATGGAGTCGATCGATAATAAGTTTAGTGCTCAGGTTCTACAGGCGCGCACTTGCATATGGCATTCCAGCGATAGGCAAAATGTAGTGCGAGCAGAATGAATGTCTGGTAGAACATGAGCACGAAGAGCCCGGCCGCAGCCATTCCACCATAGTACGAAAGATAGGGCGACAGTTCGGAGAAGTAGATGAAGCCAGTGCCGGTGAGGTAGACGACCTGGCAAAGCGAAATTTGCACTCTCGTCTCGTATACTGTAAGTTTGAGCATATTAGAGAGAGAAGAAGAATATTAAAGAAGAAGAATAGGTCTCCTTATTCAAGGCCTCTTCATCCAAGAAGATACCCTATTTTCTCTATTAGTGCCCTCGGGAGTACGATTCCTCAATGCACTTCTTACGGGCCGTATAATGGCATGATTGAGCGAGAAGATGAGATTGGAGCCTGCAAAGGCGAGCAGCAGCAGGCGGTAGTTGCCGAGGCCGACGCGAGCCGAGTGACGGAGTGTGAGAGCGGCGAGCAGACAGTTCGTGCAGAGCGCAAGACCGGTTGCGATCAACTTGGACACCGCTTCGACAGAGTGCCACATTCGCGCACACGGTTTCCTTTTCTGGTTCTTTTTTTTGCCCTATCGGAAAGAATGATTGCAATGATGAAAACTCCAAACTTATACACATAACTACATACTATGTGTGTACAATGAAAATAAACAAATGTATATGTATATAGGCCGAACCACCGAAAGAAGCGTCGATATTTAGGACGAAAAATTAAAATAAAAGGAATAATGGTACAAGATTGCTGAATGGTAGCGGAGAACAAGTTTGGAAAGGCGATATTTCTTCATGCATCTATTCCGGACTCCAAAAAGTAATGGATACAAATTTGAACGAACCCCATAACTGATTTTCTGCTTCTGCTGAGTTGGTAAAGCCATGGTCAACAATCCTGCCTACAAACGGTATGGCATGAATATTGTTTGGAGTGAAGCAAAAGAATGATTCAGCCTCTGATAGGATTGTAGCCTCTTAAGACAAGATGTCCATAAGACTCGAGCAGGGCACTATTATGACCTGCCCTAGGAATTTTTTTCGAGTTTGTTCACCAAAATTGGGTGCCGTATACAACTCTACGTGGCCAACAAAATAGGCTATATTTCAAACTTGAAAAAAATTTTCCGTGCGGGACACGGTTTCCGTGCGGGACCAATGTTTAAAATTTCACATGTCATAACTCGCTTAAAACACGTTATTAGACAACCATCGAGGTATAATTGGATAGCTTTTTTAAGGGGCTTTAATTTTCCTGTTGATGATGTTTTCATAAAATTTCACTTTGGCCCTAAAATACGGCCATGAATATTTTCGAATGCAGTTTTTCGCCAAATGAAGTATTTTATGCTCATTTCCGCACAACCGCTCCTACATAGGCTTAAAGTGCGTAAAATTTTCAACAACATATGTGTCTTTCAAAAAAATTGAAGGTTCCGGACTATGGTTCCAAAACGCTTGAATATGCTAAAGTGTAAACTGTAACACCGTGCAAGCGCATTCTTCGATCCATAACTGCGCTCAATGTCAATATTACAAAATCGTAAGTATATCATCTAAGAGCTCTCACGGAGTTCTTCAAATGTTACATACATTATTTTATTGAAAAGTTTCAAGTTATATGGGAAATTTCGTTATGTACGATTAGAAGGCTTAAAAAATCTACTTTAAAAACATTTTCGTCTGTCGAAACATACATCATAAGAAAGAGGATGAAATTTATTACAAGATGAAACCCTTTCAATGGAATTCCATACACACGATCTTTTGTTATAAGCCATAAGAGTAGGATAACAAGGCCTTATGGAAAAACTGTAGAAAAAAGGATTGGAATATTCTAATTCGAATAACCTAAAATGTGAATTCTTGGGCGAAATGACAGCGACGCTACTGGCATTGTTGCCTCTGGCCACGCTCATTGTTGCCCAGCGGTCATCTGCTAGGTATCATCCATCTGGAAGTCCGCCACCCACTAGACCTCCACAGCCTTCTGGAGCACCTAAACCAACAGGCGAGCCGGTTGAGAAGCGTGAATCTGGAATCCCTAAAGGCTCCCCAAGACCATCTGGACCACCTCCGCATGGCTCTGCCCGCCCTCATCCTTCCGGCAGTCCCCCATCATCAGGTCGGCATCATCCATCTGGAAGTCCCCCTGGCCGTCCCCAACCATTTGGAAGTCCTTCTCCATCCGGCCATCCTTTCCTCTCTTCCTCATTCGCTCACTTCTCGGGATCCCCTGGCCCATTCAAATACTCGACAGCTCCTCCGTCATGGCAAAGCTGGTTCTTTTCCTTCTAAAGTCTCATGGGGAATTGTTTCGTGCGAAGCATTAATATCTATTCAGGTGCCTTGTGTTTCGCTTAATAGTGTACTTATCCTGAGCACTTGACAAGCGATGCCATGATTACGTCGTGTTTACTGTGAAGCTATTGTGAATATCAGCATCAAATCGCTGTTGCATTTTTCTACAATTGAATTCGAAGTCCCATTTGTTCATAGATAGAGTAAGCAGATCTGAAACGCAGCGTGAGCAATCTGTTCCAGTTTTATTTTCAATGTCAAGAGTGATAACTATTTTAATTGCTATTTCTTACACAAGACAGAGCAGTTTCATGCCTGAACGAGAGCCTATTAAATTTTTTTTATTAGTTTGCTAGCGTTTCTACATTTATTTATACGAAATGAAAAGAAGATGTGAAAATAATTTATGTGAAGTACAGGCTAATTCTATATACATAACATTTGTTTATTTACATTCCTTAGCTTTAAATTTTAGTTGTGAGCACATCTCACCACGTTGGATGCTTCCATTTCTCTGGCAGCTAAGAAGGAACTATGCGCGAATTACACCATCATTCTTATTTCAAATTCATAATCCCCTGTTTACCTAGCTACATACATCTTTCTATGGCATCCTTATCGCGCTTTAGCCGACTGGATCGTGGATACTCTTCCAATTCTTGCGCAAAAATTGGGAAACAAGTTGTTGTTATGAACTTTTCTTGCTGTCAAATTTCTTCGTATAGTGTTGATGTCACCATTGCAAAGTCAAACAAGAATAGAGAATTGAGGAGCCATAAGTTTACACTTGTATCCAAACTAAATATTAACATGCAGTAAATTATTTGCGATTGAGCGCGAGGAAACTAATTGAGATGGCTGGCAGACGAAACCGGCTGTTGTTCCGTTTTCCTGTTGAAGCACTTGAAAATAGGCATGGATTTGACCTGAGAAGAACAATAAAGAATAAAATATATAGAAAATTTACAATATAATTAAGAAGAAAGAATTGAACGCACCTGATGGCGGAAGATTTTGATGAACCAAATAACGACTAGAGGATCGGTCGCTGGAAAGATGACGGTAGTGCGAATGATAACCGAACCAATGTGTCCGAGATCTAGGCCTGAATAGTGGAAAGTTTCCAGGTGGAAATAACATTAGTGGTTGAATATTCATCATAATCAGATACATCGGTCGATAGTCTCGTAACATTAATACTTGTACACATGCCCACTCGTTTCTGGAAACGATCTAGATTGAAGAGCGCGTTAATAAGTCGGTATATAGCGTACCTGCGAGGGGCGTCAGGAGAACTAGTGCCATCGGAACGTAGATGCAGACGACAGGAACCAGCGTCTAAATAAGAAAAGGAATAGGGTATGATTTTTAAAAATTCAATGTTGCATTTGCGCATTTTTGCCACGCACGAAGGCGATGGTGAGGAAGATTTAAATGCCATATTTTCTCTATTAGTACCGCCGGGGTACTATTTTTCAATACCCCAGCGATGGAGGAGCACTACTAGAGGAAGTGGTACAATTCGTTTTAAATGTGAAACACTAAAAGTTTAATAACAACAATCTACTCCTAAAAAAGAATAATAGTTTGACTTCAATGGAATCAACACTGGAATATCCGTTTTACAGCTACTTTTGAATGAATTTATCCCAGGCCTCTAAGAACCATTCGAGATACGTCTCGAGCTGTGGAATGAGACTGTTAGCGGAGGCGGGCACTCTTGGAGGGTGGCGGCGGGGGTTCTACTTGAGGGGGGGTTCTATTTTTTTTCAATTACATTGCCAAAGGGTGGAACTGTTAGAAGGGGGGTTCTAAAATAGGGCGGTACCAATAGAGATAATACTGTATATCTTGCATTTCGCGCTACTTTTAGATGCCCTTTTCTGCCTCACGCAAGACATATTTTTTTGAGAAGAATATATATTCATACCGTCTCCAACCGCCTAATTGTATCGACCGTTGATTGCTCACGAATCAATTGTACACCTGAAGGAGAAGCGCACGGATAAGTTGCTTTTGCATTTCGCATGTTCGCTTCGACATGACTAGCGTCCCGAAGGCACGCCAGATTCGGGTTATGCAGACAATGATTGGTAAGCTGGTGGCTGAAATATATATATATATATATATATATATATATATATATATATATATATATATATATATATATATATGACGGTGCCAACTAAAAAAACGGTCGTTTTTGCGTTTTCGAGTGATTTGTGTCATGTGTAGGCTTACTAAACTGCAAATTTTTTTGGGCATCTTTATCCACGTACAAAGGTGTGCAGAAATTCGTGTGAAAAATTAGTACAAATGTACATGTATTAAACTGCTCAAAAGTTGTTTGAGAATTGAGCAAAAATATACACGTACAAATTTGTTCATAAAACGGTGTCAAAAATTAACAGAAATGTGCATGTACTAAAGTACTCAAAAACAATAGAAGAAAGTGGGCACAAATATACACGTACAAAAGAGTACGGAAAAGTTGGGGCAGAAAGTACGCGTACAAAACTGCTAAAAAAAAATGAACACAAAAATGCATGTACAAAAGTGCTCAAATGAAATACGAATGGCAAAAAACCTCTTAATTACAGGAGTGAATTATTTTAAGAGAAAAAAAACAACTAAATATTCTACCTATCGAGGAATACAACAAAACGTTCACTTAATAAGTTTATAAAGTAAAAATCACAATATCGGCCATGTTCAACACCCCAACAAACAAAATGACAATGGCCCACCCAATAATGGCAAAGACGTATAAATAAAAACATTAGAAAAGGAAAACAAAAACAAAAATAGCTTGAAAAGTACTATGCATGGAAGTAAGGATGTCGAAAAATGTTTTCGAAAACGGCCTGCTAGCAACGTTGCGTGCAAAGCACGTTTCGTGCGCAGTTTCAGTTTCTCGCGCGTTTGTTGCGCGTTTTAGATGGCCCTTTTCGAAAACATTTTTCGACATCCTTACATTGCTCCATATTATATTTTAAAGCTATTTTATGTTCTATTGCTTTTCTAATGTTTTAGTTTATTTATTCATGCCAGTGTAGCTTGACTTTGGCAACTTGACGTTGGCATTTTGTTTGTTGGTGTTTGAAAATGACCGATATTGTGATTTTTACTTTCTAAACTTATTAGGTTAAAGTTTTGTTGTTTTCCTAGATAGGTAGGATAGTTAATTGTCTTTTTTAATCGTATAAGCATTAATTTACTCCTGTAATTAACAGGTTTTTCCTGCTAGTCGTATTTCATTTTTGAGCACTTTTGTACATGTATTTTTGTGCTCAATTTTTTGTGAAGTTTTGTATGCGTACTTTCTGGCCCAGATTTTCAGCACACTTTTGTACACGTATATTTTTGCTCATTTTTCTTGATGACTTTTGAGCACTAATGTTCACGTACTTTTCTGCTTATTTTTTAGTCTTGTTTAGTACATGTACTTTTCTACACAAATGACACAAATCACTCGAAAACGCAAAAACGACCGTTTTTTTAGTTGGCATATATATATATATATATATATATATATATATATATATATATATATATAGTGACATATATATATATATATATATATATATATATATATATATATATATGTCACTCTAAAATTTGTCAATTTGCCCAGCACTCCAAAATGTGAAACAGGGGTGATTTGAGTTATTGATATTTTGCTGTGTTGTGGTTCAATGGAACCAATAATCGAGTAATATTACACTGATATCGCGAAAATTCTACGTCCCGGGGCAGAAGTCGGCCCCCAGATGCGATAATTGCAATGCTCGTAGTACACATTATAATTTGGATACCTCAAACTTGGGTAACCGGATGAGTCATGGAAGCTTCCAAAACAAACAAACAGACGCTGACAAGGGAAGTCTTTCGGCGGGGTGTGGCAAACCTCAACATGTTATATACCATTCGAAAGCTCTCGACGAGCTGGTAACGTTTTTGATGTTTTTAACTGCAGAAGAGATCGTTGGAATGAGATAAAATTAAAATTAAAACTTCGCTTCGTAGAGCATTTAAATTCAGCGCACGTGTTGTAATTATGCTCCTTCGCACATCACCAGTGAGAAATAAAAAAAATGCAAACATTAAACGTATGAAAATGCTGCATTTGTGTGGACACGGTAGAAAAATGAAGCGAGCAGATTGACAGCTCTGTTATCCACTGAAAATGTGTCGGCGTGGTGAAGTGGTTAGCGTATGAATAGTGGTCCAAGAGGTATAGGGTTCGGTGCCGCTGGAATGCAAAGTTTTTGCAGATTTTGTTTTTGGTTGGTATAGACCATGCTGGTGTTAAACATGTTGAAACAGGAGTATCAGAACCGGTCGGCTGTCTCAAATGAGGCAGAAACGTGTTGAAACTTGTCGAATCATGCCAGTCGGCTGTCTCAAATGAGATACATACATAGAGGTCTGGATTTCCCTTTTTCATTTTGCCTTCTTTATTTTCATTTTTGTTATTATTATTCGTTGGATATACGTAAAAATAGTCCACTATTAGGCATGTTCTCGCCATCAAAAGTCGTTGGCTTGCTGGTCAAAGAGTTTGGCAGCAGCGGTGATATGTCATCGCCAAGCAGGATGGAGAGAAAGATGTTTGAATCTTTCTCTTTCCTTCTCCGTGAAGCAATGACCGGCGATGTCGTGATCGAGGAGGACGAAGACGTTGACATCAGTGATGATGAGGAGACCGATCCAAACTGGTGTCCCTCTGATGACATTGCCATCACTCCCTCCACTCCTACGGGAAGGACGAAGGTGATCCGATTTAACAATCAACCGATCGCGGAAGAGAAGGTACGCATAAATATATGTACGAAAATACACACGCATAAATATATGTAAGAAAATACATAATTATAAAATAATTGTATATGTATTTTGGGTATACGCAAAAAAGTAGATGCATGTATGTATGTACATATACATACACATGCATGCAAATATTTCGCAGGTGAAGGAAGCCCTGGTTCACTATCGATCATCAAAGAAAGGATCGCGAACTCTCGCGTCGATGACAGCAAGTTTCCGTTTCATCAAGACGGAACGAGATTTGGAAAAGTTGCGGGTATACGAGAAGTCTAGCGAGGCAAACGATACCATGGCGAACAATCAGATCAAGCTGGCCGAGATCGTTTATGAGGCGGTGAAGGAGATGTTCGAAAAAGGTGAACACAATAAATGAAATTTTTTTTATTACAACGGTAAAATAGTGTTTTCTGAAAAAAGAAAAGGTTGCAGGCGCGATCATTCACGACTTGGACATTCAACAGCTGGCCCTGCGCAAGAACAACGAGTTATCACTGATTTCCGGCTTCAAAGCATCCAGAACATGGCTTTCGACTTTCAAGAAGTTCGCTCATTTACGATCACGGCGCATAACGACATTCATAAGCAAGAAGAATCAGTTGGACAGAGCTCTCATCATCAAGGCCGCCTCCGATTTCGTGGACTCGGTGAAACAGGATATGGCAAACTTGCCCAACTTTTCCCTTGCTAACGCCGACCAATCAGGTTTTCTGAAGGAAATGCACACTGCCCGTACTCTTGCCCCCATAGGCGTCCGGAAAGTCGAAGCCGTGGTGCAGTCAACTTCCGCCACTTCCCACAGCTACACCATCATGCCCCTCTTGTACGCCGAAGGCATGCTGGGAGAGAGACTGTATGTTGTATTGCAAGAGAAGGGCGGTCAGCTTCCACAGAGAGGGTGCTTCTCTGCACCAAATCTCCTTGTTCGCGCGGGTCATTCCCACATAATGACCAAAGCTCACATGAACGATTGGATCAGAGAGTGCGTCTTCTCTCCGACCGCGCCGCCGTCTACTTATCTTCTGGTCGATTCCTGGAGTGCATTCAAGGACACGGCAGCGTTCACCACTGCCGCGCCTGCCGGCAAATCCATCGTTGTCAAGAACATCCCGCCCGGAGCTACCTCTCTCATTCAACCCCTTGATCTATTCTTCTTCTGCCCATTTAAAGCCTTCATTCGCCGACTGACTACTCATGTCATGGCTCATGGTCTGCCCTTCTCCGTATTCCAGCGTGATAGTATCTTGAAAATGCTCTCGGCCTGCTACCACCAGTTCAAGGCTGACGCCTTCCGGCCAATGCTGCAGTTTCCGTGGTACTCCGCCGGCTACATCTCGTCCAATCCAGGACCCTTCCAGACCCCTGTTCGCTTGTGCTTCTGTGGCGATTCCGTCGTCAACTGCGAGTTCCCCAGCGGCTGCCAGTCCCTGTCATTTGTGACATGCGCCCACTCCCACTGCAAGAAGCGTCTGTGCTTCGAGCATTTTGTTGTTAATGTCCACCTTTGTTAATTGTTGGCGCTCTCATTGTTCATCTTCCATACCATTACTTTCAAGTTGCTACTTTCGCAATCTCTTTCAAGTAAGATTATTTTCATTTATTAATATTTTATCTAATGTTTTTGCTAATAAACGATATATAATGACTATTTGGAACACATTTCGAATTTTTTGAATGTCGGCAAAACGGTTGCCACCACATGGGTCCGAACCCGGACCATATGCAAAAAAAAATTAAATTAATTCCAACGCTCTCTTCTGCAGTTAAAAACATCAAAAAACGTTACCAGCTCGTCGAGAGCTTTCGAATGGTATATAACATGTTGAGGTTTGCCACACCCCGCCGAAAGACTTCCCTTGTGAGCGCTCTATTAGTAGATAGATATTTATATGTATGTTTTTTTGGATGTAAGTTTTTTGGACAAATAAGCAGAAGAAATGAGTACGAAATAAACAACCCACCAACGACAAGCGCCGATGAACCCAGGCATGCGAGAATTGTCGGTGTATTCCATTTGGTGCCTCCATTGCCATCAGGTATCTTTAACGAGCAACGAAATATTTTTTCTTGAAATTTTCTATTCTTATTAAGACGCCGTATTATTTGAAAGTGATCCTTTCCACAAAATGGCAACAATATAGTTCAAAAGTAAAAATAAAATGTCCAAATTATTTTTGGACACTGTGATCGTTAGTGCTGAACTATCGTTTGAGCCATGTGGTTTAAACGATCATGCAATTTATCCAGTGTCTTAAAGGAAACGATGATTAAACTTGTCAGCGCACCTTTAATATGAAGGCGAAATATGAATGCTGCTTGACATCCAAGTTGTAGAGCTGCCCGAGTGGCAGCCTGTCGATTAACTGTAATAAAAAAGAATGTAATAATTTTTGGTGTAGTACTACTAGTGCTATTAGATTGCGTGTCAATAAAAGTATTGCAGTTAAATGAGTAGAAAACCTAATAGCAATGCAGGCATAAAGGCACTTCAAAATTGAGATTTTGTCTTTCAAAAGAAGGACAGCATCCGCTAACAGCGTTCGAATAATCCGTAGGCGAGCAGCCTGTGTTAATGATCAGTGAAATCAGCGAATTGTAGGCAAGGATTACGGCGCCCACCAGTAGCGACATGTGCCATCCCTCGATCCACTCAAGCCAGCCGGGTCTGCAATTTGGAATCTTCACTTGACACGACAAGAAAAAGAACTATGTATGTACATAATATCGTTAATGTAAAACGTATAGCGTTCGCAAGAAGTACTGGGTTGAGGCAAGCAAGCAGCGTTTCCCACCAGGGATGTCCAAAGCGGGCCGAGCCCGGCCCGTCCCGTTGCTAATTTGGCGGGCCCGGGCCGGGATTTTGAAGGCAGGGCCCGGCCCGCATACCCCACGGGCCGGGCCGGGCCCGTTTTAACATAGGCCCGGGCCGGCCCGTTGTCAATTTGGCGGGCCCGGGCCCGGCCCGTTGCCAATTTCGCGGGCCCGGGTCTAGATTTTGAAAATAGGGCCCGGCCCGGCCCGGCCCGCTTGCCCCCCGGGCCCGGGCCTGGTTTTGGACATCCCTGTTTCCCACAATCAGTGTCTTGTGCAAGAACTCGCTCACCGGCAAACAACGTTGTATCGATAGAGGAAGTGGAGTGCGAGCAGGACGAAAGTCTGGTAAAACAGAAGAAGAGACATCGTACACACTATAATTCCACCGTTGTATGGTAGACTAGGCGCAAGTGCAGAAAAGAAGATGAAACCGTAGTCGGTGAAGTAGATGGCCTGACGTAGGTAACTGATGTTCAACCACATTTTTAGTCTAGAGCTTTTTTATGACGAAACCGGTCGTAGAATTTCAAGGCTGAGTGAGAATATAATGTTAGAGATGGCAAAGGCGAGCAACAGCAGCCGGTAGTTGCCAATTCTCACGCGAGACAGCGGCTGCACGGTCAAGAAGGCCAGAAGGCTGTTCGTGCAGATTGCCAAAGCTGTTGCCACGATTGTGAACACTTCAGTAGCATCCTCCATCGCACTCCACATCTCGGTGATCAGTTGTCCTGCAAATAGAATTGCACAAAATTCTAAGAAGGAAAGCAAGCATGAAAGAGGATGAAAGAAAATACTAAATGTTACTAACCTTATTTCACTCTACATAAAAGAAAAGTTGTGCGTACATGTGTCATACATGCAACATGTTGATATCACACCTCTTTTAAGTCCAGAGATCTATCAAACCTCCTATTGTTCCGGGTACATATTATGTAGGATTTCAGTGCCTCTATCACATAATATGTGATAGAGGCACTGAAATCCTCTCACGGAAAACATTCGGAATTGTTTTCATGAAAAAAAACAAGCAGAATTGTACAATGTTTAGTGGGATTCTCACGGTCACGTCCATTGTCCCGGTGTTGTATATATGCGAATTCTCAACGAGTTGTGTCGACTTCATGCTTCTCCATATACCTATAGTACATAGATATTTTGTTGTCATTTTAAAGTGACTAATAACAAGAATTGTTCTCGACCTTACCCTCAGATTCATGATATGTTTCAAATCTCATGAAAATATCGAATGTAGTCCTTTCACTGTTCTAAAATAAGTTAAGTTATGTGTAAAAATTGTTACATCTAAAAATTGAAAACTTCTTAGTACTACTTGTCATTTCTCTACTTTTATTCGATCCCTTACTGGAATTCAAATAGACGGCATTCGCCCCTGAAGAGCGCGAAGAAAGGATGTCTTCCGAACCCCCCCCCCCCCCCCCGGAAAGCAGGGGAAACAAGTGTAATTGTTTAGTTCCAATGAGAAATGTGTGTACCAAAATTGTTTACGATTTATTTAAACATTTACGAGGTTAGATCATTTTCTGCTGCTGCCAAATGGGACAATATATAGCATAAAAATAGTTTTTCTCCTTCTTAGCGATTTAACTAAATTTCTTTTCTTCTAACACAAATAGCATATTATAGCATATTACTTAATTATTAAAATGTAAAATTTACAAGCAATAATTCTAAGGAAATGATATTTTGCTAGACAGTCTTCACTCAAATTTTTATGCTTCATTTTCCTTTTCTTTAGTTGCAATCTTTGTCCTCGTCACCAGGGAACGGTTACAAGCTTTTTTCTCTCTCTCTCCCGGCCTCTCACACAATTTTTTTTATCCTCTCTCCTCGAAACGAACATCGCCGTAACTTGCTAGGAGGGGACGGATGGAGCGACGACCTGCTGCAGAGATCCGGGAGGGAACATCAGAGAAGAACACGTAGACACAAGACCACCGAGCAGAACATTTATTCACGGGGTAGAAGGATATATAGGGATAGAAGTAGCAGTACTTTGCGGACTTCGGATATACTCCGCTAACGAATAGTGCAAATTTAATCATTACTATATTCCCTGGTATCCAATGTTACGCATTCTTGTTAGATGCAGATATGTTCAACAAGATCTGTGCATCTAACTAGAATGAGTTCCACAACATCTTTCTTATTGTGATGAGCAGAAATTAGGCGTAATATCCTAGATATGTACATACATACGCAGATACTATTTTTGAAATCATCGAAATCCTATTTCTAAGGAACTTTCATTAGACGAATACCAGAGGCTCGTTTGAGAATGCTTTATTGAGATTTTCAAATTCGTGGTGGTACTCGGTTGTTGTGAAAGACGTCAAGCGTTCAGAGACCAATCTTCTGATTTGTCACCCTCGCAAAGGAACTTGACAATGTGGACGGCGAGCTGAGACAGCGGAGAGATTTTTATTGGAATAAAACCTATAATATAATTAATTACAATTTACGAATTAAGGGCTTTAAAGTAGCTTTACGACGTTAACAACAGGTCTTGCATCCCAAGATCCCAACTGAGGAAAGTAACTAATGTTTTTCTCTCTACTATGACTTGATCTCGGTCCCTAAAAGAGTGCTACACTGTAAATTGATACCATTTTAGCTCTCTGATCAGTAAGTTAGCAAAATTCTATTGAATGAAGAAAACTAATTTATGTTTTGGAGAGCAAGTGCATGCATGTAATCTATTGTATTGCATGAATGAATAGATTGTCGTTCACTTGCAAAGACTTCGGTCGCCGTGTTTGCCTTGCTGCCTCTGTTATGCGATGAAAGACAGCCTACGAAATGCTCAGGGGGGAAACACTTTAGAACGGAAAAAAAGACTGTTGTTTTAGCCTCCATGGTTCAAAGAGGAAGTAGAGAGTAGAGGGAAATAGAGAGTGAGAGAGGATGATCATACCATGAATACACATCATAGGTAGCTTCTTTGAATCAGCGGGGGCGGTTGTTACTCGCCACGCTTCGTTTTAATGCACCCAATATCTCGATCATATTTCCATCAACGATCTTGACTATAAAAGCACAGTCCTATACTCTGAAGAGTCAGTACAGTCTGAGGTCCTCCTTCGGAATCAGACAGCGGGTGGCAATTTGTGAGTTTTTTTAAGCAATTCTCAGATAAAAATAGAATCCAGTACTTTCAGGTATTCGAGATGAAGGCCTTTCTCCTGATCGCTGCTCTGACCACGCTCGTTGTTGCCCAGCCGCCATCTGCTGGGCCTCATCTATCGGGAGCACCACCTCGTTCGGATCACCCTCATCCATCTGGAAGTCCGCGACCATCTGGAAGTCCACAGCCATCTGGAGCTCCTGAACCCAAAGGCGAACCAGTAGAGAAGCGTGAAGCTGGATTCCCTGAAGGCTCTCCAAGACCCTCTGGACCACATCCTCATGGATCTGGCCGCCCTCATCCTTCCGGCAGTCCCCCACCATCATGTCGGCCTCATCCATTTGGAAGTCCGCGACCTTCTACCAGTTCTCACAGTTCTGAAATCTTTACTCCGAAGTTTTAAAATATTCATGTGTCATAAAGTTGCGTTCTTTGACAACTCAATAAAAGATTTTTGTAACTTTTATTGCGAAAGTCAGGTGTAATATGTTTGGAAATACCATTTTAGACAAACTCCAACCTCCTAAAAATAGTCAAGAATAGATACAAAGAAGAGAAAAACAACAAAAGTAAAATAAACGATAATAAGGTACAACATTGTACTAGCTTCGAAAGTCAGTGAAATCAATACGCAAAAAATTTGGAAAATTTCCAAAAAATTAAATTTTATTCACCGGACCTTTCCGTACCTTTGTTATGTTATCTCTCATGGACTTCGTGGTTGGAGTTTATCCTTTGTGTCTCCTTTAAACCGAAAAAGTCATAAGTTTGTTCAATCACACCGACAAATTGGAAGCCGCCCAATAAGGAATTATGATATATTTTGACACGGGAATGTACGATTTTCGCTATATAGTCTTCGCATTTGATCATGGTTCCGAGCAGATATCAAGTGGAGACATCACGATATAACTGTAACAATTTTAACTGAAAACTTGTTTCTAGGTGTGTGCTGGGGTAAAAATGGTCACAATCTGCGAACAATGAAGTTTCAGCCTAGACTGGGAATAGAATTGAAATTAATTTTTTACTTCGCGAGTTGACATAATTAAGCAGAATGAAAATATTAGCGAGGGAGAATGTCAGTTGACGAAACAGGTAGTTCCGTTTTCGTATGGACGCACTTGAAAATTGACGTGACCTGAGAAAAAATATGTAAGAAATATAAAATGTGAAGAAATAGAGAAATGAATTCACCTGATGTCGAAAGACTCTGATGAACCAAATAACGACAAGTGGATCTATCGCCGGAAAGATGAGGTTGATGCGAATGACATACTCGCCAAAGCGTTCGAGATCTACGCCTACGAGAAGGAGAGTTTACATAAAAGAAAATAATATAATAAATATGATGGTCAAATATCGAATATAAACAAATAAGTCCATAGTTTTGGCTTTAATTCCTATATGCCCATTCGTTTTAGAAACTGCCCAAAAGTGAACAGGGTGTTTAAAAATGTGGAACCTGTGAGGGGCGACAGTAGAATTATTGTAATCGGGACATAGTTGAAGACGACTGGAACCAACGTCTGCATTAGAAAAAAAGTATTCTAGTGTGGCTCACCAAATGGCCCTTTTCTGAATCACTTAAGATAAATATTTTTTTACTTGTAGAATGTATAGCTTTTAACCGCATCCAACCGCCAAATTGTAAGATACCATATCGAACGTTGAATCAACACACCTGAAGGAGGAGCGCACGAAAAAGCTGCTGCTGCATTTCGCAAGTTCGCTTCGACATGACGACCGTCTTGAAGGCAAGCCATATTTGTATAATGCAGAAGATGATTGGTACGCTGGTGGCTAAATAAAGGATGTATATTAATAAGTTAATTACATAATTGATATACTTAATATATATGTATATAAGATTTATTATTGAAAAAATAAGCAAAAGAAATGAAGATTAAGTAAGAAACGATCGCCTCCTTCAGAAACCCACCACCGAGCAGCGCCATTGCACACAGGCATGCGAGAATTGTAGGTGTGTTCCATTTAGTGCCGCCATTGCCATCGGGCAACTTTAATGAACACCGAAACAATTGCGTTCTCGGATAATTTACTTCTCTTTTAAGACATCGGATAAATTGCAAATGATAATTGATAGTTCAGCGGTAACAATCACAATGTCCAATCACTCCATGGAATTTATTTTTGTTTAAAGGGATATGCAACTTACCCGGTTTCTTAAGGGAAACGAGAGTTAACTGTGTCTGCGCACCTTGAATATGCCGGCGAAATACGAATGACGCCTGACATCCAAGTTGTAGTGCTGCATGACCGGCAGCCTGTCGATTAACTGTAATTTAAACTGTAAAAAAGAAGAATGTAATACCGTATTTTCTCTATTAGTACCCCCGGGGGTTCTATTTTTCAATACCCTTGCGAGAGGGGGGCACTATTAGAGGGAGGGGTTCTATTAGAGGGAGGGGTTCTATTTTTCAATGTGAGATACTTAAAGTTTAATATCAACATTTAATTCCCAAAAAAAGAAGAATCGTAGCCCGATTTCTATGGAATCATCACTGGAATATCCGTTTTACAACAGATTTATCATGAATTTGGCATCAATTCATTGGAAAGAGCACCCCATGCCTCCAGGATCCGTTCGTAGTACAGCTAGAGATGAGGTATTAGACTGTTAGGGGGGGTACTATTGGAGGGGGGGGGTTCTACTAGAGGGAGGGGTTCTATTTTTCAATGGCATTTTCAGAGGGGGGTACTATTAGAGGGGGGTTCTAATAAAGGGGGGGGGTACTAATAGAGAAAATACGGTAATATGCTGCAATTTTTCTAATTTTAAATGTAATTATAGTGCTTTAAAATGCGTTGCACATAACCAGTCAAAGTAAAGTATTGGACTTACATAAATGAACAGAACACTCAAACATAATACATTCATTTCTAAATAATCGCACATGCACGCTCGTCCTTGGGTCAGGCATAAAGGCGCGAATTTAAAGTAGGTTTTGGCTCATTCAAAAGAAAGACAACAATTACTACTAACAGCGTTTGAATATTCTGTTGGTGAGCAGCATGCGTTTAAGTTCAGTGCGAGCAGCGAATTATAGACAAGGATTACGACGGCCACCAGTAGAGACACATGCCAGACACGCCAGCCCTCGAGCCACTCAAGCCAGCCGGGTCTGCAATTTGGAATCTCCACCTTGACACGGCATGAAGAGAACTATTTTATCATTTATAATGCATAGCACGCTCGAAATGTCAGAAAATACATACAAAAAAAATGTAGGTTGAAGCAAGCAACTAAGTAGAACTCGCTCACCGGCAAATAATGTTGTGACGGTAGAGGAAGTGGAGTGCAAGCAGGATGAAAGTCTGATAAGCCAGAAGAATACACATCGTACACACAATAATTCCTCCGTAGTATGGTAGACTAGGCGCAAGCGTAGAAAAGAAGACGAAGCCGTTGTCGGTGAAGTAGATGACCTAACCACGGGCAAAACGCGTTCAAACACGTTTTTCGGCTTAGAAACATTTAAAATAAAATATACGTTTTATTAATTGAACGAAACCGGTTGTAGGATTGCATGATTGAGCGCGAAGATAATGTTAGAGATGGCAAAGGCGAGCAGTAGCAAGCGGTAGTTGCCGATGCTGACTTTCGCTTTTGGATGAAGAGTCAGGAAGGCCAGCAGACTGTTCGTGCAGATGGCCAGAGCTGTTGCCACGATTGTGAGCAATTCAGCAGCATCCTCCAACTCACTCCACATCTCAGTTATCCTGCAAACAGAATTGCTCAAAATTCTATGATGGTATGCAAGCATGAAAGAGGATGAAAGATAATACTAAATCCTACTACATAACGTTACTTTCATCCATACATCAAGTATCCAGTGTATATTCAGCCAGGCAGAGGCGTTTGTAATATGAAATCCTCTCACGTATACATTCTAAAAATTTTTCATGCATAAGTAATATGCTATTTTATCGGAAAATTTACTCAAATGTAAACAAATGGTTGATGTAGTAGCTCAAAAAAGCAGAATTGTACAATATGTAATGGGAAATTTCACGGTTCAATCAACCTGACTTCCCGTGGAAATATTCTCTTGCAGCAAGCTTCTATAGTTTGATGTTCATTATGCATGAAAGATCAGAAAAATTGTGAAAGTTCATAATTAAATAATTTAACTTTTTTTCATATTGCCTTGGACATAAATCATTGATGAATGGTGCAGATGCAACTACGCTTGACGGTTTGACATGGTTGGCATCGCCGCACCGCTGACGCTATTTGGGTTTCGGCTTTGGCACTTGGTATGGCGTTTTTTTGTGACTTCGGAACACTTGCAGTCGCAGTTTCTAGCTCAACGTGATAAAGCGAAAAAAAAACAAGACACTATTTAGTCGCCTCGGACCTCCTTTAAATGCCGTAAACTCAAAAAATATGAGTTATTTATGAATCTTTCCCAAAACGGACTTCACGGTCGTACTCTCCATTATCGGAATAGGTTACAACACAAGCGAAATGGCACGAAAATGCTTATTCAACGAGCTATTCCAGGTCATATTATATTAATAATATTAATATTATTTATAATATTAATATTATTAATATCTGACCCAATTATTTTGAGCGGAATTGTACATATGTAAAAGAAAAGTTGTGCTTACATGTGTCACACATACAACATGTTGATATCACACCTCTTTTAAGTCCATAGATCTATCAAGCCTCCTATTGTTCCGGGTACCTATTATGTGTTTTTCATGCGAGACAGAGGCACAGAAATAATCTCACGGAACAGATTCAAAATTGTTTTCATGAAAAAACAAGCAGAATTGTACAAGGTTTAGTGGGATTCTCACGCCACGTCTAATGCGCCGGTGTTGTGCAAATGCGTATTCTCAACGATATTGCCATGGAAATTAAAACATGATGAATGGTGCAGATGCAACTTCGCTTGACGGTTGACATGGTGGCATCGCGCAGCGCTGACGCTATGTGGGTTTCGGCTTGGGCACTTAGCATGGCGTTTCCCTGGTTTACGTATAAGTCCACCATAACTTTGTGGTCCCTAACATTATTCTATTGCTCCAACAATAAGCTCATAACACGGTGAGCTGATGCTGATTCGCATGAGCCGTCAATCTGAATGACCCCTGGCGGTCGAGAAACAGTCCTAATAAAAAAAAAATCCGTAGTAACCTCACTCAGTTCCCTCTAAAACACACAAGTCCGGCTTACAATTAGTATTAGGTCCCTCTGTGGTGGGCGAGCTTAAGGCCGTAAACACCAAAACGTTCTCACTTCTACTTCCAGAAAAACGGAGGCGGTTCGAATTCGACTCAACAAACCAGTTTAGAAGGATTTTTTTTTTACTTTTGCAGCTTTTGTTCGACTACGATTTGTCCCATTTAATTGTTTAAACAAAACGACAAAAAATACTGCCCTCGAGCGTCAGATATGTTGATATCAAAATGAAATTAGGTTCACAGAATCTATCAAGCGTTATATTCGAGTCGATGTCCCGTAACCCTATTATATATACATATGAACATACTATATTCATGACAGATAGGAGCGGCTACAAGAATGTCACGGAATACATTTTAAATTCATTTCGTGCACTGGTAACATGATTTTTATCGAAGAACATACTAAAGCGCCTACGAATGGTTGAATGGATATCGCTAGGAGAAAAACGTGGCATCTTTGTACAATAATGTGAAATTCATGACTATATTGGAGAACATTTGCTATGTATTTAAATAAATTAATTAAATACAAAATTAATTTAAAAAATATTCCCGAACGTGCACGAACTCAAAATGACTTTTCTATATTCAGTAAGGACATATTTTCATTCTTCCTCATACTTATGCAATGATGTCAGTTTTGCTATGCATGTCTAAATAACAAAAATGATTTTCATTCTCTAGTTGCGATTGATAATATAATGCTGTTACTGATAAACGTTTGACACATCTCGTGAACGAGCTGTCCTTTCATTATTCTAAAAGAAGTAAAAGTTTATGGCGCTGTTATTACGTCTCTCATTCTCATTGATGAAGTTTACATTTCTACATACGTTATAAACGTATTCACCCGGAAATGACACGAAAGAAAGCGCAATATCGGTTCATTATGCGTGCATATGCAATTATGGTTGACGGTTAAGTACATACTTTTGGCATTCACGAACGAATTCGTCGGTATAAAATGCTTCAGTGGCCTCTGGCAGCTTTTCTCGTGCGAGGCTACTTCTGCATTCAGCAACAGCTTACACTGGCTCAAGTTTTTTTCTAACCTAAATTTTTTCGCTGTCTATATTTGCACCATCCGGCTAAAGGATATTTAACGGATTGGATTGCTCGGCCGTTTTGCGGCCTCATTCTCTTCGCTTGCTTCATTATAGCACATTATTTTTGTTGTGTTAACTCGGGAATAAGCGACAACGATATGTTTGCTGATGAGAGAAGATTAAAGTAGTAATAGCTAGTAGCTAGAATCCATTCATGGTAAAATACTTGCGTCTTGAAAGATGCCTCACCCGGGTGTGCAGAAGTCTCTCTTTTCCTAATATTCAAGACTTTCCTGATACCGGATTAATAAGGTTGACCTTCTGGGATGTCATAGAGAATTCCGTTGCCCCGCCAGAAGTCAGGTATTTTTTAAGCATCTTTTGTGAAAATCACGTTACCAATGCATGAACAATTTCGAATGTGTACCGTGAGAGGACTTCAGTCCACTCTGTCTGGCATGAATTTACATAGATGCATATTATATGCGCCCGCAACGATGAATCGAATTTGAGCCTTGGTGGATTCTGTGAACCCAGCTTTTTCTTGGATATCATCATGTCTGACATACGTAAACACTACTTTTCTTTCATGTAGAATGAAATAGCAGTAGTGGGATTTAGTATTAACTTTCATTCTCTTTCATCATATTTGTGTTCCTTCCCGGATAGAATTTCACCCATTCTATTTGCAGGATAACTGATCACCGAGAAGTCGAGTAACATGGACGATGCTATTGAAGTGCTCACAATCGTTGCTACAGTTTTGGCAATCTGCACGAACAGCTTGCTTGCCTTCTTGACAGTCCAGCCGCTGGCGCGCGTGAGCATCGGCAACTACCGTCTTCTGCTGCTTGCCTTTGCCATCTCCAACATTATCTACTCGCTCCATCATTCAATTCTGAGACCGGTTCGATTAATAAAAAATAATAATAATTGCCAAGTTAAAAACGTGTTTGACCAGGTCATCTACTTCACCGACAACGGTTTTATTCTGTTTTCTGCGCTCGCGCCTAGTCTTCCATACTACGGTGGAATTATAGTGTGTACGCTGTCTCTCCTTTTGTCTTATCAGACTTTCGTCCTGCTCGCTCTCCACTTCCTCTACCGATACAACGTAATTTGCCGGTGAGCGAGCTCTTTTTCAAGAAAATGAGTAATGCTGGCAACAATAACTAATTTCTATACTTCCTAACAGTATGTACCAATGAGTACCAATAAGCATTAGAATGGTCGTATATATGTAGTTGGTATAGCGTTTTGTCTATTAAGCACCGGGTGACTTTCCGTGAAATGGCATAAAAATACTGCGTATGGCGACAGCAGCGCAACAAATGTTCGAGTATTGACTGATGCAAACTAGAGATTCCATATTCCAGACCCGTGTGGCTTGAGTGGATCGAAGGCTGGCGTGTCTGGCATGTGTCTCTGCTGGTTACCGCCGTAATCCTTGTCTATAATTCGCTGATCGCACTGAACGTAAACGCATACTGCTCGCCAACGGATTATTCGAATGCTGTTAGTAGTTGTTCTGAATGATACCAATACTCAATTTAGAATTTGCTTTTTTTTGGCTGACACAATGGTGGAGGATCTTGTTATGTAGAAAGGCAGTGGTCAGGATATTACTGGGATACTTATCTTGCTAACGTGCGATACATCCTAAAGCACGATTATTACATTTAGAATTATGAATAATTGTAGCTTATTATAACATTCTTCTTTTTTTCTTAATAACAGTTATTCGCCACGCTGCCGATTCTGCAGCACTACAACTTGGATGTCAAGCAGCATTCGTATTTCGCCGGCATGTTCAAGGTACCGGATTAGTGTATTGTTGTCTTTCTAACAAAATGGCTACCTATATTGTTCAGCAGTAATGGCCATTTTGCTTAATCGATCATTTGCAATTTATTCGACGTCTTAAAAAAAAGAATCCAAAAAAATTTTTCGGTGTTCGTTAAAGGTGCCCGATGGCAATGGCGGCACTAAATGGTACGCACCGACAATTCTCGCATGCCTTGGAACAATGGCGCTTATCGTTGGTGCGTTTCCGAAGGAGGCGATTGTTTCTTATTTCGTCTTCATTTCTTTTGCATATTTTTCAATCATAAATCTTATATACATAGGTATATATATATATATATATATATATATATATATATATATATATATATATATATATATATATATATATATATATATATATATATATATATATATATATGTATATATATATCAACTAAGTAATTAACTAATTAATATATTTCCTTTTATTTCTAAGCCACCAGCATACCAATCATCTTCTGCATTATACAAATCCGGCGTGCCTTCAAAGCGGTCGTCATGTCGAAGCGAACTTGCGAAATGCAGCAGCAGCTCTTCCGTGCGCTTCTCTTTCAGGTGTGTTGATGATTCGTACTCAATCTACGTTCGATCTTGCTTGAAATTCCTATACTTGGGCAGTGCGATAAAGGAATTGAATTGAAATTAGTCAGTTGTATACTGTGAAAAAGATAGATTCTACAAAAATAAATATTTCTCACGGAAAGCAGAAAAGGGCATATTAAAGTAGCACGAAATACAACCGTGGCATATTTGTATTTTTCTCACCATTGTATTCACGTCTCTCTAAATCACATGCTCTCTCACCTTCATGTTTTTCAAAAAGGCGCAAATAAACAATTGAATTTTTAAAAGTCATACCCGACTCCTTTTCTCATTCAGACGCTTGTTCCTGCCGTCTGCATCTACGTTCCGATGACTATATTAAACCTGATGCCCCTCGCAGGTACGCTACATAATGCCTTAAAAAACGAGCTGTCCAGTCAGTAACCATTTCAAAAGCGAATGGGCATGTCTACAGGTATTAAAGTCAAGATTCTGGACCGATTTGGGTATAATCGATATTCATCCATTAAACTTATTTTTTCCTGCTCTAAACTATTGACCGCCCAGGCGTGGATCTCGGACGAACTGGCACGATTATCATTCCCATCACTGTCATCTTTCCAGCGACCGATCCTCTAGTCGTTATTTGGTTCATCAAAGTCTTTCGCCATCAGGTTCATTCGCTTGTTCCTTCTTATTTTATTTCTGTTTTTCAATGTATTTTATTCTTTTCATTTCCCAGGTCGCGTCCATGCCAATATTCAAGCGATTCAATACAAAAACTAAACAACAACCGGCTTCGTCTGCTTACAGTTTAAATCACTCATATTTTACTCGAGCTCAATGATTTCATTATGCGATCGATCAAATGGCCGCTTCAAGCCGTAATTCTATTCATATTTATACACCGAAACGCGCTGTTCACACATCTTCCATTCCCCCGCATACAGCTAGCAAAACAAGTTTTTTTATTGTTGATAATTTGCAGTTTTTATGCAAAGTCTCCACTCGAAATCTGTTCGATAAAGTAGGTATTTGCGGAACCAAGACCAAACGTTAGGAAGATATCGCGAAAGTCGAAGACTTCGCTGTAAAAATTTATCCCAATTATCTTTGTTTCGTCATGATTTTGATGATTTAGTCATTTTACACGTAAAAAAGAATATTCGTCTGAGCAGACAATCAACCAAAATATTAATGTAAAAAAAAATCGGCTGCAGCTCATTAATGAGTAGGTCAAAAAAATGAAACGTGTTCAAATGGTGAGAAATGAGTGAGAGGAAGAAAGAGATAGAAGTTATGAGACAGAAAGAGAGAGAGAGAAAAAAAGAGAGAGAGAGAGATAAAGAGACACAGGAAACAATCGTATGCATTCTCCATAACTCTCCAATCCCACCTCCGCCCGACACCGTCATTCTCCTGTTGTGTCCTCGTCGTGGACGGCGCGCATCTGCTCATCTCACTGAAGCTTCAAACGCTCTTCTTTGACCTTTACACAAATCAGTTGTATAGACGTTGTTGCAGTTAACGTTTTTATTGCATTAAGGAAAAAAGAAGCATAGTTTGAAATAATTTCCTGGACTTTTTTTTCTTCTGAGAGCCAACCAAGAAAAGTTAATAAACAATAATGCTCACATTTGAGTTGACAAACAAATACATTATATCGACAAATAATGTGCAGTAAAAAAGAGAGAAAAATCACTCCTTGGGTGTAGTTTAAGAAACATGAAAAATTATAATATATACATGTTCGATAGAATGTCACGGCGAAAGAAGAACCCAACAGGATCGAAAAGGGGAACTCTTCGTTCAAATTAATAAAAAAAAAATCACTCAATCAATGAATTGAAACATGCAATTATTCAGATTATATTTGTGATAATATGAGATCTAATTGGAAAGATTGCATGAATTAGTCTGTAAAGCGAGAATCAGCCATAGTGAACTCGTGTGAGGGAGAGAAGAAGAAGAAGAAGAAGGAAACAGGAAGTGGTGACAGAATACGGGTCAGGCTATCGAGTGGATATGCTAGATTGCATCTGTGAGGTTATCATGGTTTTATCAGGCGGTATCAGGGAGGATTAGGAGTGGTCCAAACTACTGGTATTTCGTGCCAAGATAACGAGCTGGCGCAGGATGTAGTATGACGTAGAGAGATGGGAAAGTGTTGGTACTATGTAAGTGGAGAGATCACTTAGAGAGAGAGAGATATGGTGAAAAGTGAGAGAGTGTGATTGAGAGGACGACAAAGAGCTAGGGCGGAGAGTGAACGATACTAGATTGGGAGTGCTGATAGGAAGATGAGTAAAGTGGGAGAAAGTGAGAGGGAGGGAAAAAG
>CALZFC010000029.1:3665000-3692500 GCA_945643635.1 Allodiplogaster sudhausi
TCAGGGAAATTAATCCTCTTCCGCCAGTCACAGAACAGCTTCAGCTTCATTAGTACAAGGAGAGCATTGCAACAGGGGAAGTCGGCAAAATAAAGCTATTAATTCATGATTTTTTTAATTCATGATATTCTTGACGCCCTAAAAACGAGCCCACTAAAGTAGCACAAAGTAAATTTGGATTTATTCGACGAATAAAACAACAAACACTTTTGAGGCAGTATGCTCTTTTCTACCTTTGCTTAGATGAACAGGCTGCCTGCTCGCTTATCTCGTTGACCTTTCATATCTTCTCTATATATGCCCGGCAACTCACATCGTTCTCATTATCATAGTCTTCATCTCTATCACGTGGCTACTTCTCCATATATCTCTCAGTTTATCTCTCTCTCTCTCTCTTTCTCTCATGCTCTTTTCCTCACTCTCTATCGTTTTCTTTGGCCCTGCCCATCCCTCCCTTTCAAGCAACCCTCCACTCCACTCTACTTCCTTTTACTTATTCTTATCGTGACCTAAGTATGCAGATCGTTCATTTCATCTAGTGATCTTTCATTTTCATAATCATATTGACCTAATTTGTAGGAAAGCAACTGGACACTCTTATAATTATTTGAGAAAATTTCGGTCTCATAATATCCACTTTTTAATTCATATTTAATATTGACCACCAATCACGGTCAATTGCTAGGAAAAAATGTACAAATTATTTTAAAAAGCCATATTTTCTCAAGAAATGTCGCTAGCAGTTGGTTAATTAAAAACCCAGGAACATTCTCTAAAATATGTTTTTAGAAGAAATTCTTTCAAGCGCAGTACTGTCAGTTTAAGAAAAAGGGGGAGGGGTGAACAATTCATGCATAGTATGTACATACATACATACATGCGGATTTGTTTTAAAAAAAACTAAAAGATGAACTTATTAGGTCGAAAAAAAAAATAAGATTCTCTCGGAAATTTATGTGCTTCTACAGAGAAGCGCCATCATGCGAGGAGTAGTAGTACAATGATAACAGGGCAAGCAATGCGCAGGGAATCCAGGTCTGATGGGAACAAGGTCCTACATACATACCTGAGTTGTGCATATCCTGGACCCGCCCCATCGTAATCACGACATGCATGAGTACCGATTTCACTGTACATATACAACTTACAGTCGCACTACGTACTACCATTAGATTGAGTGGGGTAAGAAGCAAAATTAATAACTATGCATATTTCCAGTCGAACTAACTATGCATTCGAGTACAACGGTTAAGAAGTATATGTACATATATGTACATGAAGATAATTTACAGAATATCCTCAAAAGTTATATACCCGGTCTAACAAATTCATAGACTACTTAACATGGAAGACAAAAAGAAATTCGCGCCGTTCTTCCCTCTACCGCAAAATGAATTGCGTGTGATGTTAAAAGGAGACGAGGGACAGGGAGGGCGGGTCAGGGGAGGGCGATCTTGGGGTGGTCCAAGAAGGGGGAAGTCTTGGAGGTCTATCTATCTACTCTCTTTCTCTGTTTCTCTGTTTCTCTCTTTCTCTCTCTCTCTCTTTCTCTCTTTCTCTCTCTCTCTCTCTTTCTCTCTTTCTCCCTCCCTCTCTCTCTCTCTTTCTCTCTCTCTTTCTCTCTTTCTCTCTCTCTTTCTCTATCTCTCTATTCCTTCTATCACCACTCGTGCTCGATGGAAGAAATCAACATCCACAAAGAAACAACATCTCTCCGCGTGATCCTCCTTTGTTGCCGTATTGTATCTTGCGCACTTCTCAGCATGAAAATATTCCCTCTCTCTGTCAATCTTTAGCAGTCTCTCTCTCTTCAATTCTCTCTATTTCTCTTTCTTTCTCCGTTTCTCTCTCTCTGCTGCCTCTAATTCTACTCCAGATCTGCCATATACATAAATATTCCTTCCTGGCGTGGTCAAGTCGACCACCCGCATTGCTTTTGAATTGAATCGGCGGCGAATGCAGGTTCCTCTCCTGCAATAAATTTGCGATTAGAAAAAGAGAGAAAGAGAGAGACAGAGAGTTAAAGAAAAATAGCGAAAGATAAAGAGAGTCCGAGAGAGATCTGAGGGATTGAACGAAATCGAGAGAAGGAGTTGAAGAGAGCTAAGAGATGCAGGACGAGTGAGAGGCGGCAAAAGAAAGAACGATTGAGATGAGAACAAGAAACACAGTGAAGATAGTTTCTCTCTCTCTCTCTCCTTCTCTCTCTGTCTGGCTCTCTCTATCTTTCTCTCTCTGTCAGGCTCTCTCCCCTTATCACTTGCTAGATCCTTCTCTTTCTTCTCCAGAATTTTCGCTCTTTCGGCAGCACACCCCCGTTACGTGCACTTGAGGACTTTGAGATTGCAGAAAAAAGGAGAAATAGGTGGAGAAAGGGAGGGCAATAGAGTGATAGAGATATAGAGAGGCAGAGAGAGAGAGGGAGAGAGAGAGAAAGAGAGAGATAGATGGAGTTAGATAGAGAAGGAGGATCACAACGCAAGTCTTCCTCTTATTTTATGCCACCCTGCAAGCTGCGAGCCAATGGCAAAATGTAGTGTGTTACGTGGCCCGGAGCCCTACGAGCAGCCCCGCCCCCTTGGGGGGAGAGGCTGCCCTCAAGTGCTTGCCAGGCAGTCTTGAGAGGAGCAGCGAAAACGACTGGCAGGCGCCCCGGGCCACGGATCTCCCCCCATGTAATTCTCGTAACTTCTTGTCCCTAAAGTAAGAGATAAGCGTTAGCTAAAATACCAAGTAGTAGTACCGTCTATGGGGAGATCCGGGGCCACACAATATGTACATACTACGCACGGCCGGCAACAACTACAACGAGAGAGCCTGGCGTAACAAAACAAACACTTGTAGTGCATTGTTTTTTTTTGTTCCCCCCAATCGTGTACTCAGACCACCCACGGTGAGAATAATTCAGATTCGTTGTATCTGATTCATTCCCTTGCTCACGTCACTGCTATTATATCGCTCCTTTCTTCTGGAATTCACTTACATACAATTATTCTTCTTTTTTTTATTCCAGTTCCTCCTCCTCAATATACTGTACAAGAATAAGAAGAGAGCTCAAGTATCATTCATTCATTTGAGATAACGAAATACTTACGGATGAGCACAGTTATTTTTTAATGTTCTCTTAATTTTATCGCTAATTTATCTCACACATATCTGTGTTAGTTTGGTTCCTTTAAAAGCAAGTAAGTGAGCGAAATGCCGAAAGAAAACGTATACTTATTATATAGAATCTCCCAGTTTATGAAATTAATTCCTACTATTCGTAGTAGTGAATGCAGGCAACAACGATGGAGAAAGGAGAAGAAAGGAGAGCACAGTTATTTTTTAATGTTCTCTTAATTTTATCGCTAATTTATCTCACACATATCTGTGTTAGTTTGGTTCCTTTAAAAGCAAGTAAGTGAGCGAAATGCCGAAAGAAAACGTATACTTATTATATAGAATATCCCAGTTTATGAAATTAATTCCTACTATTCGTAGTAGTGAATGCAGGCAACAACGATGGAGAAAGGAGAAGAAAGGAGAGCACAGTTATTTTTTAATGTTCTCTTAATTTTATCGCTAATTTATCTCACACATATCTGTGTTAGTTTGGTTCCTTTAAAAGCAAGTAAGTGAGCGAAATGCCGAAAGAAAACGTATACTTATTATATAGAATCTCCCAGTTTATGAAATTAATTCCTACTATTCGTAGTAGTGAATGCAGGCAACAACGATGGAGAAAGGAGAAGAAAGGGGACATGCAGAAAGGCCGAAAGATAAAAAGATCTAGAGTTATCTAAAACTCGACTGTAATTTATTGACGGGTATAGCGCCGAGAGGTATTACGTTCGGTGGGAGTGAGATACGGGGAAGCGGTTTTCGGGGTTTTCTAAAATATCCCCTGGGCTACCAGAATATATGGATTTCAAAAAATTGGGTTCGATATTGGCGCCGGCGCGGGCGCCCAAACTTTGGTCCGAGGAGACTTCGATTTGGGCACATTGGCGACTTTGAGGGGTTGTATCTTTTTTTCGGGTAGAGATATCGCGATGAATAAAATACTGGGAGATAGATCGTCCAAAAATGAATATGATTCCTGGAGTTGAGATCATTTTGAGTTTTGGTAGATCAGTGGCAGCGCGGCGCGTTTTGACCCCATTTTTTGGCCATTTTTTGGCATGTAGTTTGAACTTTTCTCCTAGATCCCTCCATTCCGCTTTTTGATCTAACTGAATCCGATTTTAGAGTTTTTGACGGCGCATCTTTTGATACCATAATTATCAACTTTTGGACACTGTGTGTATGAGATATTATCGATTGAAGGGTCAAATTTTTTTGTTGGGAGCGAACCTTCTAAAATTCATATCTTTATGAATAGGGAAGGCTAAGGGATGAGAGTTTCAGAATCATGCAGAGTTTTAAGAGAGCTTCAAAATGAGTATACTTGCGTTTGTCTAGCTTTTCATTAAAGTGCCCTGCCAGGGCCGTGAATTGGCAAATTTTTGGAAGGCATTTTGGGCCTCCGTTTCTTCGCGATAGTTAAAGGTGTTGCCACATATTATATATCAATCGGTAGCTCTCGTGAAGGCGAACAACTTTCTCATACAAAACATTTTGATATTTCGATGTTTTTGATCTACTTTCGGGGTCAGAATGTTCAGGCCACTATTTCGGCCTTACCTATAACTGACACTTTTTGGCGCATATTTTTATTATTGTAGAGCCAAAAATTAGCTATCGAATGATAGGTTGATCATGGGATTTGATCCAGGCATATTCGAGATATGAATTATTTTGTGGCTTTTTGGGCTATTTTCAGTGCACATCGAAAGTCATGGGTCGCAGGTTCGAATCCGCGGGCGCGCAAACTCTTTTGCGCGCTTTTGTATGACTCCTGAGTATGCTAAAAGAGTGATATCATATAGTAAAGACTCCAAGCTTTCTAATGAGCTTAAATTCAAAGGCCCGGATAGTCCAGTAGCGCCGCTAGAAGAGCTAAACTTTAACCCTTAGAGCCAACTAACCTTCCCTTAGAGATAATTTATATCGGGAAATGGCCTCCGGGGCGATAGCCTTTTTTAATTCAAAATAGTTACATATTCAGTTAAATGTTAATATCTTCTAAAACATGGCATTAGAAAACGATTTAATAATTTTATATACAAATATATTCGAATCATTTTACCTTGACAGTTGGTTTTCTTAACATTGCTGCGAATATAGGTGCGCGAATTAATCGCACACTTCGATGCCACTCCCTTAATACTTTAAATGTGGAATAAAAGAACACAATAGTTAGATTACTGTCATTTCTGTTTTATCGATTCAAACTGTAGCTTCTAATTGTAAACAATGAAACAGCCTTCTTGGCTGCTTCTTCGCCGGGTCAATAGTGAAGATGAAAAATATAATCAAAAATAAATACAATAATGGGCGAACAGCCCGAACCATCCTTCGAGATTTAAGGGATCAGATTTTCTCGTTATCCTCTAACTTGAACGAGGCGATAGATTTTCCCTTTCTTTCTTTGACACAATTTGTGATTATATTTTGGTTTTTTAAATTATAGCCTGTTCTATTACTATTTCATATTTAAAAAAAATATCAAGTAGTTTTACCTAACATCTAACATTAAGACATTTGGTTTTCTGTACATCGCTTCGAATATAGTCGCTCGAATTAAGCTGCCATTGGTGGCTTTATGATAATTATACTTATTGATAACTATTTATTTATTATGAACAAATATGCTTATCTTATTTCTTCGTTATATTATATCTCCCTCTGTTTCTTTCTTTCTCTATCTCTCTCTATCATTCTTTCTCACTCTCTCTCCCTCATTCGTTCATTCTCTGCTTCTGTTTGTCTGTATGTCAGTAAAAAAAGAAAAGAAGTCAGTCTCTTCCCCCCTCTCTCCCTCCCCCCCTCCATCTCTCTCTCTCTCTCTCTCTCTCTCTCTCTCTCTCTCTCTCTTTCTCTCTCTCCTATGATCGAAGTGGCCTCATCTCTTCTCTGTCGTGCGGAGTGCGCCACCACGCGATCGCAACCGAGAAGACGACGACCACGAAGTGGACTCCTTGGATAGTTACCTAGAAAAATATGCATTCTTAAACATGGATCTGACTGCCACGTTTTGACTATAATTTAAAAGAAATATGTCAAACCTCCTTTTTGGCTGCCGACTAAGGCCATTGGTTTTATTTACAGCGCTGAGAATATAAATATGCAGGAGTAGGTCTTGATTGTTAAAGATCGAGCAAAGATCGCTTGCGTCCGGATGCTCGCTTGCGTCCGGATGCACGCTTGCGTCCGGATGCTTACTGGCGTCCGATTTTTTTTTTGGATTTTTTTTGTTTGCTAGAGAAAAGAAACTGAATCGGCCGGAACAATCGAACGAATTTTGTTTTCTTAAATCGGGAATTGACCGGGCCGAAGGCCCGTAGCGTGCCGAAGGCACGCTAGTTAGAGAGTATACTTAGAAACGCTTGTCCATTATTGACTGGGTTTGCGCGGAGCGGCGTTGTGGCCGGGGGAGTTGAGATTTTCGAGTGGGGTTTTTGTAGGATGGTAAATGAATATTGGGGCTACGTTTTGGTATTGGTTTGGGATTTTTGGGATTTGGGTTTGGGGGTGGCGCCAGCGGTCAAAGTTGCAACTTTTCGGCGCGCGCTTGCGCTGGGTTGGCCACTTTGAGCGACGGAGAGGAATTGGTGAATGAAAAAAATATGAGTCGATAGCCAATGTCTTAATTATTAAGATTCCTGGTTGGTTTGTTGATAGTGCCTCAGGGTTTTCCCAGGGGGCGTGGCCAAAATTTGACCCCCTTTTTTGGCCCTTTTTTGCTCTGTTTTTGCTCACTAACTTGAATTTTCAAAAGGCGCATTTTCTGCTTTCGACATATATGATGCAGTTTTTCAAGGCGCATGCAATGATATATACATTGTGGAAAAAAAGACATTGGGTCATATCGATCGTGGGCAAAAACAGGCGGACCCATTTTGTTAGGAGTGAACCTTTGAAAAATCAATACTCGGAGATTTGGGATTGGAGCGAGACGGGACATTCAGAATATTGTTCAGTTTTAGGAGAGCTTTGGAATGAGCCTACTCCCGTTTGGCTGAGATTCCAGTAAAGTACCCTGAGGGGGCCGTGAAATGTCGAATTTTTGGGAGGCCATTTCCGTGGCTGTTTTATCTCGGGGATTCGTGGTATGGCAACATGTTATATATGATTCTGTAGCTTTTGAGAAGGCGAACAAATGTCTCATACAAACTATGTTCATATATTTACGTTTTTGACCTACTTTTGGGGTCAGAATGTTTAGGCCACTTTTTCGACCTTACCTATCACTGACAGTTTTTGGGGCATATTTTTATTCGAATAGAGCCTAAAATTAGCTATCGAATGGTATCTCGAACGTCCGAATTCGTTTAGGCATATTCGAGATATGAATTATTTTGTGGCTTTTTGGTACATTTTCATCGCACGCAGATTTTCTTAACGACCCAGGTTCGGAGTCGCGCGCGGGCAAACCATTTTGCGCATTTTAATTCGACCCCCAATGCAAAGTTCTTAATGCTAGGACATAGCGGAGACTCCAAGGGAGATAATGGGCAAAGATACTGAAACCAGGTCCCCCCATAGCTCCGCTAGTTAGAGTGTATACTTAGAAACGCTTGTCCATTATTGACTGGGTTTGCGCGGAGCGGCGTTGTGGGCGGGGGAGTTGAGATTTTCGAGTGTGGTTTTTTTAGGATGGAAAATGAATATTGGGGCTACGTTTTGGTATTGGTTTGGAATTTTTGGGTTTTGGTTTTGGGGTCGGCGCCGGCGGCCAAAGTTGCAAAGTTTTGGCGCGAGGTTGCGCTGGGTTGGCGAGTTTGAGCGTTTGTATCTTTTGAACGGAGAGGAATTGGGGAATGAAAAAAATATGAGTCGATTGCCCATGTCTTAGTTATTAAGATTCCTGGTTGGTTTGTTGATAGTGCCTCAGGGATGGCCAGGGGGCGTTTCCAAATTTTGACCCCCTTTTTTGACCCTTTTTTACTCTGTTTTTTCTCACTAACTCAAATTTTCAAAAGGCGCATTTTTTGCTTTCGACATATATGATGTAGTTTTTCACGGCGCATGTTTTGATATATACATTGTGAAAAAAAAGACATTGGGTCATATCGATCTGGGGCAAAAACAGGCGGACCCATTTTGTTAGGAGCGAACCTTTGAAAAATCAATACTCGGAGATTTGGGACCGGAGCGGGAAGGGACATTTAGAATATTGTACAGTTTTACGAGTGCTTTGAAATGAGCCTACTCGCGTTTGGCTGGGATTCCGGAAAAGTACCCTGAAGGGGCCGTGAAATGTCGAATTTTTGGGAGGCCATTTCCGCGGCTGTTTTTTCTCGGATGTTGGTGTGAACGCAACATGTTATATATGATTCTGTAGCTCTCGAGAAGACGAACAAATGTGTCATACAAAACGTTTTAATATTTTGGCGTTTTTGATCTACTTTTAGAGTCAGAATGTTTAGGCCACTTTTTCGACCTTAGCTATCACTGACACTTTTTGGGGCATATTTTTATTCGAATAGAGCCTAAAATTAGCTATCGAATGGTTGGTGGTACTTCTCATTTCATCCAGGCATATTCGAGATATGAATTATTTTGTGGCTTTTTGGTGCATTTTCATCGCACGCAGATTTTCTACTGACCCAGGTTCGAATCCGCGCGCGAGCAAACTCTTTTGCGCGCTTCAGTAATGAGTCTTAAGCAGTAGATGAGAAAGTTAGAGGAGAATTATATCAAAGATAGAGGAGAATTAATTGTTATTTTATGAACGTAGTTTTGGTTTATTTTTTATTAAACGAAAAACGACATTTTAAATGAACATAGAGAATACATTTTCGGCTAATTTGTTGTTTTCTTCTTAACACTAAATAAACATGAAAGATCGGCTTCGAAAAAGAATAAAACATGTCAGCAATCTTTTAGTTGGGTACGTTATGGCACCTGGTGCGTAAGTATCATGACCTGTCTGGTACACTTCACTCTAAAAAAGTGGACTTAGAATGATCCGTTTCAGCATCTCTTTTTTTTAAATTGATCATTTTTGCAAAATAAATATAGAATAACGTTAAAATAACGTTAAAAACAGCTGAAAGTATCAAAAACTATTTATGACACACATATGCACTAGGTTGCCTGGTGCACTTCTAAAAAAACTTTTGTCTTTCTTGGGCGACAGGATTTCGGCTGAGTTCTGCTGCTCTCTCCACGTGCTCAACGGCATCGTCGCCTACGGTACGTATGTTTTGTTTTCTTTTTTAAGATCGGATATAATCAGCGATTATGATTATATCATGACTGCTTGATGTTCGTTTTAATTCGATTTAAATTTACCTGTTAGTCTATGTGACTATTGTTATAAAGGGTTATAGACATTCTTGCTTATTTTTCTTTATAAAGAATTCAAATATATTCTTGCCATTTTACATTTTCCTTTGTAGTGGCGACAACACGGAAGCCACCGGAGAAAGCGTCCGCCGGTGCCAAGGGACGCAAAGATCGCGGTCGCCTCGAATGGTTGGCTATTTTTTGAAACTTTATTTTGTGTGACGAAGGTTAAACATTTCGTATAGGTTGAACATGTTTTAAGTTTACTTTTTGCCCATTAATCACATTAATTATTCTTTTCCGGTCTTAAATAAAGGGTGGGTATAGCTCTTTACTCAAGATATTTTGGCTTTAACGATTGTTTGAATACTTCTTTATATTTTAACCAAAGATATTCGAGTAATTCGAACGTTTATTACGAAGTGCTTTTTTGCCAAAAGCTTCGTGTAGTCGTCATGCGTTTTTTCCTAATATTAGAGTCTTCAATGCCTTGTTGGTTGACAGATCGATTTTATTTCCCTGTATCTTTTAAAGACGGTTGTTGCTAACTATACGTTTGATTGATATTACGAAATGTTTAATCTTCATACTCTAAATTTACTTTATTTCGTCTAGACTTTTATACTTATATTCAAATTTTTTTTAAATTTTATTCCAATTATATGAACAAATAGACAAAACGTAAAAAAAATAAACTTGCTTTTACAGAGGATGGAAATCCTTTAGTTCTTTAAACTTTTTAAATTGTCTGTTCACTAAGTAGTTTCAAAGTATTTCTTTTTCAGGAGGCGTGAAGGCGACACCAACGCCTACCGCTCCATGATGTCGGCCGGACTTCGGCCACACCGGCCACTCAAGATTTTAAAGGTACCTTTATTTAGAGTTTACACGTTGTTTATGGATGGTTATTGAAATCCTTTATAATTTTTTTCCCTTATTCGTTTTGAGATAACAGTTTTTTTTTCAAAAAGATATGTATTTGGTGCTCTATGCGTTTAATTTTTTTTATTAAAAGGATATTGTACAAATAAAACTTAGTTTAGGGTACCGGGATTTTCTCAAATATGTTTTTTTGCAATTTTAAGGGTCATGTAATCTATGGGTGGAATAGTTAGATAGGTTTAATGATATCTCCATCTTCAATATAAGTTATAAGGATTTTTAGGTATGCTTTTTTCCACTATTTTTTCAGAATTTAAGTCATGCGGATAGTTTATATTTGAACTATCAAAGGGATTTATTTGTTCGTAAAACTTTGTGTTTGTCGCTGATTTGTTAAGAGGCAAATTCTTTTTTAAGAGATATTTATTAAATTTAGATACAATAAAATGTTTTAATGCGATCACATATTCACTGTGGTTTATTAAACGGTACTTTTGGGAGCAAAATACTTTTGTAAGGTTTTGAGTTGTTTGCACTATCAAATTTTTTTAATGGGATATTTTGAAGATCTGTGAATGGAATGGAATTCTAATTATCTATTAAGAAACAGAGATACTCTAAAATGTGGCCGAGTGGGTTACGGTGGTTGTACACCATTTTTGTTTTATATCCGCGTTCACAAAAATTGAACTAAAATAAAAACTATTTTATTGGGTTTAAGTAGACTTAATTTATTGTTGAATCTTTCAGGGTGTACGGATATAATGCAAACATTTATTTAATTTGAGGCGCTTTCTTTTTTGGTGATGTTAATGGGATTTAGGTACGATAATTTGAACTAATGTAAACAAAATTTTGTGTTGAGTTTATTTTCGTCGGTGGGGGGGGGAATTAATAGTAAAAGATAGATTTTAAGCAAGGATTAGAAAAAAAAATAAAATTACTCTTCCTAATTTTTTTCTTGTGAGGATCCTTATTGTTTAGGACTACAACTTGTTGTCTTTTTGTGCGTAACCACATTTAATGTATTTATTTAATAAATTTTGGTCTAACTTGGTTGTTTATTTATGTGAAAGTATAGTACTTATTTTTCTTTTTTAGGCTGTGAACAATTTTGCGAATACGGGGGTTTTACTGTAATGTGCATTGGCTGGGGTTTTTTAGTAAAATCAACTTTTCAATATTAACCTTTTTCTGTTCTCAAATGCACCTGAGTACTGTAATGTGCATTTGGAATCCAGAGTACTGTAGGTGTGATTAAAGTATAATAATACTTGGGGTTATTGTTTTTATAAACTGGTTTGGCGTACTGTAATGTGGATTTAAAGATTGGATACCGTAGTTAGGATGTAAATATAATTATTTTTAGTTGATATGTTTTTTATTGATTTCGAATTCGAGTGGGGTATTGTAATCTGTATTTGAAAGCCTGAATCCAGTTGTTCGTATGTAAATATAATTATTTTTAGGTGTTAGCTATTCTGTTTTCGAATGCGGATGGGGTACTGTAATGACGATGTTTCATTCTTTTTAATTCTACTAGAAGCATAATTTTTCAGAGCTTGATGTTATTTGAAAATAATAACCATTGCTGCATATTATATTGTGGTAATATGTGCTTTTGCATGGTCTGACATTCTTTATGTAGTTGTTCGATTAAGAATTAACAGTTCATTTTATTTCGGAAGTCTTTCAAGTATGTCCCAAAAGATCAAATCGAAGTGCAGGAGTTGAAGGGTTCCATCTTTTGAGAGAATTTAGGGAGTTGACTGTGTTTATCATCTAAACGCAAAAATTCCGGGTTTATTTATTTAAATTTATTTAAAATAGTCCATTAATGTGCCTGAACATACAAACATTCCAACACACTTTTGAAATTATTCCCAAAATTGTTTGTTCTCAGTGCGTATGCGCGGGATTTGCGGCCCACAATGCGACGCGAGACTTCCGTTCCATGATGGCGGCGATTACGACGGCATGGCGGGCACCAGGTAATTCATCATGTAGATTAGGGAAAAAGAGAAAGAGCGAGATGAAAGGAGTAGACTTGCCCCACCCTTCCTCTCTCGTCGTCGACGGGCGACATCGACGCGCTCAACTTCGACGAAAATGAACGTCGTCGTCTTCAAGCGCCATCCTCATCGATAACAACTGGACAGTGAGTATTCCCTGTCCCCGATTTAATCTAGCGGTCCTTTTCAGAGTTGAATGTGAGAAGTTGAGCGAGATATATTTGCAAATAACGTTTTCATAGAATGGGAAATAAAGTGGGGAATAGAATGCCTTATAGAAAGATATGTAAAATGGGGAACACAGTGTTTTGAAAAAAAAGAGGGAGAGTTATAAAGTGGGGAATATGAAGTGAACCTGATTTGATTTTAATTTTTTTTATTTTTCTAGATTATATATAGCTAAAGAATTTCATTTATGCAGTGGTTAAATGTTATGTTTTTTTTGGATTTCAATCCAGTTTTGCAGTATCCCAAAAACTAGGATAAATTCAATCTGTTTTATTTCAAATAAACGAATGAAAAATTAGCCTTTTAAAGCAGAAGCCTTGTAGCAAACAAAAAAATATATTTTAACCGCTGCATTCTTTCGATATAACTTAGACATTTTTATTTAATTTTTTGATTGCATGATCACAGCTGTTTAACACTGCTAACACCTTAAACACTTCTTGCACGCACGGCTCATGCAACACTGATAAAAGCCAAAGAGATATGATTGTGGCAAGGCTCCACGTCACCCATGTGTTGGAATATATCAGTGGCATGAGTCAGCACTGCACTGCACCGCACGCATACGGCTCACGGACTACTGATAATGGCCATAAATTGAAGCCTCTAAAGAGGAGACAGAGTCCGAAGGACTAAGAATGAAATAATGGCCTAGATTGGTGACGTGAGTCGCATACACACCTAACCTTGACGTTTGTGCCGTATTCATTGCGGGTAAGCTAAATGTCACTCTGATAGTTGATAGAGAGTTGTGGTAAGGGTGTACCTTGTTATTGTGGGACTAAGTGTATGCCCGCCTGGCGGGAGTAAGACTGCAGTGAACATGTGCCCACAAAAAGGACAACTTATCATGACTTTCGTCTTCTGTTGGATTGGTGTTTTTCTTGCATTCTTGTATTAATCATCTGCAAGTTATTACCGCCTGGACCGGTAATTATGTGCCCGCTTTGCGGGACTAAGACGGCTGCGCCGTATTCATTGCGTGTAAGCTAAATGTCACTCTGATAGTTGATAGAGAGTTGTGGTAAGGGTGTACCTTGTTATTGTGGGACTAAGTGTATGCCCGCCTGGCGGGAGTAAGACTGCTATATGCAGTGAGCCTGTGCCCACAAAAAGGACAACTTATCATGACTGTCTGTCTTCTGTTGGATTGGTGTTTTTCTTGCATTCTTGTATTACTCATCTGCAAGTTATTACCGCCTGGACCGGTAATTGTGTGCCCGCTTTGCGGGACTAAGATGGCTGCGCCGTATTCATTGTGTACAAGCTAAATGTCATTCTGATAGTCGATAGAGAGTTGTGGTAAGGGTGTACCATGTTATTGTGGGACTAAGTGTATGCCCGCATAGCGGGAGTATGACTGCTATATGCAGAGAACCTGTACCCACAAAAAGGACAACTTATCATGACTTTCTCTCTTCTGTTGGATTGGTGTTTTTCTTACATTTTTGTATAACTCATCTGCATGTAATTACCGCCTGGACCGGTAATTATGTGCCCGCTTTGCGGGACTAAGACGGCTGCGCCGTATTCATTGCGTGTAAGCTAAATGTCACTCTGACAGTTGATAGAGAGTTGTGGTAAGGGTGTACCTTGTTATTGTGGGACTAAGTGTATGCCCGCCTGGCGGGAGTAAGACTGCTATATGCAGTGAGCCTGTGCCCACAAAAAGGACAACTTATCATGACTTTCTGTCTTCTGTTGGATTGGTGTTTTTCTTGCATTCTTGTATTACTCATCTGCAAGTTATTACCGCCTGGACCGGTAATTATGTGCCCGCTTTGCGGGACTAAGACAGCTGCGCCGTATTCATTGTGTACAAGCTAAATGCCATTCTGATAGTCGATAGAGAGTTGTGGTAAGGGTGTACCGTGTTATTGTGGGACTAAGTGTATGCCCGCCTAGCGGGAGTAAGACTGCAGTGAACATGTGCCCACAAAAAGGACAACTTATCATGACTTTCGTCTTCTGTTGGATTGGTGTTTTTCTTGCATTCTTGTATTAATCATCTGCAAGTTATTACCGCCTGGACCGGTAATTATGTGCCCGCTTTGCGGGACTAAGACGGCTGCGCCGTATTCATTGCGTGTAAGCTAAATGTCACTCTGATAGTTGATAGAGAGTTGTGGTAAGGGTGTACCTTGTTATTGTGGGACTAAGTGTATGCCCGCCTGGCGGGAGTAAGACTGCTATATGCAGTGAGCCTGTGCCCACAAAAAGGACAACTTATCATGACTTTCTGTCTTCTGTTGGATTGGTGTTTTTCTTTCATTCTTGTATTACTCATCTGCACGTTATTACCGCCTGGACCGGTAATTATGTGCCCGCTTTGCGGGACTAAGACGGCTACGCCGTATTCATTGTGTACAGGCTTAATGCCACTCTGATAGTTGATAGAGAGTTGTGGTAAGGGTGTACCTTGTTATTGTGGGACTAAGTGTATGCCCGCCTGGCGGGAGTAAGACTGCTATATGCAGTGAGCCTGTGCCCACAAAAAGGACAACTTATCATGACTTTCTGTCTTCTGTTGGATTGGTGTTTTTCTTGCATTCTTGTATTACTCATCTGCAAGTTATTACCGCCTGGACCGGTAATTGTGTGCCCGCTTTGCGGGACTAAGACGGCTGCGCCGTATTCATTGTGTACAAGCTAAATGTCATTCTGATAGTCGATAGAGAGTTGTGGTAAGGGTGTACCATGTTATTGTGGGACTAAGTGGATGCCCGCCTAGCGGGAGTATGACTGCTATATGCAGAGAACCTGTACCCACAAAAAGGACAACTTATCATGACTTTCTCTCTTCTGTTGGATTGGTGTTTTTCTTACATTTTTGTATAACTCATCTGCATGTAATTACCGCCTGGACCGGTAATTATGTGCCCGCTTTGCGGGACTAAGACGGCTGCGCCGTATTCATTGCGTGTAAGCTAAATGTCACTCTGATAGTTGATAGAGAGTTGTGGTAAGGGTGTACCTTGTTATTGTGGGACTAAGTGTATGCCCGCCTGGCGGGAGTAAGACTGCTATATGCAGTGAGCCTGTGCCCACAAAAAGGACAACTTATCATGACTTTCTGTCTTCTGTTGGATTGGTGTTTTTCTTGCATTCTTGTATTACTCATCTGCAAGTTATTACCGCCTGGACCGGTAATTATGTGCCCGCTTTGCGGGACTAAGACAGCTGCGCCGTATTCATTGTGTACAAGCTAAATGCCATTCTGATAGTCGATATAGAGTTGTGGTAAGGGTGTACCGTGTTATTGTGGGACTAAGTGTATGCCCGCCTAGCGGGAGTAAGACTGCTATATGCAGTGATCATGTGCCCACAAAAAGGACAACTTATCATGACTTTCTGTCTTCTGTTGGATTGGTGTTTTTCTTTCATTCTTGTATTACTCATCTGCACGTTATTACCGACTGGACCGGTAATTATGTGCCCGCTTTGCGGGACTAAGACGGCTACGCCGTATTCATTGTGTACAGGCTTAATGCCACTCTGATAGTTGATAGAGAGTTGTGGTAAGGGTGTACCTTGTTATTGTGGGACTAAGTGTATGCCCGCCTGGCGGGAGTAAGACTGCTATATGCCGTGAGCCTGTGCCCACAAAAAGGACAACTTATCATGACTTTCTGTCTTCTGCTGGATTGGTGTTTTTCTTGCATTCTTGTATTACTCATCTGCAAGTTATTACCGCCTGGACCGGTAATTGTGTGCCCGCTTTGCGGGACTAAGACGGCTGCGCCGTATTCATTGTGTACAAGCTAAATGTCATTCTGATAGTCGATAGAGAGTTGTGGTAAGGGTGTACCATGTTATTGTGGGACTAAGTGTATGCCCGCCTAGCGGGAGTATGACTGCTATATGCAGAGAACCTGTACCCACAAAAAGGACAACTTATCATGACTTTCTCTCTTCTGTTGGATTGGTGTTTTTCTTACATTTTTGTATAACTCATCTGCATGTAATTACCGCCTGGACCGGTAATTATGTGCCCGCTTTGCGGGACTAAGACGGCTGCGCCGTATTCATTGCGTGTAAGCTAAATGTCACTCTGATAGTTGATAGAGAGTTGTGGTAAGGGTGTACCTTGTTATTGTGGGACTAAGTGTATGCCCGCCTGGCGGGAGTAAGACTGCTATATGCAGTGAGCCTGTGCCCACAAAAAGGACAACTTATCATGACTTTCTGTCTTCTGTTGGATTGGTGTTTTTCTTGCATTCTTGTATTACTCATCTGCAAGTTATTACCGCCTGGACCGGTAATTATGTGCCCGCTTTGCGGGACTAAGACAGCTGCGCCGTATTCATTGTGTACAAGCTAAATTCCATTCTGATAGTCGATAGAGAGTTGTGGTAAGGGTGTACCGTGTTATTGTGGGACTAAGTGTATGCCCGCCTAGCGGGAGTAAGACTGCAGTGAACACGTGCCCACAAAAAGGACAACTTATCATGACTTTCGTCTTCTGTTGGATTGGTGTTTTTCTTGCATTCTTGTATTAATCATCTGCAAGTTATTACCGCCTGGACCGGTAATTATGTGCCCGCTTTGCGGGACTAAGACGGCTGCGCCGTATTCATTGCGTGTAAGCTAAATGTCACTCTGATAGTTGATAGAGAGTTGTGGTAAGGGTGTACCTTGTTATTGTGGGACTAAGTGTATGCCCGCCTAGCGGGAGTAAGACTGCTATATGCAGTGAACATGTGTCCACAAAAAGGACAACTTACCATGACTTTCTGTCTTCTATTGGATTGGTGTTTTTATTGCATTCTTGTATTACTCATCTGCAAGTTATTACCGCTTGGACCGGTAATTGTGTGCCCGCTTTGCGGGACTACCCGTCATGAGATTAATGGGACGAAACGGGTAAATCCAGCTATTAGTACCAGGTTCTCATCTGATGAGTCCCGCCTGGTTTCAAATTTGAATGTTCATAACATCTTGAATGATGTCATTATTATTATTTGATTACTAATCATTTGATTGGACCACCAAGTCTAAAAACTGAAGATGAATGGACCACCAAGTCTAAAAACTGTGCTAATGAATGGATCACCAAGTCTAAATGGATCACCCGTCATGAGATTAATGGGACGAAACGGTTAAATCCAGCTATAAGTACCAGGTTCTCATCTGATGAGTCCCGCCTGGTTTGCAATTTGAATATTCATAACATCTTGAATGGTGTCATTATTATTATTTGATTACTAATCATATGATTGGACCACCAAGTCTAAAAACTGAAGATGAATGGACCACCAAGTCTAAAAACTATGATAATGAATGGACCACCAATTCTAAACACTGAAGTGAACAGAACTATCAATAAAGTATCAGAATTCATGCTGATAATCTCAGCATGGTGGAAGGTGTAACAAGCCGAAAACAATAAAATTACAACTATTGTGATAACAGCGTGTTTGTTTCACGTTTTGCAAATACTTCGCGTTATATCGTTTTGCATTTTGTGCCGCGTCGTGAATACGTACACACGATTCGAAGCATATGACATTCATGTTGTGCAGTGACACTTTGAAAGTAGCTCGGAGAATTCTTTGAATTTGCAAGTCACATTAAAACATTCCTATCTCTGAGGACGGTTAAAGCGTCATTCGATACGACAAGAATATGTGAAATGGTTCGAATCGCGTATGCGTATGCATATTATCGCCGTATTTTGATTGAACAATTCGCGGCGCATTTGAAATGCATAGCAGAGAATAGAACATTTGGTTACTCAACTCCTTTTGCAGGAGGTAAGCTGATCGATCTGGTTGAGTGGCCTAAGTGACTTCTGTTCCAGATGGTCTTTCGTGTCACGCGAAACGGCGACCGGGTCGACCTGCGGCCCGATCGCCGTCGAAGCTACGCAGGTGGCAATGACCCAGTGATTGAGGGGGCACCATCACTGGGAGAGCCGTTCTTCTGCCCCCACCCACGCACGGTTGTCACTGAGACAGTAGGACTTCCGTGCTTTCCACCTTCCCACTGCTGTCTCAGTCATGGGTTTGAAGCCCACAAATCTCTAAATGAGAATCAAATGGTTAAGCAATGCGTGCCTCTAAGAAAAGGTGAGAATGGAATGAGACTTCCAAGAACTAATGTTGAGCAGAAGAATTCTGCACTCAAGTATGCTTCCCTCAGAGGAGGTGGAAATGGTGATGCGGGCTATGTCCCCTTCGAACCAGAAAATGAATACGATGACATTCCGTCAAACGACCGACTGCTTTTGGAAACAGTAGATGACTACATACGCCGTATGGCGGAGACATATACTGGTGATGACACAGTGTTCGGACTAACTGGATTCTATGGAATCTTTGGACAGCGAAGAGCTGCTGATCTTTTTACAAGTGGCAAGTTCCAATTCGAAGACTTAAGTGAAGACATGGCCTTTGTTGCCTTGAATGATTCCCTCAGAAGGACAGCAAAAAGGATACTCCTTCCAGTCCATCAGGATAACCATTATTGGTTTGCTGAGTATCATAAGGACAGCAACAGTGTTACGATTGCTGATTCAATTTACAAAGTGTTCAGCGTTGCCTGTTTTCCTGGAAGTGTTATGCAAATGACACTCCATATGCTTATAAAGCACGTGTTTCCAGGCACTACAATGCCTACGTTCAGCTGGGAATCAGTTGCACAGCAACAGGACAATACCAACTGTGGTGTTTTCATGTCCAGATTTTATGAATGTGCCATGAAAGGCATTGATAAGGAGAGACACCACTTTGATTGGAAGTCCTACAGACTAGTGATGTTTAATAGGCTGACGAAAGCCTCAAATCAAAAGCTCATTTCTGCGGCAAAGGTTGTTGCAAAGCCAACTCAAGCTCAAAGTGAGGAATGGACTCAAGTGAAGCCCAGAAGAAGCCAGAGATCAAGAAATGAAGGCTTTAAAAAGCCTCGCACTCCGCCTTGGCGGAAAGATTCTTGGAAAGGAAAAGTTATCAGGCCGAATGTTATTCCCGAAATTGAGATAAGCAGGCCATACAATGTGCTTGAAGAGATAAATCTTGAAGATGACGTTTTCGCAGACGTGGAAGAGCCGTTCCGTGAGGTTCAAGATCCTCAGCGAAGATTGATGCAACGTACAGTGCAGAGCGCTTTCGAGAACATTGTCGATTTATATGGCAATGGAAAGACTATGCTTTTGAACGTCTCAGCCTCTGAATCTCTGAGGCATGCTGATGCCAGTCGCAAGTATGACGCAAAGACTGTGCGATCGTTTATTCACCAGTATTCAGCTGAGAAATGCAAAGAAATGGAGAGAATGTTTCTCCCACTGGTTGATGATAAGAGGAACGGACAATTCCTCTTTGCACAGTTTGAAAAGAGTAGCAATACTCTTACGATATATGATTCTCTTTGGAGTACTGCAAATATATATCAGTGGATTCGAACATCAGTTCGAAGCCTAATTGCTCACGTTATGAAGATAAAGGGTGAGATAACCGTAAAGACGGCCACCTGCACAAAACAGAAGCGTGATGTTGACTCTGGCGTTCACGCAATTCGATTTGCCATGAATGCTTGCAGTAATGGCAAGGACATTGAAGATGACTTTGATGCATCTGAATTCCGAAAGGAAATCTTTGAAATGGTTATGCATTTTGAGCTCTTCAAAGCCAATTGGACGAATATTAGCGATATTGCTGTAAGCAATGTATCTGCCAAAGCTATAACGCCTCAAGTGATTAATATCGTGCCCGGTGAACAGATACCACTTGATGTTACAAAGATCAAGTCGCAATTGAAGTCGAAACAAAAAGCACCAGATGTTGAGATCGTGGAGGCATGCATTCTAAAGATTGCTCAAGATGCACCCACAACAAAAGCAGTAATTTGTAAGTACTGTCTTATAAAGGGAAATACATGTATGGAACTTGATGCAATTTGCATGAAATCCTACGAGGGAGAGATTAGTGAATGTCAGCTGGTTCAATTTGTAATAGTTGATGATAATCGTAAGAAGCATTTCTACTACTCCGATTTCAGTTGGAGCACTGGAATTATGAGAATTTGTGATTCAGATAAACATGAATCTCTTGATGAGTACACGAACGTTATCAATAACGTACGAAAGTTTGTCTCCAGAATAAAAGCAACGAATTCATTAGAGTGTGTTCTGGAAGACTGCAAACAGCAAAGCAGAGGCGCAAAACAGTGCTCATGGTTTTTCGCATGCAAATATGCCGAGTGTGCGCTTAAAGATCTCGAGTTTAAACTCGATGGCTTCAATTGGATGTTGTATAAATCGACTTTACTGTCGTTGTTCATAGATGAAGATGAACGCACAAAGAAAGAATCAGTCATGCGATCTGATAAGCGGGCATCCTTTGAAAGCTCAAGTACAGTTACTGTAAGCAACGCGCGTATTACGCGCAGCAGAAGTCGTACTCCTCTTTCTGCTGAAAGGCAAGTTAATTCTGGTTATAATATGACACCAATCAAGGTTGAATTGCCTTGTACAAACAAGGAATCCTTAACCAATCAAATTGGTCAGACACCAAAACGAAAAAGCGATGGCATTGATATTACATATTCTCTTAAGAAAAGAAGAGAAGGTATTAATGAAAGCCCATCTGTATTGCTTTCACAAATGAGCGATTTGCGCATCATTAAAACCCCGGCGACTCAAACTCCCGAGAGAAAGAGGAAAGCTCAAAATGAAGTGGAACCCTCACCATCATTCGTGTTATCTGGATTGAATCAGATGAATGTTAGCACTCCAAAGCGAGGTTCTATGAGACAGCGGAAAAAACTGTTTGAGCCGTATCAGGCTGAATTTCCCTCGGCCAAGTGTGATGCTCCCATCGCAAATATGTCATACGACAGTTTAAACACGCTGGATGACAACCAGTGGTTGAATGATGAAGTTGTGCTCTGTGCAATACAAGCAATTTGCTACGGCAAGAATATATTTCTGATTGATCCGGTTCAGTATGAAAGATACTGTAGAAATCCAGAAAGCATGCAAAAGTTGAGAACGAACAACTTCAACAATTATGATTTGATTATGTTTCCATTGGTCAATGATAGCCACTTTATGCTAAGTGTCATAAACATGTCGTCGCCACGCTTTGTCATGGTTTACGACTCGCTGAATAAGCTTGACCGGAATGAATTGTACAGAATTCAAAAGTGTATTCACCACTTAACCGGACTTCAAGTAATGGCCGCCCCATCGGGTGAAAATCTTACCACTCTGCAAAGTGATGGTTTTAATTGTGGTCCAATCACTATTTTCCACGCCCTGCAAATTGTTAATGATTGGCCGACAGTTGTGCCGCATTTCGATGCTGCTTCATTCAGAAAGCAGTTGAAGCACTATTTGCAGACATGCAAGTTGATTAAGATACTTGGAGGAACAGGAGTCTGTGTTACTCCTGATTGCACTCCTAGATCTAGAAGATCGAGCTCACGCTCTTCCATCAACTCTGTAGCATCAATGAGAAGTGTGGCATCGTCCACAATGTCAGTTCGCTCAAATGAAAGCGACTATTCAAGTGAATCACTTGAAATGCTTAAAAAGTTTAAATGGACACACCAGCCTCGAAGAGGTAAACCAAGTGAGATTTCGGTATCAGCAATATCACTTTATGCCGCGTATGTCGGAGGACATTTTGAAAGCTCTATTATTGAAGCAATGTTAAAAGTCCTGGTTGCCGAATCAAAGCAAAGCATTTTTGTGTATTCGCATTCCGTTGTTATGGATTGCATTACAAGGAGCACAGCTCCTGAGAACTTATCTAATGTAAAGCAGAAGAATATCTTCGTTCCATTGAAGGATCAAAACGAATGGATCCTTGGAGTGATAGAGACGAAACCTGAGATTACAATTCGACTCTTTGACAAAGAGCGGAGAGATAATGTTATGTCACGATTATCTCAATTTGTGGAGATATCATTTGGCAAGCCAGCATTAATGGATAAGAAAAAGTCTAATCAGGTATGCAAGTACTCTACTACAGAAGAGTCTGCTCCTGCTCTATTCTTTAATGCCGAACAGTACTTGTGCGAATTGACAAAGCAGAGAAAGAAGAGATTTGACGAGTTTAAATCTGCAGTATACCGCGAAATCATCACCAAGATGTTGATTGACTCAAAGATGGTCAGAATATGTGCCCAAAGTGATACTGCGGCCGAGGAAGTTGTGCAGATAATTCCATTCAAGTGTGATGATTTGAGCGATAGAGATATCTCTCTACTATCAGAAGAAAACGATCAATTGAGTGATGTAATTATCAACAAGTTTGCCATCGGTCTCAATTCAAATAAGCGATATGTTGTCCTACCACTTGATGCTTTTAAAAGCGATGGAAGACTAGAAGGCTTTAATGTTGGAAAAAGACAGGGCATATTAATGCCTGTCAAGAAAACATCAGGCGAATACGCGCTGATTGTCATTAAGGAACAGAAAGCATCTGTCTATGATCCGTACATCCCAGCCGTTGTAAACGAATTCTCTGAGAAAATTAAAGCAGTTGCATCGTACTATAACCGAACCAGAGCAAGATGTGAATTGAAGAAAAAGTATCCAGTCATTCAAAGTCCGTCTTCTACCGGAATATATGTGTGTGCACTAATGCAAGCATTGTCTGTTGACAACAAAGATATGCCTAAGAGCGTTGAATCCAAGGCTGTGAAGAGAATTATTTGTCAAGTTCTCAAGCTAAACGAACATATTTCTGTCTCACAAGACTTAACTGATACTGCAGTTGTTCATAATGAAAGCACAGTTGTGACAACCCCACAGTCGGGTACAAGAGAATATTACACAAATTATAAGCAACAAGCTCGAAAGGTTCAACCGCAAATTATGCGTGCCCAGATTAATTATAGTAATCTACCGGAGCCTTATGTGCTTCCGCCACAGACCAAATGTGTGCACTGTCAATCATGGCGATGGCCCGGTGAACCAGATTCTATTTGCTGCAAAGGCGGTCAAGTTAAGCTACAAGATGACTTTCCACTATTCGTGGACATTGAAGACATGAGAAAAATAAAGGAGTACATCCTTTCACCGGCTGGAAAAGCTACTTATGATACTGTGAGAATGATAAATTCTCCCCTATCATTTGTTTGCGCAATTATGAACACGAAAAAGAAATCAGAGTTTCCCAAAGGAGGCCCAGTACCCTTGGTTCTTAATGGGAGAATAGAGGCAACAATTGTGAGCCCTCAAGATAGCAGCTCGAAGTCGAATCCTTCGTTTACTTCGCTTATCATTTGCAAAGATTCTGCTCGCGCAGAAAAGGCTTGTGAAGACTTTATGAAGAAGTACAATGTTAAGTACAATCTTGACATTTTCATGCGAGTTCGACGTGTGATACAGGAACACAATCATCTCGCGAAATGCTATATGGGTCTGGAAGAAGTGATCCAGGAAGAGAAAAAGAAGGCTGAGGCTCGGAATAGAAAGCCCAACCAAGTTATGTTGAACATTCTTGATGGAGAGGAGGCTGTGAAGCAGTTCTCACCGAACATTCAAGCTGGTGGTAAGATGATTCAAGTGAATCCTCCGATCCATCCTGGCAGATTGAATGAGCCACAAGGCGACAAGTTCATGTCAGCCATATACGTCTACCCAGATGGGCAGTGCCCGAGCCATGAAGACTTGAATCGTGGAGTAAGAATTTTCCAGAAGTCCTCTTGGACAAATAAGAAGCTTGTGCACTTTAGCCAGCTGTGGGATGCCATGAGTTATACACTTTTGTTGCCACGCGGAAACCGCACTTATAAGCTTGGAATGCCAAAGTTTACAACGATGAGCAAGAGAAATCCCCTTCCTGGGGTAAAGCCCCGCGAGTTCCTCTCGCGATCTGAATGGTACAATTTGGCGTTTGCTGGTAAAGGTGATACACCCGAAGAAATGCGAATGCATTGGTGCAGATACTGGGGTATGCTTTCCCAACAATTCCAACTTGACGTATATTTGAGAATTCAGGCAGACAGACTGGCTGCCATAAAGAGAGAACGTGAGGAGCAAGTCAATAAACTGGCCAAAGTGTCAGCAAATGCAAAGTATGTTCAGATGAAGCTTGAAGAAAAGGGATACGCACTTGGCAACTATGTTACACTCCCTGAAAGCTTTTATGGAGGTCCGAAATACTTCCGAAGACTGTACTACCAATGTGTAGCACTTTCAAAGAGATATGGCAAACCATCTCGCTTTATAACATTTACTGGAAATCCAGAATGGCCGGAGATTACGGAGATCCTGAAACTCATCTCGCCTAATATGACATGGCAAGACATTGCCGATGATGTTTGCCGAATCTTTTGGCTGAAAGCAAAGGAATTTTTGAAAGACGTCACTGAACGTGGTGTACTTGGAGAAGTGGTTGCTAACGTCTGGAACGTTGAATATCAACAGAGAGGAATGCCTCATATTCACTTGTTGATCTGGTTTAAAAAAGGCCATGTTGACACTCCAGAGATCATTGATCAGACAATCTGTGCTGAGATTCCGCCTGAACCGGCCCAGGATGACCCTTATTATGAGGAGAAAATGAGACATCGTGAACTCGTTAAAAAGTGTATGATTCATGGTCCCTGCGAGGGTAAACTTGATATGACGTGCCGTAAGAGGCGACCCAATGCATTCTTATGCGCGAAAAGTTACCCTAAAGGCTATCGGGATGAAACAGAGATGATTGAAAACGATTATCCGCTGTATAGACGGAGAGATAATGGAGCAAACATTGTTTACTCAAAAGGAAAGAATGCACGAGTTGCAACGAATCGACATGTTGTTCCGCACAATCCATATCTCTTGATGAAGTATGGTTGTCACATTAATGTAGAGGCCTGTACGAGTATCTCTACATTCAAGTACATTTTCAAGTACATGTTCAAGGGCGTTGACCTTCTTGCCTTGGAAATTGATGATATGGAAGAAGATGAGCTGAATGCCAATGGCATTGTACTCAGAAATGAATACCAGAAAAAAGATGGAAAAGTCAGGCAATTGGTTGACCTTGACGAGACAAAGACTTTCCAGAATGCGAGAAGCATATCCTCAATTGAGGCTTCATACTGCAGACTTGGCCTGCCAAGACATGGTATATCTCATTGCGTTACAGCATTGTACATTCATCTGGAAGGCGAGCAACATATGGTTGTCAAGGCAGATGATACTGCTGCCCAGAGAGAACAAAGAGCTGAGAGAGCTATCTCCAGATTCATGGCTTTCATGGAGCTTAATATCCGTGACGAAGATGCACGAAAATTGACATATCTTGAAGTTGAAGAAAGATACAGATGGGATCAGAAGGCAAAGATGTACAAGCCATATGTGCGTACTATCCAGATTGAGCGTAATATTGCCTACCTGTCTCCCATCAGCCCCCGAAACAGGGAACTGTACGGACTGCACTGTCTGGTGAGAAGCCTTACGGGCTATACTTGCTTTGCTGATTTGCTTAAATCAGAAGATGGAAGTACTACATATGCAACATTTGATGAGTCTGCTCGGGCAAGAGGCCTTTTGAGAGATGACAAGGAATGGGACGAATGTCTTAACCTTGCAAGCGAGACTATACCGAATAATAGAGCATTCCTGAGACTTTTCTGCGTCATTCTGATGAATTGTCAGCCACCCACTCCTGCGGAACTCTTTGAAAAGTACAAGGAGCACATGTTTGACCGCGATAAGCAGAAAAAGTATTCTGAAGAAGAGAAAGTGCAGAGAGTCCTCAGGCACATTAAATCGATAATAAGGCACTCTAACATGACGCTCAAGCAGTTTGGATTGCCTGAGCTTATAAGGAATGAAGCTCTTGAGCGAAAGTTCATGTCAGAGGACAAGAGAGAGGCCGAAAAGAGAGCAGATGAAATGCAACCAATGCTAAATGAGGGCCAGAAGGCGATTTCGGAGCAAATCATTGCTGCCATCTCAGACGCAAGTGCCGAAAAGCGTTGCTTCTTTGTGACTGGAAGTGGAGGATGTGGAAAGACATTCCTCTACGAGTATATAATCAATTGGTGCATTGCACACGAAAAGGTTGTTTTACCTGTTGCCTCAACTGGCATTGCAGCCACTTTGTTGAAGAATGGTACCACCGCTCACAGTGGTTTTGGAATTCCGCTCGAATATGATGAGCTGGACAAGACAAACCTTGACATAACGTCAGACAAGGGTCAGTTCTTGAGACAAGTTGAAGTCATCATTTGGGATGAGGCTCCAATGCAGTCGAATACAATCTTGAGTTTTGTTGACAGAACAATGAGGATCGCTGCGCCCAGAGATCAGAAAGATAAGCCATTTGGTGGACGTGTAGTACTCCTCGGTGGTGATTGGAAGCAAATTTTGCCTGTCATACCAAGTGCTCGAGATAGACAGATCTTGCATTACACCTTGAACAATGCACCTGTTTACGACAAGTTTGAGCAGTGCAAACTGACTGTTAACATGAGGGTCGACAAAGATCAGCAAGTATTTCTGAAATATCAGACTGAAGTTGGAGAAGGAACTGCCAACTTTGACGGATTGCACATTCGTGTACCTGAAAGAATGCTATGCGCCGATGAGGACGCACTAATAGAATCCGTATATCCGGAGGAAGTCCGATGCAACGGTGAAGAGATGAGCAAAAGAGCAATTCTCGCAGTTCGAAATGATGCAGTTCTCAAACTTAATGAGAAGATTATGAACTTGCTACCTGGCGAAGCAGAAGAGTTTATAGGAATCACTGAGATTCCTGAAGAAGCAGAGCATATGGGCATGCCCGTAGATTTGATCTCAACCTTGGAGGCGATGACGCCTAATGGAATGCCTGCTCATAAGCTGGTTTTGAAACCACAAACACCAGTTATGCTGCTAAGGAACATAGACATTGAGAACAAGTTGTGCAATGGCACTAAACTTGTGTTCTTGAACGCAGTGAAAGTAAACTCTGCTGACAGAAACGTCATTCTGCTGAGATGCAGAAATGTGACTGTGAATCCACCAGAAGAGGTATTCCTGCCGAGAATCGTATTAAATTATCTCGACCGTAACAG